>JAABNY020000082.1:22243706-22263819 GCA_015164015.2 Brevimyrus niger | reverse complement strand
CTCCTCCTTATCCACCCCCCCCTGCTTAGCACATCACCCCCTTATCCACACCCCCCTGCTTAGCACATCCCCCCCTTATCCACACGCCCCTGCTTGGCACATCACCCCCTTATCCACCCCCCCCTGCTTAGTCTCAGCCCTCGCTTTCCATATAATATTTAACATGACTGAATGATCAGGCTGGGGGGGGGGGGGGAACTTTCCTACTTACCCAGACTGAGACCTCGCTGGGGTGTCGTCCCCATTGTCCAGGACAGCATCTCCATTCTGCTGGACTTCTGTAGGTGGAACCACCTCAATTATTACCAACTCAGATGTGCAACATCAAAACAGGATCTCTGACAGATGACAACCATCATCATCACCGTCTTCCAAAGCAAACAGCCAATCACAGGATTCAAAGTGACCGATCAACGAAGTGGAGAAACCAGTCACAGTTCCCGCCTCCAGTCTCAGCACTCAACCAATCGAGCGAGCGAGTACCGTGCAGACAGAAGCACACACACAGGGCCCAGTCAGGATGGGCTTTCTGTTCATGGTCACATACACATGTGTGTGAGTCCTGAGACTAAATAAAGCCATATATTTGGCTCATTTTTACATGTGGCAAACATACGAAAAGCTTTAATGAGGCACCATGTTGTGGTTAAAGGAATACTCACTGGGGGCTGGGTTGGTTCTGTTGGGGAGTATCTCCCGGCCCACTGCGGGGGCGTCCAGGATGACCGTCAGCTCCCCAACAGTGCTCTGGCTCCCCTTACTCTCCAGAGTCAGCTTCAGTACCTCCTTCACATTCTCCACTTGGGGGGGGGGGGCAGATTAAATTAAAGGGAGGGAGCAGAAAAGAGAAGTAGAAAGGTCTTACCACTAATTAAAAAAAAATCATATCTAGAGGACACAAAAAAAAAATCCCCGGAAACACCGCACAACACCTTATATGGGAATATGTAAATAAGGGGGTGTGGCTGGGTGTTGCTAGGGCGGGGCCCACCTTTGCAGCCATGCTGCTCCAGGACCCTCCGCACGTCCAGTCCCGCTTTACCCAGCAGGGAGTCGGCCTTCAGGGCGTGGTGACTCCACACCCGGAAGTCCAGCTGGCTGCTCGGCGTCACGTTCCTGTCCACGGAAGGAGTCGAAAAAAGATTCATCCCATCGTGCCACCTTCGGGGGCATCACGCCATTCGCCAGTCAGCCAGCACTCCCTTCCGCCCTCTACTGGCCAATCCACCCAAGTGCAGCCGGACGAAAATCAGCAACTGATCCAACATATGGGAAACGGACTTCGACAGGCATTTACCGCCACATGCGGCCCAAAGACGAGCCAGAGTGGAGACTCTCAAGCAAAGCAAAGCGGAGACGGCGGACTGGCCGGCGAGCGCTTACACTGTGAGCCGCTCCTCCCACTTGGGGCTGGAGGAGCTGTGCGACTTGGCCGTCCTCCAGATCTCCCCACTCGCCTCCAGCTCCACATAGACGGCCGTCCCCACAAACCAGTTCTTCTTGCGCTTGAGCCTGGCACAGGACACTTGGGAGGGAGTTAGAGAGAGAGGGCGGGTAACGATCAGAGCCAAAGGATGAGCACAGAGTCATACATTCGCAACATATCCTTCACACAACTGCACATCGACTGTGGCCCCTAATCAAGGCCAGCACTTGCATAAAAGGGCCATAATTACGAGTCCCCCTGCAGGTTATAACCGGACAAAGGGTTTTTTATGTTTTTAAAACTGAAGAGAACGGCCCCACAGTCTTTTCGTTTTTTTTTGCAACCAATTTTTTATTGGTTTTCGGTACAATGCACACAAAAGTGACACATCAAAACTGTTCAACATATAAAACAAAGAAATAAAAACACCACAACCAAAACCCCACCGGAGCAAGACATTAAAGAAGACAAAAGAAATAATTATACAGTTTTACTATCTATATACATACACAGTAATATACAAACAGCAATAAATAAAACACAGACACCTGTAAATGCAAATGCATGCACACCCCCAAACATCCACAGATACACAACACACACACCAAATATATTTGCATACAGACAGATATATATACACACACATACGCATACCTACATAACTATACCAGAATTAACCAGACACAATCTTTAGAAATCACATCAATCATGCTGGCCGACCACCGTGACCTTCAGTAACCTTCGGCCACCCCTAACATCCTTGCCGTCGTAATGCCAGGCTGCCCCCCCCCTCCCTGCAGTCCTCACCGGTGGCATGCAGCTGCAAGGTCTCCGCATGGTTATTGCTGCAGTCCGATGTGGGCGGGGCTGCGGCCATGTCACGGCGCGGCGGCAGCCTGAAAACGCACACACGTCGCCGTGAGCCAAGCAGGAGACGAGGCCTGTGCACTCAGACGTAATAAAGAACCTCAGGGACTCGGGCGATAATGAGCCCCTGAGCTGACGGAGGCTAAGTGCTCGCTGAGACGAGCTCATCTCAGCCCGTCTTGCTCAGTCCTGCTCAAACCCAGCAGAGTGAAGCCCCACCCACCGCCGCGATCGGCCCTTCGGGGCCCGCCCCCCCGATCGCTCACCAGCTTGGAGTCCCCCGAAGCCCTCGGATTCCTCACGCGGCGCTGCGGCCCATGGCGCCTCTGCGACAGGAAACCACGGGTGCGAGACAGGAAGCAGTAAGACACAAAGAAGGGCCATGAGACATGAGGAGCACAGATAACACACAGACACACACACACACACACACACACACACACACACGGCCGTGCCCCTTTTACAGGGAGACTGTGTGCCTGTGTCACAGCATTGACACAAACAGAGGCAAAGGCAGGGAGATAAATACAAGAACAATAAAGTCCAGGAGAAGGTACTGTAAGCTGTTCCCACTCTCCCTGTGAGGTCACAAAGTAACAGTCAACGTAAATAGATTTTATTTCCCCAAAGACCATAGACAATGGCAGGTAAGGACAATGTTCCAGTCAAAGTGTAAACCCTGGTTCAAAATACTTTGGATTCAACGGATTCCGATTCGGTCACATTTTATTTGTTATTTTGTTTTTACAAATTGACAGCTTGTTATTTATTGAAAAATTGAATAATGAATGAAATTATCCATTGAAGCACAATGACATTTCTGCATAGAAATCTGCAAAGAAATCCTCTTCAGAAGTTACGTTTTTATAAAAGTTCCTAATCATAGGGTTGGAGGGCACAGCAATAATCTGAAAAGCCACTCAAGATGATCACTAGGAATCTTCTCCATTTAGTATCAAACTAAAAAAAAAAAAACGATTTAACTAATGGGCTAATTTTCTATTTATTTTCCTGCCAGCACCTATTATTCAAACAACTTGTGCGAGTTACAGAACAGGCCAGTAAACAGCAGAGGCACCCCGGAATACGTGCGAGGCTACACGCTCACCACTAACTAGAGCAGAGTACAACCATAGGTATCTGTAACCAGAGAACATCATAGTCATGCCCGGTGTCCATGCAGGAGTCCAGTTCTCGGACTGGGGGGGGGGGGAGGGGGGGGGGCAGGGTGTACCTGCCAGGTCTCAGGGCGCGCAGTGAGCATCGCCGGCAACGTGCGTTATCTTCAGCAAACCAAGAGCTGTGTCATGCACGGGTGGCGAGCCCACAGGACGCTGGAGCCCTACCTCAGGACAGGCTCATTCACAAGGGTTTCCAGAACCGCCGTTGGGCCGCCAGTCTTGCATCGGCGCCGACGGCACGCGCGAGGCGGGACGGGTCGCCCCTGCGTGGCAGAAAATCACCACTCTCTAGAAGACGGCTGCCGCATGCGGTGTTTGACAATCACGCCTGCCTGCTTCTCAGAAACCGCCAATCGGCTCACACCTGCAGACACGGGTCAGACCTCAGGACTAAAGAAGGGCACCGCGAACGATCCAATCGGCCACCGCATACTGTAACGAAGAGCCGGACATAGTAAAAATATGACACCTGGCTGACGACGTCTGACCTCATACTCTACCTGAAAACAATTTCTCGCAGCCATGGAAAAAAGGGCGTAAATAACAAGCAAAAAAACACAGGGAGCTCCTTCCAGCTCCACAGGGAACCTGCCACGCAAGCCAGCGGATATACAGGAACGTTAACCTTGACCTCGGGTTAGATTCAGGGGGTTAAAACATCTGCTACCCCGTTGCCCCTGACGACAGCCGCAAAGCGGACGCCAACTGGTGAGGAGGAACGGCGGGAACATGCCGTCCCAGATCGTATCCCATGACCTCCGAGTATTCCCCTGTCACTGGAGCTGCCTGGGCACCTTTCTGGGCCAAAATAAGCCTTCTGGTCACCTTTCACGGTCTTCCGTGAGATGCTGGGATCACTGCATCTCAAAGGACTCGGAGTTTCGAAAATTAAGCCGTCAGAGTGACCCTGCATATTTAAACGCTGACCATTAATATACAACCATAACACTAGTACGCCATAACAACCCCATGGTTCTGAGAGGGCCCTGGGGTATGGCCCGGTGGAGGGCAACACTATGATAAAATGTGAGGGCAATTTACAGCTGGGGGGGAGGAAGACAAGGATGATAAAAAAATCTTTTTATGACTTCCCCTTGAAGAAAG
Source organism: Brevimyrus niger (assembly GCA_015164015.2). NCBI lineage: Eukaryota > Metazoa > Chordata > Actinopteri > Osteoglossiformes > Mormyridae > Brevimyrus > Brevimyrus niger. Next base: position 22,259,241 of record JAABNY020000082.1, on the reverse strand, counting down.
CAGCACCACTGACCCCAGACTGGCAGCTCCTGATGTGAGGTGTGACCAGAAACCTAAGCCCCAGTTTAGCCCTTTTATGTGGATAAATACAGATCCTGGCTTCTGCTCTTTTCCAACCCATTTGTGTGGTGCCTACAACAACACGTGAAAAGATGCCAGTGGATGGCATTACCTACCATAAGCGTGACATCAGCAGCGCTTTCAAACAGCCTTACAGCTTGACCCATGCATATAGAAGGCAGCCAGACACCACAAGCAGAACACCACAAACATCTCACCGTAAGCAAAGGTCAGTAACCGCCTCGCTGATCTACTTCTGCGCCCTGTCGGTGGTGCTTTGGTAATACACGCATAACAGGGTAGAGGGAGGGTCCCAGATTGCAACTCAGATACAGATAGATCCTCGTGCCAAACGACTGCAAAGAGCCACACGTGCGTTTGCGCTCGCACTACCGAGACTGTAGGGAGAAATCGCAATCAAGGCTGCCGCCGCCGCACGCGCCTTTTTTTGGGATTTACTCGCATTCCTGACAGGCTAGTCACCTGAAAGTTTAGCCGAGTTCGGAGCCTCCCATCGCGTAGGGCGGGCACTGACGAGCCGCCGGGGCGAGCAGCAAGCCGGCCCTATCTCTGCATGCTGACAGCGAAAACGTCGGGGAGCTTAAACTTTTAAAGAAGCCGTGCTAGAGGAGAGAGGACTACCTGTGACTCATTTCCTCCGTGCTTTTTTTCTCCCTACAACTGATGGCTTGGGTGTAACCCGAAAGCGGTGTGTCCGTGGGGGTGGGGGGGATGTCTGACACTTTTTTTTTTTTACACCAAACACAGCAACTGTTAAGTCTCGGTTTTCAGCCTTACAGTGCAGAAACCACCAGGGCTTTCTGGATATTTTACTGCACCCGAGCTTCCTTGGAGACTGCGATTTACTATAACGAATCTGCACTGATTTCCAGGCAAAACAGGGGAAGCCGCCCGTCAAAAGACAGGTGGATATCCTCAGCCACCAAAGAGATTTGCACATTCAGCGTGGCTGACAGGGACATTAATACAGAAATACCGGATGCTTAACGCAGCAAACTCCGCAGACCAAGAGCTGCAGCCAGGGACCCAAGCCCACGCTCCGTGACAGTGAACCAGACAGCAGGATAAGCCTCAGTGGTGAGCAGGAAAAGGGAGCGAGTCACCTCCTGGATGCAACGCGGAGGACCAGGGCATGGTGCACACCTGGCGGGCTGCGGGGCACTCGGGGCAAGCCGCGTCGGCGCCCCCTCTCCTGCGTATCCGAGCCATTCGGAACCGACAGACAAAGGCACTGAAAGCGCTGCGGCGTCCCCCTGCAATAGGTCCGCCATCTTTCCGCCCCGATCGCAAGTCTGAAGTCAGACCACTCGGCAGACAAGCTGACACCGAAAAGAACCACAGACAGGCGGTTCGGATCAGCAGTCCAGCGTCCAAGGGCGGCCGCAGTCCGTTACCCCGTTCACCACGGTCGCAGAAAAACCGTTCTTCCTGCGCCTGGAGCCCCTCTCCGGCTCCAAGACTCAGCACTCACCGCGTCCTGGCTCTTTCCCGGTATCCCGCTGCCCTCTCTATGCGGTACTGGCGGCTAGGGCCGGCGGGGAGCGCTCGTCCGATGCCTGCCTTTCGCCTCTGTCAAATTGGGCGTTCGCCACAGACTCCCATCTCTCGCCACGGAAAGGGAGGGGGAGGACGCACGGCACGCACATTATTTACGTCATACGTACTGAGACATCCTCCGCTGCTGGCGTCTTCGCGCATGCCCAGTCTTAAGAATTGAAATCAACACTATCAAGGGCTTTAATAGATTCCGTAAATTGCCCATGAGTCACTGTTTGTTTATTAGTAATATATAGTGTTTGAAACTGATACTAATGATGTTCGGGACACCGAGTCCTTGAATTTGGTCAAAAGAATTTTTACTTTTGACAACGATGTCCCAGTTGAAAACCCAGGTGGGACACCCGGACAGTGCTAATGTAAGCTTGAAGGAACTTATATAAGACGCGTATTGTATGACTGACGAAGGTAAAAGATGCAATGCACAAAACGTGTCCGAAATACACTGATTGACCACCTAACAGAAGACCAGAATTAATTAACCGCATTTCCCAGTCTACAATAGTGGTCTAGCAGAACATAGTATATCAAGCAGAAACATCATTGCTAGTGGGGATACTATCCCCTGTGTCTTTGTTTTCTTGCCTGTGAATGTTCTTTGACAGCTTGTTTACAATGATAAAAGCATTGTTTAATGGTGACGGGAGGCAGAGCCCTGGGGCAGTGCATGTCATACATCACAGAAACCAGCAGCTAGAGTTGACATCGCCGGAAAATGTCACGTTGCTTTTCTCTCCATAAGTTTCGACACATTGCCCCCCTACTGGTGGTGTTGAAATAAAACCGGCAGGCAGGGTGACCGTAGGCCAGAGCCAACCGTATTTTGCTTTTTTAAGCACGTATCTTGCTGTCGAAGGATTGCGGATTCGTTTTCAGCCCAGCCCCACCCGGCAGCCATGCCCGAGTGTGTCATTTAAATGTTTCGGTGACACTTTTTTAAAGCAGACTAATGTGCATTCCGCAGCATTGTTTTTCTCCGAGGTGTTAGGAAGGCGAAATGTTGACGCGATGGGCCGTTTGTTTCTCACCAGCTCAGATTTCATTTAATGCGGACCATTCGGTGGAAACAAAAACAGCAGTGGCAGGGCCAAGCTGCGATACTGTTTCCAAAGTGTGGTCCTCTCTCTCCCTCTGAGGGGGCTTGGCAGTATGATCTCTTTACAGTCCTGTTTGAAATGTGTGTGCGTGTGTTTGTGGGGAGAAGGGAACCATAAGCAAGGGATACGGTGCACAGGTTTTAGTGGGATCCCAAGCTGCGGGTGTGTATTACAATGGTGTGCCTTGCTGGACATACTGGATAGTTTCTTATGTTTTGTTTAGAGTTGCGACTGACAGTAGCCCTGCATAAAAGTTATTTTATCAAAACACTTCTTTTGATTTCAAACCCATGTTCACTGTTCCTTTATCCTTTACATTTTATACACTGCTTCATTAAAGCAATCTAATTATTGTACATATACTAATCTGTGATAAAGCTTTTTTGACACTAATAAAATCACCCAAGTTAAAATAGATTACTTGGGTCCAATATGAATTGCTACCAAGCAAGGTTTCATTGGTGGCCGGTGTCTGTAACTGGCTGCTGACGGGGGTACTTATCAGAGCCGACATCGCCTGTTCCTTCTGCATATCTGTATTAAGGCTGCACCGGTTAGCTTGCTTGAGAAAGTATTGAAACAGGTTGAGTTTTATAAATGAAAGTGGCAAACCTCTTTCAAATTCTGGTAAAGGTAAATAAAGTGACAGTGATTCCTTGGTTTTCATAGTAACTCAATACGGACATACAGCTTTCACCCGTCCATCTTCCATAACCGCTGTTCTGCCACTGGGTCACAGTGTGCCCCCACAGTAGGAGACACGCTGGTGGGTTCGAAGCCATAGTGACATCCACTGTGACATCCGCTGGGTCATTAACCGTGTGTTTTATTAACCACAGTTCTCATTTTCCCGCGTGAATAGCCTCTCACTGTTGTAATTTGGAATAAACCTTTGAAGGGAATAGATGGGGCCTTTTAGAGCATCTTCATATTCGACATTCTCCGCTGAGTCTTCACCTCAAAGCTTTTTTCAGCATTGACTCATCGTTTCACTCAGTCCACCGTGGGATTTGAAGCAAAAACCTTCTGATACAGACTAGGAGTCATAACTTCCCCAAGCCACGGACCTTGGCCAATTCCGCTTCATACTGTACAATATAGTGTCTTTTTAAATACTTTTCTATTCTTCCAAGCCTCATTCATACCTAATCGGGCTTTTGTATCCATGAATTAATAATTCATCCATATTACAGCTGCTTTTCCACTGCATGGTCACAGTGAACCTGGAGCTTGTCCTGGGCAGCACAGGGCATCATGCAGCACAGGGCATCATGCAGCACAGGGCATGAGGCAGGGATTCACCTAGCACAGGGCAATACGGCCATATTAATAATTCATCCATATTACAGCTGCTTTTCCACTGCATGGTCACAGTGAACCTGGAGCTTGTCCTGGGCTGCACAGGGCATCATGCAGCACAGGGCATCATGCAGCACAGGGCATCATGCAGCACAGGCAGCACAGGGCATCATGCAGCACAGGGCATCATGCAGCACAGGGCATGAGGCAGGGATTCACCTAGCACAGGGCAATACGGCCATATTAATAATTCATCCATATTACAGCTGCTTTTCCACTGCATGGTCACAGTGAACCTGGAGCTTGTCCTGGGCAGCACAGGGCATCATGCAGCACAGGGCATCATGCAGCACAGGGCATGAGGCAGGGATTCACCTAGCACAGGGCAATACGGCCATATTAATAATTCATTTTGCCTGCAATATTTTTAGCTTTTTCATATAAGCAAACAACGAATTTGACTAGAAGCTGTGCTATATTTGAATACCTACTGAAAATTGTGGGTATTTAATACACAGCGTTTCCTTTGTTGCACGTGAGCTTGACATTCAAAATGTTTGGAATTTAGGGCTGTCAGGCTTGAAAATATGTTTACTTAATGCATCGCAATATTGGATAATGTACAACAGCCTTTCAGCTGAACACTAGAGTTTTTTTTTCCCCCCTGGTTTGAACACCTCTCTTTTACGTAGCTGTTAAAACATGCAAACAGAGTGTTTCTAATTCAATTTTAGTCCACTGTGCTCACAATAAAATCACAGTGCAGTTACTAGCTGATGACTGTGAGATTCTCTGCATCAGCAGACTGGCAAACAAAGCAGCACGATCTTGTAAAATGTAACTGCCTCACTGAAGTTTAATTTGGAGTTCTGTGGTAAATTGAATTCCTGCAGAATTGGCATTGCAAAGTTTTTTTTTTCTCATTTTATAGTTGCAAGTGGTTGGGGGCTAACTGAAAGACACTCACACACACATAGGAACAAGCACATGTGGTTAAGGACAACGTGAACTAAAAACATCAACAAAGAAAACAGTTCAGTTAAACTTCCACTGAACCCTCTGAAGTACCTATGACTTTGTGTGCCTTTTATTTGACATTATACGATGTACTTAACTTTTTACTTCTGCTAACCTGCTTTGCTTAGCAGATTCCCATTAGATTACGAGGCTATGATGTCACTAACTATTCCTTGACCGAGGGGCTGTATTGCAAAACAGTATTACTTGCTTAACTTGTTAGATTTAAGGTTGCCTGGGGTAAATGTAAACAAAGAAAGATAGAACCCATTCAAATGGGGGTACCTTAAATCAGGCCCCAGTTCTTGTTGTGTTTCTACAAGACAAAACTAAAAAGATATAATTGTATTTCTGGTTCCTTTACAATAAACTCTGAAGAACACAAGATGACATCACACAGCTGAACATGGACACTCCCTTCAAACACCTAGTACATGCAAATCACCTCCCCAGATGTTGTGTGATTAATATAAAAAATCTTTATTTAGTTGTTTTTCTTACGAGTTATATTTATTTGCAATGTTGTTTAATTTCACATTGTTTCTGTTATCCAGGACTAACGCTTCAGTTACAGTATCACCAGAGTTTTTCCCCTGGACGATCACTCACCTGAGGACTATGAGGGATGAAATTGCACAGCCGACCAGTAGAGGGAGCCACACTCACTATAAGATAGTCGTGGGTCGATCGATCCAAGTATCGATAATATCGATAATAATGTTGGTATTGATCAATACCAGCTTAATGAGATCAATACTCTAGTTTCAGTTTCTCTCCTGAATGCACGGCAGCTGTCTGTGTGAGCTGAGAGTTGGAGTTTCTAAGTGCTAGGCGAAGTGCAATAAAATAAAAAAAATGTGAACATGATACTGTTCTTGAACAAAAAAACCTTTAATCTGCACAGGGGAGTGGGTGATATTCCTTTGAGCGTATTTACACTTTGTTGTATCCATATCGGTATCGGCGATACTGGCCCTGTATTGGTCAATACCAAATCTTGTACCATAGTATCGCACACCACTACTATATGATTTAACTGGGCCTCCAGAGCTCTGCCCTTGATTCTTGGCCACGGCTTTGTCTGGATGTCCTCGGTTTATCCACTTAAACTGGTCGCTGGGCGTGATGCACCCACCCCCAGCAGTCTCGTATTTTACTTATCAAAAACAGTTACTACGTTGGAGTTACTAAGGGAAAACAGTACCCAAAACTAAATGCCAGGATTTTATTTCGCCAGACCTAACCCAAGATAAACGATCCTGCTTAGTTTAAATTAAAACCATTTCTAATGAACAGAAGCAGATCCAGCTGTTTTGTTCTAATCAGCGGACACCTTTCTCCGCAGCCATCTGCCCGCTGCTTGGCGACTTTAGCGATAGTAGTGTTTGGCAAACGGATCGCGTTGTTTTTTAAAAATAATTCTTTCTGTAAAGGCGAGTTTAACGCCAGGGCTGAGCTTTTAAAACATTGCACATCTGCTGCAGGCCCCAGTTGCCGTTAAAAGAATATGTGCATAAACACGCCAGTTACCTCCCCACACACAAACTCCCCCCGCTGGCGGCAGCACACCCCAACATTCCAGCAAAATGATACAAACTGTCTGTCAAATGTGATGCGTTAGCAGGTGGATGGATAGCTAGGGACACGTTTTGGGCACGCAAGCCATTTATAATTTAAAAAAATGCAGTAAATGACGGAGCGGTGAGAGGTATACCTTGCTTTTGGGTTACTTATATGCTCCCAGGAAAATCAGTACTTAAAGCAAACTACTAAAAAAAGCTCTGCGGAACCCCTTGAACTTTTAATCACTGCACATCATCGAGGACACAGAAAAAGATGACAATAATGTACAGAAATATATGGAAATATGTATATAAAAATATATCGCACACCAATACTTTTGTCAGGAGATACAAATAAGCAATGCTATATGTATATTTGTATATATGTTTGTTTGTGTGTGTGTGTGTGTGTATATATATAAATACACACCCACGAAACTCAGAGATACCTTACATCGGTGACCTGGTGCCTAAGCAGGCAGTTTAGCTGGTGAAGATTTGCAGCTGTAGGAGAAAGCTGTTTCCATGGCAACGTGCTTTCACAAGCCCCTCCCATTTAAAGATTCCTCTCCACCAGGCCCACAGAGCTGAGTGCAGGTCTCCTTTTGTTCAAACCAAAGTCTAGGGGTTTGAATTAGGCCTCAACTCAGTGATTTAGGACTACAGTGGACAGTAAGAGCAAGAACTATTATCTATTTTTATCTTTCTGGTCAGGTGACACAGGGACCTTTAAACAGCTGAATGGCACTTAATTGTCACTGGGCCACTAAATGGATAATACAAAAAATACTTCGACTAACGGCAGGTTTTTATCCTAGAAATTGGAGGCTGTCTTTTCGCTCGCCGTCTTCTGGGTTCTGGGTCTAACAAAAAACTCTCAAGGCCGAGCTCCAGAATATTCACGGATCGATTAGGGTTCTAGAGTTCTATCCGTTTCAGCTTTCGACGCCCAGTATTGCGTATAACGATATATTAGCCGTCAGTCCAGCTGCGTCTGCATTTCAGATGTAAAGGAAACACTTTTATGCAGTTCTGTAAAACTAAATGATTTTGATTAGCACCATTTAAAAAACAAGGCTCTTGGCCTAATGCTATGCCGTGTTTTGAAATTGCTTAATTGTTCCGAGTTCCTGTAGTAAAATGTTGAAATTTAGCTGCTTAGCTTTATTTTTTCTGTGATTAAGACCATAACAGGCTGTAAATCATTATTTCAATGTTAAGCCCAAGCAAGGAACCTAAATCTGAAATAATGAGCACATTCCAGGCTGTCTTGCCAAATTGTGTAATCGTGTTTGGTGTGGGTTGTGTTCGCTTCATGTGAACAAGCTCACCACAAAAGACTGACATGTCAGGAAAGAAACAAACACAACAGAACCGACTTGTTTGTACGTGTATGCACGGTGATTTTAACCATCCCATTTGCATGGGCCTCTGGTCAGCCTTGTGATGACATTACTTGTTTTCTTGTCCTAATCATGGCTCACTCATCCTCAAAAGTCTTCCAGAACATTCTTTTTATACTGTTGACTGGGTGATAGTCAAAGGGTCAACAGAAGGTCCATCTCCTGCTTTCATCATTACGTTAACTGTTATACATTTTACATACGTCTAAAATATAAAATCATAATAGAGGAATACTAAACGTAGGAAAATGCTATATTAAAAAGAGCACTAATTTCTTTGCACTGGTTGGGTCGACGTCAGTCAGTGGTAAAAAAAGTCAGACAGGGGGCGCCGGTGAGCACCTGTGTAAGTGGGGGTGCGCGTGTGCTCCCGTGAGTGCTGGTGAGTATCCATGTGCGTGCGCCCGTCCTTGAGAGTGTGAGCATGCCGCATGTGTGTCTGTGCGGGAGTGCGCCCCCTGGTGGTGTGCGCCTATGCCTTCTTAATGCGGCGCTGGCTCAGCCTCCAGCAGTAGCAGATGGAGTTGAAGAGGTGACAGCGGCACGTGGCACAGGGGTCGCAGCAGTTCAGGTGGGGGCCACAGCTCTCCGTCACACGCGAGCAGTGCTCCGAGGCAGGGGGCGGGGCCAGCTTGGGCTTCTGGCAGAGAATGGGGCAAAAGCGTCACCAGGGGACCGACAGTGGTATCTCAGCCCCATCTAAAGCATTCATTAAAGGACGCAGGTCAACACATTCACCCCCTCGATTTACCACTAAGCAGCTTCCTGGGACTTATTACTCTGAAGGTGAAGATGCTCTAAACTTAATTTTCTAAACCAATTCTAGGCACATAGCATCTATTAGCACATGGATTTTAAGCAAGATATGAAAAAACAATTATAGAGAAACAGAACATAGTGAATTTGACAGTGATAAGGCGACTGGCTAATCTGCGCCCAGGAGACAGATAGTGTGTCCATCGCATAACTGAAATCCTACAGGAAAAGTTCTTGCCCGGCTACGTAAAATTTACGGTTTGGACGTGATGAAGGGCATCCATCTCCAAGCATGGAAAAAACACGCAAGTCCCTGCTGCTCGTTCTGATCAGGATCTGCTTTTAAGGTTACGGCGAGCCACAGCACTGTGGGTATTTTCCACTTTAACTGTAATTTTTCTCACGTGGCTCGAAGACCCCTTTCATCACAACAATACATATTATAAACTAGAGGGATACAGAGTGTGGAGTTACAGCGGGCACATTATGGACTAATGACGGAGACATCATGGAGACACAGTGGGATCGCCGTGCTGATATGATGAAGACACCATAGGGACACAGTGGGGTTCCCGTGGCAATATAATGGAGAGGTCATGGGGAAACAATTAGGTCGCCATGGCAATATGATGGAGACATCATGGGGACACAGTGGGGTCGCCGTAGCGATATGATAGAGACATCATGGGGACACAGTGAGGTTGCCGTGGCGATGGAATGCCTACCGGAGCTTGAATCCTGTGCCTTTCCTGAAATCCTCTCCTGGCAAACAATGTTCTCAACTTTGTCCTCCTCAAGTTCAAATCTCCTGTTGTGAAACGACATCAGTTACAGCCATTCCCCACTTATTCCCCACAATAAAAGACGCAGGCCAGAATAAAGCAGAATAAAAATGCACAACAGTAGGTAAACCTTGCTGCGCTTATGGCTTTGCATGCTGGGAAACATGACGGAGCTCTGCTCGAAGTATCAGCAGCTCCACCATCTTTAAGGAGTGGCATGAGGTCACTGCATATGAAATAAGTCAGACAAATAACCCCTTACGCTGTGAAAGCCTGAGCGTTCCTTGGCTTTTAAAATTCTGATTCAATGTAATCTGATTAATTTTCTGATTTTGATTAATTTAATGGTGATTTAATTAATTAAGCCAGAATAATCACAGCAGAACCCCAAGACGGAATTAGGGTAATGCTGGGCTGGTGCCAAATGTAAAATAAGCTAAATCAATTGGTCGGCTAGGCTCCCTCGGGTACTCTCTCCGATAGGCTCCCTCGGGTACTCTCTCCGATAGGCTCCCTCGGGTACTCTCTCCGATAGGCTCCCTCGGGTACTCTCTCCGATAGGATCCCTCGGGTACTCTCTCCGATAGGCTCCCTCGGGTACTCTCTCCGATGTGTCCTGGCCAGGGTGCCATGCTGGTCACATGACTTTTTTTTTTTCTTCAATCCTTTATTGTCCCTCGTGGGGAAATTCTTTTGATGCCTCCCTCAACTTGCTCTTTGTAGAGCAAGCTGTCCACGACGGGAGCTGGGGGTGAAGGGGCTTTGCTCAAGGCCCCGCAGACATGCTGAGGCTGGGCTTGAACCGCTGGGACCCCCCGATACAGCCAGCCCATAGGACCTGAGTGAGCCACGCACGAGTTGTGCAAAGCAAGACAAATGACGATTATAATTTGTCCATCGCCACTTGATTATTGACTATTAAACATATATCAGTGCATCTGCACTCTTTAACGGCTAATTCTGACTGCAGTTTGACAGTCCAGAGCCTTTGCTGAGAATCACAGCAGACACGCCCGTATATGGAACAGCGCACGAGTCACACGCAGATCAACGACGCAGCACGCCAGCCTCACACCAAACAACATTTCAGGCTATGTCACTGCTGCAGACAAACTTCCAAAGGTATCATAAAATCATGAGAAATTGGAGTCGTCGCATGTTTCCATCATCCTGATCGTTTGATGTTAGCTGCTCAAGATAGTCGCCTGTTTTTCTTCCTGATAATCTGATGTAATATCAAGCATGGTTGGTTTTAAGTCTTTAGTCTTGTCTCATGCAAATATTAACACGGACATTGTCAGAAAGCTATAGTTCAGCTCGCTGCAGCACCAATCAGGAAAGTGCGAAACAGGTAAACCATCTGAGGAGGGGTACATAGCTATGCAGGGCAGACAGACCATAGCGTCGCAGCAAACCACTGTGCACAAGAGCAACTGCAGCCAAACGCTTCTGTTTCTGTTCAACAGTTTTTCTCTTCCTGTAAATTTAAACATGATGGAAAATAACCTGAAGAGGAATCTAGCTGTCCTTTTGTAAATAATAACCCTGCAAGATCCCCAGTCTTGCAAAATCATAGCCTGTGACAAAACAGTCTGTGACTAATGACACATTGTTTTTAGATGTGACTGGATGTCAGACTTTAGTCTTTAAAAAGAAATTTCAGTCTATTCAAGGTCTTGTAGTGCATGCATGGTTAACACAAATGAACCCGGATTGTGGCCTTTGTTGAGGATTAAAACCAAGCAAATACCGTCACAAAAACAAAGCTGGGGCCAAATTCTTATGCCCAAGTGAGAAGGAGACTTCTCTGCTTTTAGACAGTCCCAACTGGAAATCGACTACAGGACGGATATCATATTAAACGTGTGTGTGTTTGTATGTGTGTGTGTGTGTGTGTGTGTGTGTGTGTGTGTGTGAATACATCATGTATAAAAGAAATTGTTTCCAACCGGATGTTAGTCTAAGTAGACCTAAAAAAACTATAATATCCATGAATTACATATTACACCGTATTATTGAAAATGTATAAACCTATTAAATTAGTGAGAACATTAAAAATGACTCACCTGCCTGCACTGTTGCAGCGTCTAACAAATCGGCGTCGGCAGTTTTACCAGCGTCTTGCGGGCGAACCGCGGGGTGCAGAAGGAAAAAGGCGCACAGCATGATCCGCAACATCCCGGGAGATCTGCTAAGCAAGTTGCTAACATTATTAAATAAATAAATAAATAAATAAATAAAACATATAGAAATAGAGGAAAGTCAGTTCCATAAATACATTACCAATTAGAAAAGCAATGAAGTGGTTCACCTTTCCCAGACAATATATATATATACAGTACACAGAGACTAATTTTATCGAGCTGTAGCCCTAAAGACAAGATTGTTTTCACGCTTCGTATAAGAGAGGTCGATCCTCCGCCCACTTCTAATGTGTAAAGCAAGATCACTATCATCTGCGAGCTTCATTCGTAGCGCGGGGACGGAGACTGGACAAAACTAATAACCTCTATATAGTATAATACGGTTGAAGCAACTTCATCGTCCATATATATAACGATGCAATTATAAATCCGGATGTTGCACGTGTGTTACGCATGGTTTACTAAGTTAATTTGTGTGCTGCACAACAAAATGCACGGTGTCAAACCTGAGACCATATTTAGGAAAAATCCCTCCTCGATTTTGTTCTGGAATACGCAGAAGCGTATTTAAAATTATACACTCATACGGAAATAACGTTTAGACGATCTCTTTATCTCTTTGTACATTATTGTAATACATGTGAATAGTAATGGGACCTGTTTAGTAAGCAGAGGTAGACTTGATAGCGTATTTTACTTCTTTTTAATTAAAAGTCCAGTTGTTATAGGCCGTCACAGTTCCAAAGAAGACAAATAGATGACACTATCTATATCGTCCGCCCCGGAATTGTTAAAGTTGTGTTATGGAAAGACACGTCAGTTATAATAACCTCTGTCACAATTAAGTCCTTTCTAGTATTGCAGCAATTCATTGTTATCCTTATGCTGCACCGAAACAAGTAAATTAACTATTAACTATTGATCTGCGCTGCATGGAAATTGTTCGCAAACGGAAATATTTACGGTGTTTTCTCAATATAACATTTTTAGACCAATTATATTATTTTTAGCCCAGCCTGTTAAGGCCAAAAATTCGGGAACGTCCACTAACCTCTTACACTTATCACAAGAATACGGATTTTCTGTGTATTTTCGACAACCTTCATTTTTTGTATAACCCGGAACGGCGTTGACTACGCGTGACGAGTGCTTAGGCCTAATTGATAAAACATTTTTCACGCAAACGTATTTTCAGTTCTTCGAATGCGTAAAATTGCAGAATGTCAACATGTCAGAGTCGATACGAATATTTATTCATCATAACAAAGACCAGCGTAACTAATTTACTGGCGGCTTGTCTCAAGATAAATAAAACATCTGCCGTATCCAATATTTAACATACATCATTGCGACGGACTGTGAAATATATGCTTTAGGGTAAACGACCCCAAGACTTTTCAAACATGGGAGGGATGTCAGTGTGTCCACTTTCCATTCAACCCCCTAAAATGGGCGAAATAATTTTTTTGGGGGGGTACAGTTCGTTTGATTAATTTCACCTAAAGATTGTTCCGATTCGTTCGCCAACTCATTCAGTGGTACTAGCTGTTTGCATAAAATACTTTTCCTCCCCGACACCTTAAAAACGTTTATTTTATTTATATATAATACAATTATATAATTAAAAACACTTGTGTTTTAGAGGGCATGTTTTCAGTTAATGGAAGAATGTTAATGTTACACGCCATAAACTGAAAAACACATCCGCACTGTATTACGTGCTCTCTTTATCCTATTATAATGATACATAAATAGCCGGTTACACATGTGAATCTTTAATTCCCGCGTTAATTTGTATATCAGCAAATGTTTTGAAATAGGCTAGCTGTCACGATCGGTGAGCGGCGAGCAGACAAGGGAGGCAGGAGTAGTCAGGTGGGAGGAAGGAACGGGGTTTATTTGTTAATATGGACAGGGTACTCACGCACGTAGGGACGTCAATGACAGATCTGGGGAAGACTGACTGAGACACGGACTAAATACAAAAAACAGGCTCGTTAGGTCTAGCAACAGGTGACCACAATCAGGCAAAAACAAGAGGTAATAAGGTGGGCGTGGCACACAAAAAGGATCGTCCTGAGCAGGGTGTGACAGAATTGCCACCCAAAGGCCCGCACACCGGGCACACCTGAGGGGAGGTGACAGATGAGAGGAGGGAACAGGACCCGAAAGACAAGACCAGACCATTAACGGGGACCAGGGAACAAAACAGAGACAGAACAGGGACAAAGGCAGAAGCCAGGACAGGAGCTGACATAGGACAGGGAACGCAGACAGACAGACCAGGAAGGGAGACAGGGGGAACAGGGAACGGAGGAACAAACAGGCCAGGAGTGAACACTGGAGAAACAGAGGGACGAGGAGCAAGGACCGGAGGAACAGGCAGGTGAGACCAGACAAGCATGGAGGGGGAACAAATGGGAACCCGAAGGAGCCCAGACAGGCGACGGGTAACAGCCGGAGGGGCAGCAGGCAGGAGGGAGGCCGGAGCCAGAGGGAACCCCACACGGGCCGAGGGAACGGGATGAGGGAGAGCTGGAGGGGACAGGGAGGGAGCCGGTGGGGACACCGGCGAAGGCAGGCAGGAGGGGGAAGCTGGAGCAGGTGCAGGGGAAACCGGAGCCGGTGAAGGCGCCGTCCGACGCCCTGCCGAGGTAGGGGGACCCGGAGGCAGCCGACCTGACCCGGAGGCAAGGCCGAGGACCGGCACTGAGGAACCGAGCCGACGCCACAGGCCTCGCAGGTGAGCCAGGGGGCAGGGCGGGTGGGACCCGGGCCTGATGCCGGTGTCCTCTTCCCTTGCGGGACACAGAAAGGTGGGGTCTCACAGGCCGTCAGTTTAGGTGGGGCAAGGGCCCAGGAGGCCCCAGGAAGGTCCCCGAGGGGTCCCACTTGAGCTTCTCCTCCTCACCAGAAGGAGCGTCAGTCACATGGTCCGGGACCTCCTCGGAGACTGGAGTCAGGACAGTGGTAGGTGGGGCCGGAACAGGCGGTGCGGGCATGGCCGCAGGCAGGACAGAAGCGGCGGGTGTGGCCGCGGGCTGGACAGAAGCGGCGGGTGTGGCCGCGGGCTGGACAGAAGCGGCGGGTGTGGCAGGCACCTCGGGCTTATGGCCAGCAGGGGGCATGCAGTCAGCAGGAGGGGCCGTGGGCAGAGTGGCAGCTGCAGCAGCAGGTGGGGCTGCGGGCAGAGCGACAGCCTCCCCATCCATGCAGCCAGCATCAGGAGGGTGTGCGGTGTTCTCCCAGGCTGGGAGAAGCCTGACCCTGGGTGCTTAGCCCGGGCAGCTCCCCAGGGCTGTGGAGCCGAGCGGTCGAAGCTACATTGAGCTCAGTTCTGCGCTTTAAACCGGTCTTTAAAACCGGGATGAGAGCAGGTGGCGAGTCGGGGCACCGTTCCCAGGCTGCATATTCCTGGTGGGGCAGCCAAACGGCCGCTCTCTCCCTCAGCAGCCTCAGGTCCTCACGCATCTGTGTCAGCCGCTGTTCCTCACCACACCGAACCTTCTGGTGCAGGAGCGCCCAGCAATGTTTCACCAGCCGGCTGGCTACGGGATCTGGGTGAAGCTCCTGCAGGTTAGTCCAATGAATAACCTCTTCCTCCACCGGGAGTCTCCCAGTCGCGCCGAGCTTGTTTGCGAGATCTGTCATTCTGTCACGATTGGTGAGCGGCAAGCAGGCAAGGGAGGCAGGAGTAGTCAGGTAGGAGGAAGGAACGGGGTTTATTTGGTAATACGGACAGGGTACTCAGACACGTAGGGACGTCAATGACAGATCTGGGGAAGACTGACTGAGACACGGACTAAATACAAAAGACAGGCTAGACCGAACGAGCAA
>JAABNY020000082.1:22155458-22168600 GCA_015164015.2 Brevimyrus niger | reverse complement strand
TGTGACGGTAACAAATTTCACGTTTGGAGAAATGCGATTTGTTTTTCGCTAGAGTGGCTGATTAAGTAGATATTACTTTCCGGCGATGGGGGGGTTTCGGGGTGGATTTTGAAACGTGCGGCTCTGTTATTCATGCACCGCGCTCTTAAGCTTGACATCAAAAGATTTGAGATGAACTGAAAAGAAAGAAAAAAAAAAAAACGAAAAACGCAGGAAGGCAGTGGAAACGCTGAGGCCCAGTTGTGAGAGGCTTGTCGGAATCGAAAATTTTCAAGAGCGATCCGTGCATTAGTTACGGGATCTGCTCCTGGATGTTCACGAGGCTTTTCCTTCAGAGGGGGCGCGCGCTCGAGGTCGGCGTCACTGCGGCACACTTCCGGATTAGCTGTTAGCAATTTGCTAATCAGCTGTTCGCTAATTAGCTAGCGCTCCTGTGGCACAGCATTGTCCCATCGAAATTAGCGAGTGAAGGCTAGCAGTCAGTGGCGTGGAGAAGTGTCGCCGCATCTGTGTGCTAGCGATTTGCCCTGCTCATCCTAACATCTTCCCTGTGTGGCCCCCTGGATGAGGCACTCGTGCTAAATTGATTCGATAAAATAGCCAGCTGTAAAATTGTATAATATTTCATTCTCTTTGGTTAATAGGGTCTGCTGAGCAACTAAATAATGTAACGTAATAACATTCGATAGGCCGTTTTTCAGGATAAGGGTGTTAATAGGCCTGAACGCACCGCTGCAGCTAAACTCCTCAGCACGTCCCAGGTTCTCGTATGGGGGGGGGGGGGAGTAGTCCCCCGCCACAGCTTGCCAAACCCATCATCCAGATAGCAGATCACCCCCCACTCTGCCATCTGCGTGCAAATGTACTCCTAGGCTTGGAGGTTAGCCGGCAGGAGCTCCGCGCCGCCCTCAGGTGGCTAACTGTGGCCTCGCCCGCCTCTTCCATCTTCATTAAGTGCTTATAGATAATGAGCTGACTGTTTATAAGCAGTTAATTACCCCATTACAGACGGAGGGCTAAAACAGCAAGAATGATTAATAACCCATTAGCACTATTGGATTAGTTATGTTTATTGGATTAACTTGACTTTGAGGACATAGCACCTTCATTAATGCAGGGTTTCAGTCACTAATGTACTTTAATTTTTTTTTTAAACCCAATATTGTTATTTGTTGACGAACTTCTATGCCCTGCCCTCCGTCTGTCTCAGGTGACTCTCGACCGACTGTTGAAATCGGGGATTTGAGCTTCAGCTGACTGGCCACAGCAGCTGAACTGGTGGATTTCACAAGCAAGTTGGGCGTCAGTTACTGCTTGGCGATAAATCGAAAGTTAAAGGATTTGGAGCAAAACAGGTAGTCGTCTGGGCATCGTCCCGCGGTTCCCGGAGAGACACAGCAGCATCCCAGAGATCTGGCATGGTAGCTAAAACGGTGATTTTCCATTCAGCAACACCCCCCCCCCCCCCCCACCGGCATTGAGGGGAGTCTTGAAAACTACCGATAAAACTAAAGGATAAGTACGTCAGTGTTCAATCATCGGACCCTGTGTCAGTGATCAGTCTCTGACCTTCCAGTAAAAATCATCACAACCCGTCATGCCCGTGGACTGGTAGGTCTCCCTGATCATCCATACTTTGTAAAATTCCACAACCCCAATTCCCCCCGCCCCCCACCTGCAAGCACTTGTCGGCCCTGACGATCGAAACCAAGTGGGGTACCAGTCATCCCTGCCGAAGAGAGCCAGCGTTCAGGATCACGCGGCAATGACACTGAGTCAGAGATCTCGTCTTTTCCCAGATCATGATCTCTGGGAAGCTGCAGAATCGCCAGACTGGGACAGGGCGGAAATGGATGCAGGAGAAGGGTGTCGTGATGGAATGATTCCAAACCCCTTTTCCAGTGCAAGAGTGGAAAGATGATTCTTCATTCAGACCCTGTCTGCTAATCCCAGCACTGCACAGGAACTAATCTTGTAAGCACACACATGTGCCAACAGGCCTAATACAGCACACACGCATGTAGCATACGTGTGTTTTATCGGACATATTCAGTCACAGAGCTCCGTGCAGAAAATCACGGTGTGTTTACAGTGTAGGCTCACTTCATATGGGAAGAATTTTCAGGGATGCACTAACTCCAGCATTCCAGGTTTACAGAATAATGTGCTTCCCAATCAGAGCTGAATAGCTTTGTGATTAGGGAACAGAGGCATTTTCAGAAACTTTTTTTTATTCTCTACATAAGAGGAAGCTTGCTAGCATAGAGATTTACCGTGGCAATAACAATGTGTGATTAGCTCACCATCATAAACATGCTGTTATAATCCCCCCCCCCCAGTAATTAAAAGCCCCTGACTTATGAACCTTAACAGCCCCCCTGTCGAGCTGGACTTGTCCTGCATCTCCTAAGAGCATTTTGGTGTTTTGACAGCAGGATCATAGAAGATTATTGTGGGGCAATTTATGCATCACATCCCACCACTAGAGGGCACCCCACCCAGAACCCGGCCCACTTTGGACCTACATCTCATTGCCCCACAACCCCCCACCATTCAACCCATTTAAGAATGCAAAGTGGGCAGCCTAATTACCCGTCCCCGTCCCCCCCCACCCACATAAGTAAACAGAGTTTACAAGCATATCGGATGCATTATCCTACCGTTGTGGGGGGGGAGCCAGAGAGGATGGGGGTGCATGCCAGCAGGACCGTCGAGTGTCTCATTTGTGAGCACTTAAGAGTGATTCACCAAGCAATTTCTCTACGCTGAGTGGTTTTGGCTGCCATGGAAATGGGGCGAGCAGACTCACCATTGGTCAGTGTGCGAAGAGGTGGGGCAATGGGGAGGGGGGGCATGTTCCACTGTTCCAGTCTGTTTTTCTCCTGAGTGATGGCCAGTGTATTTTTAGCCGTTGGCAGGGGCAACAACGTTAATACATGCCCCTGAGAACAAGACCCCCACCCCCCTCACATGGGTGATGGACACCTCACCCCCCCTGTCTACACGGTGGTCTCTCCCACGGCATCTCAGCAGCTTAGGGGGGTGGGAGGGGCATCATTTTTACTTAGAAGTCATTAATACTCCTCTGTATCATTCCCTCAGTCTAAGGTTCTGTGGTCTTTTTTACCAAGTAAGCCTAGTAATTAACCCCAGCTTCAGCATTCAGGTGTCACTGGGAATCTAGAAACCTGAGGTCACCTGAGGTATTTTGCTCATCGTGGCATCTAGGCACGCGGAAAAGGCCTTCAACATTTAAAGCTGGTTAAGTCATTAAATTGGTGTGACCTTCCCGATGAACCAATCGGTAGCCGGGCCAGACGCGGCCTTTTTGAAACTCATCAGATTCACGGGCTGCAGCTAGCAGAACATGGACTAATGGTGTAACGTTTGCCTCCGAGTGTTGTGGGGGGGGGGAGGATTACCCCGATTGCTACGGCCAAGATCACACCCTCATGTACATGCGGCAGATAGGCCTTGAGGGCCAGGAGACGCAGAGATCACAGAGATCACAGCACCTGTGACGAAGATGGCAGGGGTTCATTTTACGTGGACCCAACGCGTTTGAACTTGTCAGACCTCCAGCACACGATTAATATTCTTGCTGCAGGCTGAGCCTGTTTGCTAACTGACTGGCCATTATTCCATGTACTGTACAGTATGGGGACAGTGCCATTAACACATCTTCAAATGATCTTGCTTTTGCTAAGAGGGAACGCATTTCTTGTACTCTGGGGTATCAAAACACTAGCAGCAGCAGCCACCGCCGCAGCCACCCCCCTGAGAGGCTGCCTCTAATAATTCACACCGTGGGGTTCTGAACATGACAGCCCAGGTGCACCAGTGCAGGTAATGTGGATGGGCGTGGCCAAATGTGGGCGGACGTGGCCATATGCAGTGGGCGTGGCTAAATGTGAGTGGGTGTGGCCATATGTGGGTGGGTGTGGCTACATGTCTCAGGATTTGCCAAACACTGTGAAAGTTTTATTCCATTTTTCTTCTGCCAGTCTCACCTTTCCTATGGAGTTCATGTTAATTCTGCATCTACATGTACTGGCCTTTTCACTCCAAAAAGTTAGGCACAGGTTTAATGCAGCTGAATTTATTTGGGACATAATAAGCGACAGAGCTTAAATGTTACACTCTGCTGGCCTTTCATTGAAGTGCTTAAAGCTTATTTGTTCGAATTTCCATTACAGTTAACCTCTCGAAAGCCACTGGCATTGTGTTGTTGCCGCAGGGGATGCTGGGAGTGACAGAAGGCCATCACACACACACACACACACACACACACAAATACAGACACACACACACACACACACACACACACACACACACATACACACACATCAACTGCCAACTGCATATTTTTGGATTGCAGGTGGAAGTCTGTTAAAACGTGGGACAAATATTCTAAACTGGACACACAGAGCCAGGAAGAGAGATCAAACGGGCAGCCCTGGGGATGTGGATCCACAGCACAGCTCCCCCACGAGCACCATGGCTAATGGCAACTCAACTCACATCTTGTAGTGGACCTTTTTACCTTTAATGTATGAAGTGGGCGCTTTTATCTGAAGGAACACGTGATTTTTTTGAGAAAGCAGGATCGGTCAGTCTCCGGTGCATATTACCAATGCGTACGGCACTTATAGTGGCTAATGCTAACTTAGCGTGCATTAAGAACTGTCTGACACTGGTGTACAAGCAAAAACGTCACCAAGGTGGATTGGTGTTTAAGTCTTATGGATCGTTCTAGAGCTCTTAGTCGCTTTTACAGTGCAGAAGTGAGTTGATACGTCACCTAAGATTTCTGCCTCGGGAGTGTTTGCTGAAAGAACACGATAAACATCAGTAGGCTGCGGATGGATGTAAATATAGTAGGGTGACCGGATAAGGCATTTCAGAGAGGAAACTTTGAGTGAGGACAGGATTTGTGAACTGCCATTTCAATGAAAAGGACCTGGATTTCACTTGAGCACTGAGTTCTTGCTGTGTGCTGATTGGTCAGTCTCCTATGACTATGCATGTGTCACTAATGCTAATGTGAAACAGCTGGATGAGTCTTTCAGTCAAAGAAACTAATCAGTAATAGTGAAAGAAGGACTAAGCTATTCAGCCGAGCACAGGAGTGTTTCGGATTTTAAGTATTTTGTAAAACCTGAAGTGGCTTAAAGTGGCCTCTCTGTCATGGATTATCTGGTCACTCAAATTTAGTCACTGCTAACGGTATTTTTTGAGCGTAATGTCGAGACACAGAAACAACACGAAGGTGTCTTTTAATTAAAGGAGGCTAATTTCAATGCATTTATCAGGTATCGTTTTAGAAACGGCGTAAACACAGACGCCGGCGCTGCAGTAGACGGATGACAGTGACATAGTTGCAGTTACTGTAGCGGGATGGCGTCAGATACAGGGACAGTAAGGGAGAGACACAGTGCTTCGTTCTACGGCACCTGTCTGGACATTTCCTTAACCGTGCTGAGAATTTAGGGGTCGTCTTGTTTTCCTTAGTCACCAGTTGGTGGCAATAGAGACACCAGAGAGGGAAGATGCTGTTGGGATCTCTGGCTTCGTCCTCCTGATCCCTTGCGGACGTGATTCGCGTTTCCTGCCCAGGAAAGTGGCCCATAAGGGCCGTGGGATTAAGGTGATGTTGCTGATTTTTAATGCGGCTCCCAGCTGCTTTATCCACACCTGGCCCTTTAGGCACCAATCATGCGCTAATTAAAAAGGCTAAATGTTGCCAGGCTCCGCCCCCCAAACGCCGGATGCCAGGGCAATGACATCACCTGTCATTTCCTTACTCCATTCCATTGTCCGCTACTGTCTCCAGATTCATTTCCTCATGTCTGGATCTGGACACAGTTAGGGTCCGCTGATCCCCGGGCATGAAGGAGTGGGGACACGGCCTTTATCTCATAAGACCACCTTCCTCCCCTTCAGCCCCCACCACGGGTCTCAGTCGAGTCACATGGGAAGGAGAACGAACAGAAGTGGGGGGGTGGGCACACACAGCTGGCCGGTGACTGGAGACCCGGCAGCTTGGCAGTGTTTTCACTGTCCTGCATGTGATTGTGCTTCAAGGAGTCGGAGGATGGGGGAGGGGTTGTTACAAGCCAATGCACTGCAGATAAAAGCTCTGTATTCCCGAGAACTGCCCCCCCCCCACAGACATACACACCCACACTGGCTCTGGGGCAGCTACTGACGTCCAGGCCAGGTGATGTGGGCCAATGGCCAATGAAGCTGGAACTGGAACCAGCATTGAGACTGGGATTAGCCTGGCCGGGGTAGGAACATGGATGAAACTCACCTGCAGCAGAACGGTTAGGAGATTAACTGGAAGCAAGACCAAATAGCCCCAACTGGAACGGAACCAGTGGTCACTGTAATTGAAAATGAAGGGAAACAAATGCATTCAATTATTTAGCATATGCTTTTATCCAAAGTGAGGAAACTTTGAGGTCAGAGAACAGTGACCCTGGAGTTAGAGGGTCTCACTTAAGGGCCTGACAGTGATATGATTACTGGCCATAGGATTCAAACCCACAACCTTCCAAATAGGAACAGAACACATTTGCTGAGCCACAATCTTCCCCTTTCGTTACAGATTACAAGCTTTTACTATCAAACAAAACTGGACCATTTGCCTCGGCCTGGTATTTTGTGAGCGTAAAATAACTAAAAAAAGAACAGCCCAGTCCATTCTGACTTCCAGACGCGCTGGTCCCTCACTCTGTGAGTTTTCAATTTCCTGTTCACTTAACAATTTTCCCCCTTGTTCGGGTGAGAACACAATTTAGGATGATCTAGTCAATCAGTAATTACTGCCTTTTGTTCCGTCGGCCCTGAAACCTGCTATTTCCGATCGCTTATCTGACGTTGGACGGATCCCCCATACCGACAACCCCCCCCCATGCATCTCAGAAAGTGCTTGACTGGAGTCAAGAGGAATCGGCGAGGGTCTGTCTGTTTTTTTTACCGGGGGAGGGTTAGAAATACTGATCAAGGACAGCATGGTAAACGCGCCACATCAGCGCTGCCCCCAACCCCCCTGGCATGTGATGTTGGGTCCTTGCCCTCATTATTTTAATTCACCTGAGGGCAGAGTCGATAAACAGGTCAGTGTTTCCAACAGACAAATATGTTTTCGTATCAGACAGAAAATCCCCTCTAGGATTGTGATAATATTGAAATCCAAATATCACATCTATGTCCAATGATATTAATTTCCACCATTGTGCAGATTGGATCAAATCGGGTCAGCCATAAACCGCCATTGTTTTTAAAGTGGCATTCTCGCATGTGCCTGAAATGTCGCTTATGGCTAAAGGTCCACAGATGAAATGTTCCTCCTCTCCTGTTTCTCTGTTTTGGTTTGGCCACAAACCCACAACCTTGAACTTTGGGAGGTCATGATGTGACTCAACAACCCACTAGTCATCTATATGTACAATATAGTATAGGTTAGCTGTTTTAAATATGGCTCTTTGATTACATTAATTAGCACTTAATGGTGACTAGTGGCTGACTGCTTATATATAAAATCTGTACTTCAATAAACAAAGTCACGCAATGTTCAAAATCCAGGTAATGTGATATTTTGTATCTGAGGAAGCACCCCATTTTGTCAAGATTTCCTTCTAATATTCTGAGTGCAAAAGTGCAATTTAAGGGATGTGAGATCCAAGAATCGGCAGGTCTGTGGATGCTTTATATTTTTTTGGAGGGTGCCCCCTACAGGCTGGGGGAGCACATAGCATGCTGTAGCAGAGAGCCAACAGTGAAAAACTCAGGTGCTGAAAGTCTGTTTAATTTTCTCCCTATAGGGACCAGCCGAAGGTTGCCCTTCACGGAGACGCCCTTGGAGCAAACGGTGAAAGGAAATGAAAGGGGCTGGTTATTTATAGCAGGAGAGGAGTGGCCAAGTAATAAGAGCCCACAAGCAGGGCGGCGCCCCTCACTGTCACCTTGAAGTATTACATTGTATTTTTATGATGATAAACATACCGTCATTTCTGCTCACAGCCGGTTCAGTGTCATTCTGATTCAGTTCCAATGCCCAAACCCCCTAAGCACTGGGGAGGCCATCCTGACCCCAGTTTGAGTGCTGAAAAGTCACTGGGCAGTGAGCCTCTGTGCTGGTCCATGAAGGGTATCTGGTACATTGGAATATAGGCTGTTAGTTGTTTGTTATGGGATGTGAGAGTGCGCCCACGGTAGGATCTGGACTAAGGTATCGATGTTCAATTCAGTTTATTTTTTTTAATATAGCACCTTTCATAACAGAATGTTTGGCAATCCATTATTACATCATTTACACAAAATATTGCATGAAAAGGGGAAAGGAAGACTGTTAGAAAACAACAGAGGAGAGGAAACAAAAACTCTCTGGTGAGGAGAAAAAAACAGCTTTGGGGGCTGACCGGCTGCCCAGGCCCCCCCTCCCAATCGTGCTACTTTTATAAAATACCAGGAAAACGAGGCTGCTTTAATAAAAGGGTGGTGCAAACTTCTCGTGGTTAAAATCCATCAGCAAGCCTGTTCTCTGGGTACAAGCAATTACATGGATAATATGACTAGTGCCAAAACTAGGGTTTCCATTGGGTACTCCAGTTTCCCCCCCAAGTCGAAACATCTTAATGCTATTATAAAAAAAAATGTCCAAAGGTTAAGGCTTTGGTGAATTGGAGTCGCTAAATTTTCCATAAGTGTGCATGTGAGAGTGAATGGTGTGTGAATGAATGGTGTGTGAGGGAATGGTGTTTGAGGGAACGGTGTGTGAGTGTGCCCTGTGATGGGTTGTTACCCCATCCTGGGTTATTCCCTGATTTGAGCCCATAGGATAGGCTCCAGACACTTCCAACCCTGAATAGGACAAGTGGTTACAGGCAATGGATGGCTGGATGGTTGGATATATCCTAGCAGGAAGACAACAGTGCAGTCTCCTGCTTTGGTTTCCGCACACAGCCAATCATAGTGTAGATTCAAACGTAATTAACGATTTGTCACTGGGGGACACAAACCCTCACTGATGTACTGGATTGGACCACATAAGAAACACTGGCTCAGGAAATAGAGGCAAGGGACCAAAACAAGCCATAATTGATTTAGAAGGATTCAGGATATGCGACTTGGAAAACACCTGAAAACTCAGCACTTGTCCCTGTGTTAGAATATCCCATCATGCACTACAGATGGGCCTCCTCATTTATTCCACCCGTTCATGGCTTGTTTCCGTCCACGGTGGCAAGCGACAATGGGGGGAACTTAACGAAGCAGTATTTCCTCATTTAGGCCACTGATTAGCCTTTGCGCTTCATTAGCTGGGACTGGCCAGCCCCACGGAAGCGACTGGCGTGCCCTGGTCGGCGCCCTGCTGCCGTTCCGCCTCCTGCTGATCTGGAAAGGAGTGGAGGATTATGGGTAACCCTGTAGGCCTTGCTGGGGATTACAGTGCCCGCATTGTGCTTGGGCACGCCTTATTCAGGCAATTCAGCAAAGATGTCTGACCACCCCCATGGTGATTGTTCTGACAGTGACCCACCATCCGTCCTCCTGCCCGCCTCCTCCGCCGATGCCACTGGCCTTCTGGAAATGACCGGGCATCGCTCAGTCGCGTCCCTGATGAGTAATCGACATTTGTCCCTGGAGGAGATGAGGACAGACTTCGATCGTGGCTCATCGATCGGGATGGAGTCGGACAAGGAGGCGCCAGGGGGGTGGGGGTGGGGGGGTCACTCTCCCATTTAACATGCTCATCCACTCTGACCAGTACTGGCAGCTCAATAGCAAAAGCATAAGTCGGACCTGGGGCTTTTGTGATTAGGGTGGTTGCGGCTATGCGGTGTTGGGGGAGAGGGTTAACCTTTCCCACATTCATCCACAGGAGTTAGGGACCATTCTCAGCTTTATAAGGGGCATATTTCCTTTTCCTTGTCATCAACCAATGATATGTTTTGAATCAATGAGTGACAGGGGAGCGGGCACTTCAGCTGGGGTTACTGTCAATTGTGGCCCCACCCCTGTATATGCCCGTGATTGGAAAATCTTAACACCAACATCCAAAGTTCAAGAGCAGTATGATATTTGGAGATGGCTGGCGTACTGGAAACTCGGGTCCAAAATATGAGGCCGTTATCATGTGTATGTTGTCAAACAGGAAGGCTCCCTGCCAAGCCTGTGAGTTCGCCTTGGGGAATGTTCCAGAAAACAGCTTGAGCCTGAGCCAAGACCAGCCCTTCGTCATGGGATGTCCACATCTCTTGCAGAAATTGGGGGTTAAGGGTCTTCCTGAAGGCCCAACAGTGAAGTCGCTCTGTTGACCCTGGGATTTGAACCAACAAACGTCCAGTCACCGGCACGCCGCTCCTCTTTCATGCCGCTTCCCCTCTACTGCTCTCCTCCCCCTCTGCTTCAAAGGTGTTTGTCGTTTTTATTTATTAGCTTTTTTTTTTCTTTTTTTTGGTCTCCCCTTGCGATGACGGGCAGCTTGATGCGAGATGCCTTTTATTTCAGAGTGGGCCCAGAAGGGAGGCTTTGATGCCTCTTCGTAGAAAACGGCTGCTTATTATCAAAGAGCATCAGTCCCATTAGTTCCCAGTGGCTGATATCAGCAACCCTCTGATTTTCACTTTTTACCTGTAGTATTCTTGACTTGCGCCTGCTCCTACCCATATAATCCCTAGTTCTCAAATACCCCCCCAAACTCTACAATCTCCAGAATTACTGAAAATGTGAAACCCAATAAATGTGTTTTTACCTGAATGCCCTTATCCTTGTTGCGGCATATATCTCTGTAGCTGCACATTCCACTTACATGCCAATTTTCAGATTTTATTCCCCTCCAATTAGGTGGCTACCTGTATTTCTTTGAGCATATCTTACTGTTCATGATTTAAAAATGTTTCGTGATATTTCTTTATATGTTTAAAAATTCATATTCTTTTAATTGTACATTACTTGTTTTCTGTGACATACCAGTATAACTTAATAGCTACCATGTAATGTCAAACAAACACGCACACATAGACCTCATTGGGATTTTCTTCGGGGATAAAATGTTACTGCTGCCGAGATCGTTTTTGACTGCACACACACAAGCTCCAGTTAACTGGCAAAAAAAAACTGCCCCACAGGCACAGCAGCGAGTACATAAAGCCTGTATAATGCACCAGACCCCAAATTTGCGAAAACTAAGCACTAGCAAACAATCAAAGGCTGTTATATAACTATTTTTAACTTCGTAAATAAACCTATATATCTATTATAGCACTAGGCTAGTTAAGATGAGCATGCATACAAATGCAAGAATCCTGACAAAAAATGACAGACTGTCACCCCCTCTCCCTTGTCTAATCAGGACACCTCTCACATCCTCAACTTCAGTCTTTAGCCCCCCCCCCACACACACTAAACTTGGTAATTTTTCATACCATCATACCGTATGTGGAGGGGGGAGTGCGGGAGGGGGGGGGGGGGGTTCGTTCACCCATGATAAATAATGCTCAAAATACCGCAGTTTACTAACAATATTACCACCATAACACCACCCAAGCCTTCCCTGCACACTCGTCGCACAACTCCAAAAACTTACTGTGACTCTGTTCCAATGATGTAAGGTTGGTGACATCGGGAGGGATCAAATCAGCCCGAACCCCCCTAAACATACAGGACTCCCACAATATTGGTAGGGACGTGTGCCGACCATCTATACCCAAACCTACATCTTTGTATGTTTCAGTAATATCAGGTGCACCATGGACTAGGGCAAAAGAACAAGGTCAAGGGTCATCTGCAGTCGTTCTTCCCCTTGCTGCTACTAAGCAGCATTGATTCAGTGTTGATGTGATTTGTGTCAAAATTTAAACACACCCAGATCTCCACCCATACAATATATATGCGAAGACTGGAAAAGAGACAAAGCATTTTTGAGTTATCATGCTAACCAGATCAAGTGTGAGGCCTCCCTTCTCCTTGATATGACTAAGCAGGGCTGCTTCAAATTTTGGCGTGATTTGTCTTAAAATCCACCCAATTCTAGAACATCGGCCAAGCGACGTGTCTGCAAAGTTTGAAAAAGGTCTAGCAGATACTTTTAGAGTTACTTTGTACAGTATGCCAGACCCAGTGTCGTCTATGGCCTTCCTTCCCTCCCTTTACCGGCACGTAGCTCTGATTCTTCATTTCGGGAGTGCAGAGCTTTATCCATATCATCTCTCTGTAAAGCACTAGAAAGGTCCATGAAATACCTTTTGACATTCACAAGGTCAAATGTTGTCTGCAGTAACCTTTTCCATTATTGCCACTAAGCAGTGACGCTTTGGTTTTTGTGCAATTTATCACAAAATTTGATCAGTTACCCCACCCCAGTTCACCTACACAATCTGCCTGCAAAATATCCATCAAATACTTTCAGAGTGATTGTATTAATGAGAAAACCATATGTATTCCTGTCCAGGGAATAAGTTACCAAGCTGTTAGCCAGTGATGAGGCCAGAAGGCTGGCAGATCGAGGGATGGTTTACTGTTCTGTATTCGGAGGCCATCTGATTGTCTTGAACGACTGGCACTGAATTAAAAAATAAGAGCAGTAACAGCAACACAAGTCTGTTGTCTCTGCTGCTGCGTTTGTCGCTGATGCAGCTAAAACTCAAACTTAGCACTCATTTTGCCGGCTGAAGCATTATTTCCACCATGTTAATGTGATAAGTGTAGAAAAGTTTTAAAAATACTAATGGGACTATTTACTTCTCTGCTTGCACCTTTATTAGTTTATAATGCTGTAGCCAAGAGCAGCAGGTTCATAAAAGTCCATTAATCATCTAGGCAACATGCTTTACTTTGTTCAGTTGGAGTAGATTATCATGGAAAATTCAAGACCTATGAACTGCTGACTGAAGATTACAAATCAAGATGCAATAAGACAAAGGTAGCTTCTAGAACACAGGGCAAGCTTCTGAAATGCTTAGCAGGCTTCTGTAATACAGAAAAAGCTTCTGCGATGCTGAGCAAGATTCTGTAATACAGGCAAGGCTTGTAGAATGCAGAGCAGGCTTCTATAAAACAGGAAAGGCTTGTAGAATGCAGAGCAGGCTTCTGTGATACAGGAAAGGCTTGTAGAATGCAGAGCAGGCTTCTGT
>JAABNY020000082.1:22078214-22091566 GCA_015164015.2 Brevimyrus niger | reverse complement strand
GTCCATCACCATCCGTAAGGCTGCTGAGGGAGGTCCATCACCATCTGTAAGGCTGCTGAGGGAGGTCCATCACCATCTGTAAGGCTGCTGGCGGAGGTCCATCATCATCTGTAAGGCTGCGGAGAGAGGTCCATCACCATCTGTTAGGCTGCTGGCGGAGGTCCATCATCATCTGTAAGGCTGCTGAGGGAGGTCCATCACCATCTGTAAGGCTGCTGGCGGAGGTCCATCACCATCTGTTAGGCTGCGGAGTGAGGTCCATCACCATCTGTTAGGCTGCTGAGAGAGGTCCATCATCATCTCCAAAGTTGCTGAGGGAGGTCCATCACCATTTGTAAGGCTGGTGAGGGAGGTCCATCACTATCTGTAAGACTGCTCATGGAGGTTCATCACCATCTGTAAGGCAGGTGAGGGAGGTCCATCACCATCTGTAAGGCTGATGAGGGAAGTGCAGCATCATCATCATCTCCAAGGCTGCTGAGGGAGGTCCATCACTATCCGTAAGGCTGTTCATGGAGGTCCATCAACATCTGTACGACTGGTGAGGGAGGTCCATCACCATCTGTAAGGCTGCTGAAGGAGGTCCATCACCATCTGTAAGGCTGCTGAGGGAGGTCCATCATCATCTCCAAGGCTGCTGAAGGAGGTCCATCACAATCCGTAAGGCTGCTGAGGGAGGTCCATCACCAACTCGAAGGCTGCTGAGGGAGGTCCATCACCATCTGTGAGGCTGATGAGGGAGGTGCAGCATCAACATCATCATCTCCAAGGTAGGTGAGGGAGGTCCATCACCATCTGTCAAGCTGCTGAGGGAGGTCCATCACCATCCATAAGATTGCTGAGGGAGGTCCATCACCATCCATAAGATTGCTGAGGGAGGTCCATCACCATCTGTAAGGCTGATGAGGGAGGTGTATCATCATCATCTCCAAGGCAGGTGAAGGAGGTCCATCACCATCCGTAAGGCTTCTGAGGGAGGTCCATCACAATCCGTATGGTTGCTGAGGGAGGTCCATTACCATCTGTCAGGTAGGTGAGGGAGGTCTAGCATCATCATTATTTCCAAGGCAGGTGAGGGCGCACCATGATCACCTCCAAGGCAGACAGCACATCTGACATGGCTTTATTTCGGTCTTGCAATTTACCTGCGTCATGGAAGAAAAAGAGAGAGGGGGGAGAGTGAGAAATTGCACAGAAAAGTATTCCCCCCATTACGGCAAAATGGAGAAATGGTCTCACTCCCAGTGGCGAGGAGATGGGACTTAACGGCCTGCCGCTGTTTATCCCTCCGGTTTTCAGACTGGAAGATACAAGATTCCCCCACGATTGGGCTGCTGGGGCCAGCAGTGTCTGATCTTATAATTAATCCTGAAAGCCGTGGTGGGTGTGAGTGAGATGGGGCTCCCTCAGCACTCCATGGAGATGTGTGAGCCTGCATTACCGCCAGCTCTCCCTGGAGAGGCTGACCGTAACACCCTCAGCTGTGAGTACTATGTGCTGTCCACAGTCCAACTGCGTGGTGAAAACAAACACTGACCGCTTGCTTAGTTTATGGTATTTACGATGGGATTTTCAATGCCCATTGCAAGTTTTATTACCAAAAGTGGAGTCGAAAATATGGTTCTGGTCCAAAACCTCAGTCCATCAGGCCCTGATGGTTTTTATAAAAGCCAAAACCTTATGAGAACCCTGGGGCATTGCTCCAGCATCGCAAAGGTTGTGGGTTCAGATCCCAGGGGACACACACAAAAATTCAAGTAGATAGAAGTTTCCGGTAAATGAAAATTCACCTGTATTTGCCTCCCTATATTGAAAACGTGGTCCACTGTGCTGGCATTACAGTGCCATACAACCTATTAAAAATGGGATTTAAATGCAGAGGGTGATCTTTGGACTGACCGTTTTTCCACACCAGCTGCAGCTACAGATGGGCCACAGACAAAAAGGGGCTCTCCTAATAACATGAACGATTTCCATATAAGCAGACCTACTGAAGTTGGCAGCTTTCCTGACCAATGTGCTCATGGGGACGAGACCCCTTCACAGTTTAACAGAGGGTCACAGTCATTGCGTGACTCGAATGACAGCCGGGGGTGTGAGGGGGGGGTCATATCACGCTGCTCTGGAACCAATGTGGTGACTGAAATGTCACAGATTGTCAGGTCGTGACCCGAACACTCATCCAGTATAGTACTTACCCTATTTAGCCAATCAGGATATCGTGCCCCCATCTGTTGTCCAATCAGGGCAGTTTGTGATGAGGATCTCCTTCCTTGGTGTGTCACAATATAACTTGGGGAAAAGCCATACTCACAGTATATAAACAGTATGACCGTCTCAGAAAATGTGGCAGTGTGACACAAAACAGATACAGTATGAGTCTCCTTACTACAGCCTTTGCAGTTCACAGTAACACAGAAGTCTGATGAAACTTAGGTCAGTGATTTCAGTAGTTTTTATTGACCAAAATGAAGAAAGCTTCTTTGGACAATTTCAAATTACCTAGTAATTGGTTTTACTTTTAATTGGACGGCTATTCTGTGGCCGGGGGATGGGGGAGAGAGGGAGGTTGGGTGGTTACACAACCTGACGAATCCAGGGTCTTTTGGTGCTGTTACCATATTAACTAGCAAAATTACCTGCACAAAAAAAAAGATGCTTGTTAACTGCAAATTAATTGTTGCTTATGTATGTGATACAAATTACAGATGGGAGTTTTTTTTCTTTCTTTCTTCCAGTGAGGGAAAAAAAGGAGTGCTTGGCGACCATCTGGAGCAAAGAAACAAAAAAAACGTGAAATAATATGAAATTCCCAGCTACGGGTTACAATTAAGTCCCTGTGTGTCTATTTTGATCGTCTTAGAAAATACAGGGTAATTTTAGTGGCTCGAACACGAGGCGGGAGCCGCAGCCAAAAAGTACGATGATGAATATTGTGGTTTTTCATACGTGACGCATGCTTTTCTTCGTCTTTCAACTCTGCGTTGTTTGTAGCCTGAGTTTTCTTCACGTTTCTCTTTTTTTCCCCTCCTCACTCTTCTTTTATTCCTCCTTTCCTTACTCTCGGCCCCTATTCAGCTGGTTTGGGATCAACTTCACCCACCAGCACTAACCACAGGCATTACTAGGGATTACTAGTACTGTAGGGGTGTACTGTATACAGTAAAATCCCGTTATAACGGACTTCAGGGAACCTCAGTCCGTTATATCTAAAGTCTGTTATATCCTGAGTTGCCCTACGCCCAGAACAGGACCCCATTAAATTTACTCATGCCACACCCCAGCAGACAAAAACTTGTGGTATAGAAAATTATATTGTACATGTAGTATCCAACTTTACCTGAGCAGATATTAATGATCTGGACTAGGTATCTGCGCTGGATATTACCGGCATGTCCATTATAGCCGAACAAAACTACAGCTAAAAGTGGCCCTGCGGCCCAAATGATTTGTCCCTTAAAGACGAAATTCCATTATATGCAAGTCCGCTATTTCGACACTACAAGATTTGGTATTGATGCGATGCCAAGTAAATACAGGGCAGGTATCACTGATACGGTATCGATACTTTTTAATAGTTAAGGTGGATGCATCATCAAACTGCTAAAGATAAATTAATTTTCAATACCTTTAAGTGTTTTTGTGATTTTTTAAAGTTAATTAGTTAAAACCCAGGACAGAATTTGGGCAAAGTTTATGAGTAAATAAATAGGCCTAGTACGGGTGTAATAAACGCCATCTGGGGATTAAACCCCGAACTGTTTCTTCTGTTTAATTATTGTGAGAATGGCTTAGCGACTCACTATCACAATACATTATTATAAATATTATAGTGTGTGCGCGTTCAAGTGAGCCTGTTCGCTTTCTCGGCGCCGCTGAGTCACGTGACAGACGGGAGCGACAATTGAGAACAGCAGCGCTCACACAGACGGCTGCAGTGCATTTAGAAGAGAAACTGAAACTGAAGTATCGATCTCCTTAAACTGGGATTGATCAATATCAATACCAACATTATTATCGATACTTGGATCAACCCACCCATCACTAATATCCGATGCTTTTTCTGTATGTTCTTAAAGGCGCACGGCTGGGACCAGATAGACCTCCTCCGTTATAGCTATACTATATTCCGTTATAAGCGAGTTCACTATAATGAGATTTTATTGTACTAATTAGCTTATAACGTTTTTTCATTCATTTACATTAAAGTCAGGACCCCTTCCCCAGGAAAGAATTAGCCCCTCTTAAAAAAAAAAAAAAAAAAGTACCAGATTGTACCTTTGCTTGTTACTAGGGCTGTACGCTCAACGTGTGCCAGTTGTACTCTTAGGTACAATTACCTACAGCTATAGGGTACAATTGGCAGACCTCTGAGGGTACAGCCCCAATGACAAGCGAAGGCTCACTTATATCTGTATCTTATATCTTAGTATAGTGACTCTCCTTACATTAAGTGTTACCTGGTAATCTGTTGTGAATTTAGCATTCTGGTGAACTAGATATCATCAAAAATATCCCCAATGATTGCTTGTGTGAAGGCAGATCAATTAAAGACGAATATTATCCTAGACGCTGCCTGGGTGAACGCGGATAAGAAGGGGCATCCCATAATAATCAGTGGGCATCCAAAGAGAGACTCTTCCTTGCCTTTATGGGGACAGATAAGGTGCATACTATTCAGAAACATAACCGAGAAGCTGGTCAAGTATGAAATGAATGTCAGCCCAGCCAGTCCCGTTAGCGTGTCGCTAGCTCGGCTCGGGGTCTGTGTATTATAGCCCCGGTGAATTGAATCTATGCCGGTGCTATCTCTACCCCCTCCTCTGTCCCAGAGATGGTTATTCTGGCCGGTGCCTGTTTATGATAAACGGCCCGACGGAACCGGGAAGTCAGGTAAGTCGGCTCCCGTTATCTGGATCCGCAATTGCAGCAGCGGGGAGCGATGGCACTCCGCGGCCGGCTGCCTCGAGTTATTATATACCGCGTGTGAGAGAGCAGGCGTCCGAAAGCCCGTGGTGATCTCGGGAGACGGCGACGGGCAGACGGACACCTGGCATTTAGCGGGAGATGGCGAGCCTTTATTGCCGGGCATGGCGAATGTGCAGGAAGTGCTTTGCGCTGCGTTAATGGAGTGATGCGCGGCCGGAAAACTGACAGTAACATGACATCTTCTGCGGCAGCGAGGTCTCTTCGGGGAATCCGGGTTTCGTTCTTGCACAGTTTATTTGTCTGACATCGCAGTGCGGGTATAAATAAACCCCATCAGTGTATCTCAGGTGAAAAGTAATTGTTAACTTAAGATCGGCTGCTGAAAGGGCCTCATCTTCATAATACGTGACTGTATAAGTTAATCAAATAGTATAAATTCCAAGGCCTGTTTTGGAATGAAATGTATGATAAGGACAAACGTTTATTCATGAAGTAACCTTGCGAGGTTGCAGTGGGGGAAATGTTAACAACTAAGCATCCATCCATTTACAGGCGACTCTGGGGAACCTCCCCCAACTTGGTCAAATGTATTACATTTAATTTAACATGATTTATAAACTAATATCAACAAATAGAATGTAATCAACTCAGGTCCTTATTTCAC
Source organism: Brevimyrus niger (assembly GCA_015164015.2). Taxonomy (NCBI): domain Eukaryota; kingdom Metazoa; phylum Chordata; class Actinopteri; order Osteoglossiformes; family Mormyridae; genus Brevimyrus; species Brevimyrus niger. The sequence goes on along the minus strand of JAABNY020000082.1, from coordinate 22,085,973 downwards.
TTTTGTGACAAATAGGATACAGAAATAAAGCAAATTCATCATTCATTTCACTCTGTAATCGGTGTCCTTCAGGGGGCCCTCTTCCAGTTCACAGCCCCAGGTCATATCTTGCCCTGTCTGTCCTGTCACTACGTAAATGCATCCATACATACATACATACATCTATCCATCCATCCATCCATCCATCCATCCAACTATTTATTCTGGTCAGAATCATGGCAGGAGCCTATTTCTGGCAGCACATGGCTTGCGGCTGGAGTTCTCCCGCACTGCGAGCCAGTCCACGCGGCTGGGGTACGCTCATACCCCATAGCAGGGCTCACAAACATCTTTTACGCAATTGGAGCAAAGTAGGAAAAAAATACTGAATGTAAATGTCATTATTTTAGTTTGATTTACGTGATTTGTGCTAATTTCCCCTGCCCTGCCGGTGCTGCCCTTGTCAGTGCTCCAGAGGCATTGTGGGACTTGTCTCCTGTTTCACTGTCTGCCTTGTGTCTTAGTGCCTGTCACTTTCATTCTTTTCTCAACATTAAATAGAAAAAAAACAAAAAAAAATCCCCTTAATACATTTCCTAGATTAGTTTAACTGTCAAAAGGAGAAAAAAAAAACGTTTCTCTAGATGGAAAAATTCAATCTCCTGATAGGTCCTTTGACTGATTAGATGTCCCGGTAGCAGATGATCCAGAACTGAAAAATTTTCAAGGAACCATAGAAATAAGAACCTTAGAACTGAGATTAAATGCAGGTCTTCTAATACGGTTACCTTTACATCGAATCTTTAAAATATGCCGGAAAAATGTGAATTCTGGTTGTGGTCCTTAACAGCCGAAAGACCTTTGATGTAAGAAAAAGTCTCTGTAGAGTGGAGTATGGCTATAGGTCACATGACTGGATTGACATGTGACAGCCACCATTCCGTCCTGGAGATCTGCACATGGAACAGGTTCAGTCCACAGATGACAAGAAACGTACCATCTGTGTTTCCTCTATTGTCTGTATAATTGCTGATGACTTTCTAAGCCGCATTGAAATGAAAAAGGCAGCGAAAGGGAAAAAAAGCATATTGGCTCGGAAGCTGGTTCATAAACAGCAACATTCGTTTAGACGAACCGCGGATGGTTTCAGAAGCAACCGTGACTCAAGGGAAATGCTTTTGCACGGTAATGAGCAAAAACCGCAGCAGTTAAGATGACCAGAAGCGCCCCGTTAATGACAGTAACGAGGGCAGCTCCCACGCAGAAATCAGCCATGTGTTTCAGGGTATTCAAATGCCTGTGTGTTGTTCTTTTAGCTAAAAGGTTCCAGTACTCATCCACTGGAGATGATGTCATTTTCTTTTTTCTTTTCCTAAAGCATTCCAGCTTCTAATTAGCTGCAAAATATCCGTGCGATAGATGCCCTTGGCTAGCACCAACCAATCCTACCCCCCTTCCTTCACAAAACTGGGAATTACACCCTTTGCTTTTCTTTTTTCCAACGGGGAGAACATTGTTGTACATGTCGCAGAATTTCTGCCCCTGGTGGCGCAAAGCGACATGCCGTCAAGTCAGATTTAACTGGATCTGGGTTGCCGACGGGCGGACCGTTACAGATCCGTCGCTAAAGGGATTCGGAACTGCGGGAAGAGGAGCGTGCACCGTGGATTATTGAGAAATTAATGTGCCAATGAAAAATTCAAATTGGTCAGGCGGTGAAAAGCAGAAATAAACAAGCAATCCCGTTCCTGTGCCTATCAGAGGCTCCTGAGAATCACTCCTCCTGGCTGGCCTTGTTTACTTGCAGATAACACATAGGGGGAACTCTTCAATTAGGTGTCAGGAGAGCAAAGCTCAAATGAATTTTCGATAGGGGAGGAGAGCGGACCGTGGCCAGGCATCTAGCGTCCTTTGGCGGCTGGAATTGGGGTCCAGGAACCCGAAGTGGCCCAAAGAGGTGCGGATTGTCTAGGCCACCTCGACCACGCCACCTAGCTGGTTGCTCAGGGTAGTACATCATTATTTTGAGCTGACATGGCAAGGGTCACCCAAGGCAGCAATGGCCTACTTTTAGAAGTACTACTTTAGTTATTTATGATTTTTCTTTCTATTGCAGTATAAAAACAAAAAAAACCACAATGATGAATCTCTTTGGTGTCTTTTCTTCCAGTCAGATGAAGCCTCCCGTGAAACTCAGGAAGATAAATTTAGCTTTAAAAAAAGCAGCTTTCGGAGCAACATGTGTCCCTGATGGAAAGAGTCTTTGTACCCAACTTTAACTACCCAGCTATTACTCATTGTCTACAGAAACCGCGGTAAAACCTGATGGATTCGGGGGACATGCAAGTTTACACTCAAGTCTAAATTTCCATTATTTATTAAATGAATGTAAGCGAATCACTTCAGTCAGTGGCTCAGGATGTGACCCTTAGGGGGGCTCAGCTCTCTTCCAACCCCTTTCCCACCAACCCCCATCACACCACCCCATCCTTAAAATGTCTAAGGGGAGGGGCAGGTCCCAAAGTATGCCAAACTAGGGGTACAAAGTGCATTTGAAAATACAGGATAAAATATTTTTAAAAAAAATACTGGATGGGGGGGGGGGTTCAGATGAAGACACAGTGGAGTGAAGCCCCACCACGGATACTCCAGCACCATGAATACTCTAGCACAGTCTAAAAAGCAAACTTTCAAGATGCCTTCTCTGTTTTCATTCGAGTATTCCAATGGTCAGGCCGATCTGTCTTTTCCACCGTTATCCCAGGGAATGGTAACACATAGTAATACAGTGTTCCAGCATTCTGTATGCCACAGTGCCGACAAACGATAAAATGGGAGATGTCAGCTATTCAAGTCTTTCCTCGAGGGAACAGGGTTCTTTCATTAGATGCCACTTTTTAGTCTTCAGAAAAAACAAGATAGTGAGCATCTGCGAGCACATCGGTATTATTTGTGCTATGCTAATAGCATTATTAAACAGCAAGCATTATCGTTTAAATATAATTACCTGGGCTAGCTACCAGCGAGGAGCGTGGTCGTGCCGTTTCGCTTCGCCCTGATCGATGGACTGAGTCTCCAGTCTTCCGAACACGGAGGCGCCCGCACCAGAGCTAACGGCTTCATTATCACCACACGCCCACAAATGCGCTGCGCGTGTTTGATTGTGCCGCTGTCATTCCGGCTAATGAGAGCTGCTGCCCCCCATGTAGGGTCACCTGTTGGGCTGTTGCAGATGCTTTTTCGGCGCAAGTCCCGCCCTGCTGCTCCCGTACTGAGCCGTCGTCAGAAAACTGTGGCGGCAAACATTTAATTTATATCTTTTGACGCTCGTTCAAATTAGGATTCCTGAATGGCAAATAATTATACCGTTTATAATGGTGTTTTCCAAACATGCTCTGATAAATAATTGGCTTTTTTTCGGCTCTATTTAGCGAGTCGTAGCACCCACTCCACAAATGCCACAGTTCCAGGTCCCCAGGATGCCCCTGTTTGGCTCCCACAATCCCATAGAGACACCCCCAGCACAACAGAAACAGAACAGAAAAATTGTAGGGGCGGTTCAGCCTTAAACTGGATAATTGCACAGAGTGGTTTGTGTGATTGGCTGATAGCTCTGAATCAGAAAATGGAGTGAAGAAATTGGCTCAGGCTCGGGCGTGTTCAGTGTGTAAGAGTCAATACTCCGGATCCAGGCCGGCTTCCTAGCAGGAACCGTCCCTGTGACTCAGTCAGCAGAATCAGAGCGACGTGCATGTTTGCCTACTGATCGCATAACAGCCTGTGATCGCAGTCCCTGATCTCCCCCCACCCCTCAGCTGGTCACATAGGTCTATACAGGAGGAGGTGCAGGTGGAATCTCTCTGGTTTGACTCTAAAGTCCGAACTACAGTCCGGCCCCCTGCTGGCAGCAGAGTGAACTGCCTTTTGTGTTCTGTGCTAAATCTGTGCTTAATCAGATCACCTTCTCGACCGGCTTTGGCTTAACCATGTGACCCCTGAGCGCCCCCCCTCCCCCAGTGATCTAGAGATGCCGATTGGCTATGCCGGCAATCCTGCCCTCCCCTCCAACCACCGTGTAATTAGTGATAATTAAAGATGCTTCTTCAGCCCCAACAGCCAGATAAACAGCAGATGATGAGGAATGTAGATAGAGACTGTGGTCTCTTTAATGTCATGTTGTCGATGTCACAGGTTTAATCAACATTAAGGGTTATATTTTTACATTAAGTGGCTGTTGCGTTTTCTATTGGACACAAGATGCCTCTGTCTGACTTGTGATAAAACTTGACAGCTTGCCTATAGGGGAAAGAAAATATATGATCACTTTTCTTAGACTTGTGTCCCGGCATTAAGTCCTTTGGATGTTGGCAAAGTCCGGGAGCCTGTAGAATAACCCAAGCCCGTTCTTCTAGTGCGTCTTTTTCAGTTCGTGGGATAGAAGAGGATTTGTTGGATCCTCCGCTGCTTAGAAAGCAGACCACTGCAAACGAAAACAGCCTGGATTCTGATCCCCTCCGTGCGTGACGGAGGGGTCCCGTTTCACGTCTGAAAAAAATCACCAGCTGTGCGTGCGTGTGGTGTGTGTCCGCACGCGAGAAGCTACATGAAAAGGTTCAGGTAGGCTGGGAGCGTACAATAAACGACAGCCAATGTGTTAACGATGTGAGCCATCGAGTTGGGAAGGGGGGGGTGTGGAGCGGCGCGGTGTGAAGCCGGGGCAGTTGCCATGGAGATCCTCCTGCAAGTCAAGCTCCTCGCGCTTCAGCCGTTGAGGGTCTCGGAGCTGTCGGTGGGACCAGCTGCATCTCCCTACTACAGATACCTGCTGGGGCTGCGTTGCTAATTGCGAATCGCTACCTGGGAACATGAAGCAGCTTCTCCGTCTAAATGCTCCCTGCTTTGCTTTCACTGCGTTTGTTCTTTGTTTAAGAGCTGATCTGAAACCCCGAAGCGGGAGTATACATCTTTTTTGAGACTCATTTTATTAATCTAGCTCTTTAATTACTGCGCCACCTGCTGTACCGGCACGTCACTACATCTCACATTGCCATTCGTTCACTGGACCGGCACTTGTGTCGTACTGTGCGGTTTCTGTTTTATTGTTCCTTTAAAACACCAGTAATTCAGGTTAAATACCAGGTAACCTGCAAAGTGGAGGCTAGTCCTTCTTCCAGCACTCCAGCCTAACCCTGATGTATATTCATCATCTCCTTTGCATTCCAACAGTGAGTGGTTTTTTTTTTGTTGTTTGTTTTTTTTTTTTTAAGCACCGCCGCAGAACTGTACCTTTCGAAGGAGAATCTCCGCTTCCTTTGTCTGGCCCTGCTGCGCTCCGCTCGTTACGCACAACATCTCCTCATAAATAACCGTGAGAGACAGGAAGTGCTGTTAATTACTCGTTTTTCTCCGTCCCTAATAATGGAGCAGAGTGCAGATTTGCCGTTAATGAATTCCTCACAGCCGCTTGCTCTGCGATGGGGACGGTGGTCTAATTGCCCCGCTGGTGCCGCACCACGATCCTGCTTCACCGTCATCTCTACAGAGTCCGGGGAGCTTGTACCCTGAAGTCAGGTATTCAGCTCCAGCACGTATACCAGGGTAAAACCAGGCACGCTTTTAGCGCGCAGTGAAGGTCACGCGACAGAAGAGGCCAGCCTTCACTCCTTTTAACGAGGTACTTCTGTAGATTATTCCACTAATGCTCTGCTTCTGGGGTCTTTCCCTTCCTGTTCTCCCGCGATGGAGATCCATGGTCCAGCTGGAGGGCGGCTTTTTGCCACCCCAAAGGCCATCGGCTATTATAATCTAACTCTGCGTGTTATTGTCAGTGTTGGCGTTTACACTGTAAAACAAAACACTGTGTTTAACTGCAACGAACCGGCTGCCCTGTTGCTGGGGGTTCCCATTTATAACCCATAATCGATCATCAGCCCCCAGCACCGGAAAGGTCACTGGAAAGGTTTAACCACGAAGCTGATTTGTTTGGTGGAGCGATCAAAATAAAAGGCGTGTGACTTTAAAGCCAGCGCCAAGGAGCTGCATTAACCCTGTTTTAATTTCCCTGACCTACAGAGTGCCATCAAACCCCAGTAAAGCGGAGTATTTCAGGGCTGATGGCTGGCTAAGGTACCTACTGTTACCTTTAAGACTGAGCTTTGCATCAACACAGTACAGTAACTTTGCATGGCTGAGGCTGGAACGGCACTGAAGCTGAAAGATTTACTGTATGTGTGCAGCAATTTCTTCCCGATTTATGCACTTCTATGTATAACTTGCTTTTTCTGTTGCTCTACAAACACCGATTCCTCCCCCCCCCCTTTGTCGCTGATTCTTCAAGGGGGTTTCTCCTCATGGAGAACTATGAACTGCTACTGAAATGAGTTTTTTTTTTTTTTTTTTGGGGCGGGGGGGAGCTTCTCAGTTACCGTAAGTTCAGAGCTCATATAAACCCAAATCCAAGCCCTCGTGATTCTGTTTCCTTTTAGCTTGAGTGTAAAAAATCTCTGAAATGCTTAGTGCCCTAAATGGGATGAACCATGCTGGCACAGAACAGAACATACAGTGGGGGGGGGGGGTGTCCAAGTAAACTGCGTTTATTTATTATTGTTGCTGTTGATGATTATTGTTTATCATCATTATTGATGTTGTTTATTGTTATTGTCAATTATTTATTGTTGTTGGTGTTATTATTAATATTATTATTATTGTGGTTGTTGTTTTTGTTGTTGTTTTTGTTGTTGTTGTTGTTGCTATCATGCTGGCAGAGGTGTCAGGGAGATGAGGCAGCATAAATGTCTACAACTCCTCCCGCCATGCGAGTTTGAGGTTGATGGACAGGTATCCGCCCTCAGTTCAGTCATAAGTAAGTAATCAGTGCACAGGAATGGCCTCGAGATCCGGATAATGAGCATAGATCTGCTCAACCCTTGTGGAGCCAGTGAGCATGGCTGGCTTTAAATGCACCATCACCCCTCTCCCCAATTTTCCTGGGCAGGCTTCAGTACAGTAAACTTGCCAGCAGTTGCGTGACACACATTAGCCATTAATTCTTGGAGCTTAACACAAATAAATTTCTTAAATAGTAAAAAACGAGCACTTAACGAACAATCGCGCAAAACGCCCCTTGACTCTGAATTGATTACGCTTTTAAAGTACCTGCTGAGCTGGCTGCTGCAGCCAGATGGACTGTCCATCCTGTGTAAGAATGTACCGGTTTCACAGGTTGTTTTTCTGCACCCCTTCCAGGACAGCCATGGAAATCAAAGCAGGGAAACAAGGGACTGTGGACATTAGCGTCACTCTCGCTCTCCATTGTTTACATCCTAATGAGAGCAAAGGATTGTGGGAGAGTGTCAAGCGCCGCCCAGCAGGGGGAAAAACAAGCTGCAGAGAGAGAGAGAATTTGTTTTAAAGGAGGGAATGGAGGAGAAGTGGCAGGCAGGGCAGATGGTGAGATTCATTTTTTTTTGGGGGGGGGGGTTGCCTCCCCTCCTATATCGGTGTGGGTAGATAGTGTGGTGGTTTAGTGCAGGCATGTAGCCACATATAGGAGCTAGGGGTCTGATCTCGCTCCCCCCACAGGGGGCCTGGGGCCCTCAAATATGTGAAATTGGTCAGAAAGGAGAGAGAATTACTAGGTACGCCCTTGGTGTGATGTAGTCTGTATCCTTAAGTGACAGTCTAAAATGACATCATTGTGTTAATCATGTTGTATTTGTGTACCAGAGCCAGAGAGGTGGCATATATCTGTCTCAGTGCTTTTTGGCGGGGGTGGGGGGGG
>JAABNY020000082.1:21996237-22009819 GCA_015164015.2 Brevimyrus niger | reverse complement strand
ATATTGACAAATATTCTGATTTTGAGCATCAAAAACTGCAGTAATTGTCACCTAATACTCTATATAAAGCTGGAGGGTGGAATTAATTATGGATTTCGCTGCTAATCATAGATATTATGATTACGTTCTGATCTTGCAGCAGCTTATATTTATATATCTAATGTCCAGCCTGTACAGGTACAGATCACACCTGCAGCAAGAATTAATTAGCTGTGACTGAGTCACCTTCATGGGTCACTCTTCCCTGGTTTTGCTTACATGTCCCTAAGTATGTACATGAGTTTCGGCAAGTATGACCGATTCTAGGTGACCCAGTGTCAAGCTCAGCAAAGCTCTAACTTGGGATCATTTGCCATATGAATTAAACCCGGGGCGGTCTTGCATAAAGATCCCCTGAAGACCCACCAGAACACGTAGCCTCGTCACTGAAATAGTCACATCGAGCTAAACACGTATCAAAATCAGGATCACTATCATTTATTTCGCAGAGGACATTTATACTTCTGAGGAATTTAATCTGGTGCCTAGTCAGAGTCTTCAAACAGGACATGTAACAGCAAAAATGGAGATATAATAAAAATGAAAGGAAACAGAATACTAGCTATGACTGAATATTCATAATGCATGTAAAATAACTGACCAATAACAGACGAAACAATCTGTAAGACATTGCAAATTGTGCAAATAATATAATAATAATAATAATAATAATAAACAGTGCCCTAAGAGTTTCCGTTCATTTGCGGATGTAGGTTGCTGACAGCTTACAAACAGCTGGCCAGATGTTACTGACTGAGTAGCACTAGCGTAGCATGAGCTGTGGTGGGCAGTTTGTGGTGTTTACGCAGCATGGGGGTGATGTGTACTGTGATCCTGCTGCCCTTGGATACGTAAGCACGGCCTACAGTCCATCAGCTGGCCCTGGGAAGCACACTTCGGTAAGGCGGACTTTAAAGAGCCTTCGTGGGCAGGCGAGAGGAGATGGATGGTGCTGCAACGCTAAGTTATGGTGCTTTCAGCTTGGATGTAATTGCACCCTTCAGTCGAGGTTTCATAATTAGGAGGAAGAATTATGAAAGACCCCAAGGCCAAAGCTTGCCCAGGGCAGCTGCATTATCTCCCACAGGCCGCATTTAGAGGAAGTCTGTACTGTTTTTTAGTGGTGAACTACCGCCCCCTTAGGGTGGGGGCGGGAACTGTTACCCCCTGATTATCCCCTAGGACTGCAGCGTAGAGTCTCTCCTCTGTTGGGATTTAGGGAATAGTTCTCTTATTCTTATTCTCTCATTGGACGAACCAGGTACCCTAAGTTTGTTGTTCTAGTATAATTATATGCAGACACATATTGTTGTATATGCATATTTATGCATGCAAGCTAAATTGTGCATTATATTTTATACAAAATAATATGCAGATGAATTGAATTATATTGTAATAAACTACAGTGGTTAAATATGCTGATATAAAACTGTGGTATAATATACAGAATACATAATAATAAAGTATGCATTGGTTTATATCATTTTCTGCCATAATGCTAGCAATTTAAACGTAATGCCCTGCATCACTACGAAACAGTTGTTTGACGCATAGAATCATGTTTTACAGGTGTAAAGGCAAAATATTGGCTACACCGTAATTAAAAGCAGCCTCTTTCGTTTTTTATAAATCACTCCGGGTTGTTGCCTGAAAGAATCACAGATGCCATCGGCGGTTGACAGACAGTTGAATAATTCATGCAATCAGTATAAAAAGCTTTAATGGCAATTCATGGGTCAAAAGTAGGAGAGATTAACAGGGGTGCGGAACTGACAAGAAAATTAAACTGAGCGAACTGCAGGAGGAACAAACAAGAGTAGCGTTTGCATACTGATGAACTGCGGAACCGGCCTGGATGAATCCATCTGGTGCGTTTCATCACAAGCATGTTTGTTAAGCATAGTCAGCCCTGTATTTATTCCACAACACATGATACCAGCAGTCATTAAACGTCAGAATGTCGTGACGGTGAATTGGCTTGCTTAAACCTGCACTGATTTAAACGGAAATTAAATTACACGGGAGGATCTAACGAATGTGTTGCCTGTGATTGTAATGTAGCGAAACAGTTATTATACACGTTTTATGCAGTGAGCGTGAAGGCCCAGAAGGTTAATATTTTAGCAGGAGTTTCTTTGTTATAGTCACTTCATATGTTTAAGCTAGCAGGTCTGCACTTCTTGTAAGTTAAAGAGGAAAAAAAAAATCGCTGGCTTGGATTCTTAGACAGAATAGCTTATTGATTACTCAACTCAAACGCGGGGTACCAGGGCTGTCTTCCCGGCGCTAGTGACCCAAATCTCGGGGTCGATCGATTCTAGTGCCGTTTTGGGTTTCGACGGCAGCCGGACTTTGGGGCCGGTTGGGAGAGATGCTGATCGATAGCGGAATCCGGGAATGGGAATCTTGCAGAGGCGGTTTATTAAACCCAGAAACCGGTAACCCCTGGGCATGCACGATTTGTATGGGTGATTTCGCGTAAAAAATATGGGAATGTCCGCTGCGTTTCACTGCTGCTGAATCTGACTGGCGCTATTATTGCAGAACAGTATCCACGGGGAAGGGCTGAGTGGCGGGAAAGTGAGGGAGGTGGGTGAACTTCGATATGAAAGTATAAGAATTCCTCAGGATAACATCTGAAAACTGTTAAAAAGTCTACAGGCAGGAGGCCTGTTAAAGTGTGTATTTTTTCTGGCTGGTGGAGATTAAATTACTTGCAGGCTTTGGGCTTGGTTCCTGGCAGTAGTGAAGTGACACCTGAGTATGGTGATAAAACAGGGTAGTATTTCAGTCAGTATCTTAACCCATCTGATGACACCTGAATATCAGGCCAAGGTCTCTGCCATCATCTCTGGAAGCCTGGAAGATGTAGGTGTACTCTCCGCTGCTTTTGTTCTAGATTTTATTTGGAGCTGTGGTCTGCAAGAAGTACTGATTCTAATGAATTGTGTACACAGGACTATACAGTGAGGGAAATAATTATTTGACCCCCTGCTGAATTCTTAAATTGACCCATTAATAAAGAAATGAGAAGTCTATAACTTCACTGGTAGGTTAATTTTACCAGCAAAAGATAGAGACAAACAAAAGATAGACCAGCAAAACAAGCCAGAAAAATGATTATGTAACAGTTACAAATCAAATTGCCATTTATCTAGGGAAATAAGTATTTGATCCCTTGGAACACATGCTTCAGTACTTGATGGAGTAACCATTGTTGGCAAGCAGAACTGTCAGATGTTTCTTGTACTTGGTCAGCAGGTTTGCACACAGCTCAGCAGCCATCCTGTACCCCTGGCAGAAAAACACTCCCACCTCCATGTTTGACAGTAGAGATGGTATTCCTAAGGTCACAGTCGGCATTCTTTTTCCTCCAAACACGGCGAGTAGAGTTGATGCCAAACAGCTTGATTTTGGTCTCATTTGACCACATCAAATTCTTCCAAGCCTCATTGGAATTATTCAGATGTTCACTGGCATACATGAGATGGATCTGAACAGGGGTACTTTGTGAGCACTGCAGGATTTCAAACTACAACTGCATACTGGGTTACCAATGGTTTTCTTGGCAAGAGAGGTCCATGCTGCTGTGAAATCATTAACAAGCTCCTCCCGTGGCCCTTACTGCTCTTAAGATCATTGATGCCGCACAAGACTAAATCTTCCTTGGGGCCCAAGATCCAGGGTGATTGACAATATTTCATATGCAAATTCCACCAACAGTTGTCACTTTCTTACCAAGCTGCTTGCTGATGGTCATGTAGCCCATTTCACCTTTGTCAAGGTCAACAATCTTGTTCTCTGACATCCTTGAACAGCCCTCTGGTGTCTCTCATGGTGATACCATTGAAGATCTAGAAAGGTTAATGACCAGAGGATACTCTTTAAACAAAGTTTTGCCATTAAATGTGAATGCTGGATTGGTATCTGTTAATACTTAATTAAGTACTACTTGTGTTGTGTTAATTTCTTGCTGACTTGTACTGTAAATGGCTCAAATACTTATTTCCCTAGATAAGGACATTGTGGCCGGAGAAAAGGTGCAGCGTAGGGCCACAAGAATGATTCCTGGTCTTAGAGGAATGTCATATGATGAAAGGTCAGTTGAGCTAAATCTGTTCAGCCCCAATCAAAGGAGACTGAGGGGGGACATGATCCAGGTATACAAGATTCTAACAGGTTTGGATGCCAACCAAATAGTTACTTCAGCATTAGTTCAAATACAAGAACTTGTGGCCATAGGTGGAAATTAGCGGGAGAACATTTCAAACTGGATTTAAGGAAGCACTTCTTTACACAGCGCGTAGTCAGAGTATGGAATAGTCTTCCTGATAACGTAGTGCAAGCTGAATCCTTGGGCTATGAGTTAAGTTCTCCCCAAGCGAGCTTGATGGGCCGAATGGCCTCCACTCGTTTGTATAGTTCTCTTGTTCTAATAAATAACAAATTGATTTATATCTGTTACATAATGATTTTTTTCTTGTTTTGTAGAAAAATCTATCTTCTGATGTTGAAATAAACATACTATTGAAATTATAGACTTCTCATTTCTTTACAACTGGGAGAACTTAGGAATTCAGTGGGGGTCAAATAATTATTTCCCTTATTGTATATGTATAGAGAAACATGAGCCTTGAGAATTTAGACATTAAGTAGAAAGGTTATGGAAGCTTCCAGTGTTAGGTCCATCCATGAGGGATTTACACACACTACAAACCTGCTGTTTAAACCTGTTTCCCCTGGGCTATATTACTGGGTTAAATTGGACCTCAAGATACAAATGGCATCAAATGACCTGGCATTATCAATTAATAACAAGCCGTCACACCCCTCTCAGCCAACCAGCCGGTCTCTGTAAGAACATCCAGGACAAGACAGAGGATGAACCAGCGACAGTCCAAGCCCTCGTGACAAGTAGATTCCTCAGTACCTCTTTAATATCTCAAACTATGAGTATAAATGAGAGTCTTTAATTTATCAGGGATGAACAGTTTATATCTATACTTTGCTACATTAGCAGAGTAAATAGGAGTAAGACGGGAAATTAGAGTACATGCCACACACCCTTGTGCCTGTTTCTGTGATCTATCCAAGCTCAAAGCTGTAGACTAACACTGATGGAAATTCTATAGAAAATCTGTGCCTCGCGAGTGGCGACTGCAATTCATTCTTCTCAGCTGTCAGGAAAGCGAGTCGAGTGCCGATGTGTGAACCCCAAGCTGTCACGTCTCCACACACGGCTGCCCGGGTCTTAAATCTGACCCGCCAGCTCTGCCAGAAGCTGCATTTTGACTGTTCCCCACGGGACAAAAGAAAAGGGGAAAAAAAGGAGGAGAGAAAAGGGCAACAGAAAGGAAACTGTAAGCACAAAACACGAGTAAGAAGTTCAGCTCTCTGCTTTATGCTCTATGATGTCAGAAATCCCAGAAAAATACCCCGAGTGACTTTGATACACATTCTCCGTGGGCAGGAAAGATCTGCAGACTCATATGGACAGGAGAACTCTGTAGAGCAGGGGTCTGCACCTCCGGTCCTGGAGAGCTACTGTCCAGCAGGTTTTCTGTCCCACTTGGCTTGTGATGAGCCACACCTGCCTGTATTTACCTGAGAACAGGTGTGGCTCATCAGAAGTCAGGTACGATAGAAAACCTACTGGATGGTAGCTCTCCAGGACCTGGAGTTGGAGACCATTGCTCTAGAGAAGTCGATCGGCTCCTCCAAAATGGAGAAAAGCAGGTCTTTTGTTGCCGTGTGACATAGGAACAAGACGGAATGGGGTCGGATTCATGTTTATGGGGTTATGTTATTGCTGCAATAAGGAACCGAGAGCAGAGCACTGACTTTTAAGATGGTGATGTTGTACAGAATGCAGGACCTTCGGGTGTTTTTGCTTCCTGCTGTCCATAAGACCCTGGCAGACATTTGCAAATGGTCACATTCCTCCTGACCTCGCTGACAGACGAGAAACGTGCCCCTATGTGGGAGGTGGTGTCTGCTGTCCGACGTAGGTCAACTTGCCAAATACGGTCAACACAGATGTCATGAACCAGAATTCCGTGGTACATTTGATGCGAGGCCAGCAGAGCAAAAACAACACCAACCCCTTTATCTTTAAACTGACCCTTATATAGTTTACTAGGTCTCTGTTTTTAGATAATCATCCAGCAATACTGGGTCAAGGATAGTGCTTTTTTAATTATTTTTCAGAAGCTTTATTGTAAGTATGTGGAAATACAAGTCCAGGTGATGCTGGACAGCACGGAATCTACTTCAGGCTTGGAAACGCACTTCCTTTTTCATCAGCACAATAAGGGTGGCTTTTTAGATCTGTGAGCACCGGAAGGAAAAGGGCAGCTATCACGGAGGAATTACGGTCTGGGGATGGGTGTGTCGCTTCTGCAATTAATGACATGACAAGGCGAAAAGCACTTCGAGAAATTGGGTGCTGAGAGAAAATGTCACTCCGGTAAACAAAGACGGCGGCCAGCCCATCCTGGTATATAGCCAGCCTTTGTGGACACTTTGGTTTACGCAAAATGTGGCACAGACTCAACTCTCATGTACAGTACCTGTCTTAAGGGAATTTTCAGGTGCAAGCAGGCATTGAGTATCCTGTAATATGAAAACAGACGCCGAGAGCATGTATTAATGAGAGGATTCATCCCAGACAGTACTGGACACTGATTTTAACATACCTGGCATCAGTTTGTGATGTGAGTATCTGCCGGTTGCTGAGCATTCGCCCGAGTCGCTTACCCTCGGAGCAGCAAACTCAAACACCGAAATGCCCGCAAACTTTAATCAGCTCTGCGAGACCCTCATCCCAGAGCCTGCAGAATCCTTACACCTTTCAAAATAACCTGCGGCCCGGTTTACCCCTAACAATTTACCCCTGAGAATGCCCCTATGATCAGGGTTGACTGAGGCTTATTTTACCCATTTTTTTTTTATGAAAACACTCCCTCTTGTGGATTCGGCAGATCTTCTCTGGTTATGTTAGATATGGGATTAGAAGGACATTGTGATCTGTGTACCGGCACGCTGGTCCCGTAGCTCCGCAGACTTGTTTCTACCTCATTACTTCAGCTCTGTCTCTTATTCGCCAGACAAAGAAGAGGAACTTCTCAGGGTGAAGCAGCTGGAATGCTTGGTATTCATACCTCAGCGTTCTGGTCCGGCTGCCTGGATTTGACCACGTGCTCGGGCAGCGAATGCCAGTTTCCCCCTTAATAATCGCCAGCGTGGCTTTCTGAGCCTTGTTCTCTCTGAAATCAAAGGCAGAGAGGTGCGGTCTCCGTGGAAACCCCCTGAGCCGTTTGGCTATGCCTCCTCATGTATGTCCCAGGCAGCTAAAAGGTTTTACGGGGCCAAAATCCGTGTCGGTAATGTGTACCAGGGTTTACATTCACAAGATTCTCCTGGTCTGGAGCAGTTTGTTCTGTGCCTGGCCTGCATCTTATGATCAAATTAAGGTGCATTTACTGAACTGGGACAAGGTAAAGCAGCAGTAGCAGGAATTCAGGTGAAGGTGCCGCGGGACTGACTCCGAGGGCCAGTGCTGCTTTTATTATTTTCTACACCAAGGAAGCAGTGAGATGAAGTAGGTCAGATTCCAGTGTGTCAGATAATCAAGGTTTCATTCAAACTCTGTCATCCCTACTGCCCCACAAAGGCAGAATGCAGCAACTACACTGACACTGACTTGTTTAGTCTGTCCAGCCATATGTGTAGTAGGTAGGAAATGATGGCGTTTTCTTCAAAACTGGCCATAGGTGAACAATTAGACAGCTAATTAAATAGTTTCCTCCTGGATGATATAAGTATTCTCTTTCTGCCCTGTAAGGGACCTGGTTTTGGTCATAACTCAGTTTTCATAAACAATGCAGTTGTGCTCCTATCCCTTTGACGGCAGTATAGGGGACGTTTCATAAGAGGGGTCTTTGTATACATCTCAGTGGGAGTCTCTCTCGGCCCCCTGATCTAAGCATCCTCTCTGTGTGTCACTGTGTCTTATTTTCCGCTGACTGTTTGCCCCTGGATTTCTCTTTGCCACCTTATCTGCAGCTTGTCACAGCATTACGAACATTCAGCGATGCAGCCAAAACGAAACGCACAATAAAACTTAGGTCATGCAGTGACGTCGTATTTCACTACCAGCTAGTGACTAGAACAGTTTTAAAATGTGATTTTTTTAGGAATGCATTTTTTAAAATACCGATGCCCCCTACAGCTACAGAATATATGACAAAAGGCTTGAACTAATTATCAATTTTGTGATGTCATGGATGAGGTGCTATTTCCTTACTGTGGACACATAATGCTTGGCTCTGGCCATGGATGATAATTATTATATTTTTAATAGCAAAGATGCAGTGGCAAGGCAGCGTTTGTCCCCACCTTGTGATTATAAATGGTATTACGCGCGATCACTCGATTCTGGGAATTTAACCGGATCAGTATCTGGAGGTTTGCCAGTTTGTGTGAGTTTGTTTTAGGTCAGCATAGTTAACCTTTTCACTTTTACACTGGGGCTAAGAAGCTGCACCTATTTGCATCGTCCATGGTGGTGCAACTATCGGGAGAATCGCCATTGACCTCATGGGTCCCCTGAATGAAACTAAATACTACAATTGTTACATACTAGTGTAGCAGGATTGTTTTAAAGAGCAAGTAGAAGTCTACTGTTTACCCAATAAACAAGCTGTTACTGTGGAAGTGCCATAATGGGTATGTTGTTATAGAGCCTGAGAGGGACTTCACAACGGCCAGCACTCCAGAAGTCTTCCAGCAGATCTCAGAGTTGTTGGAGATTAAGAAGACTTGCATTACTCCTTTCTGATCACCGTCAGATGGATGGGTGGAAAGATTGAATGCCACCTTCAATGACTACTAGGGATGGACAGATCCGATCCACCGTATCGTTATCGATCCGAAATTGCCCAAAATGACTGGATCGGATATGGGGGGAAAAAAACTAGAAGTTTCCGATCCATCAGTGCGTCATATAAATGCTTAGTTGAACTTAGCTGAATGATATGTAGTAAAGGCAACCTTAGCCTATGAGCAGCATGTCACGTGATGTACGTCGGTACAACGGTATGGGTGTACTTTAGGAAAAAAGCCAAAGTACCATGTGCAATATATGCAGTCGGAGTGTTTCGAGTGGTGGCAGTAGCATTACAAATTTTAACACAACAAACTTGGTTAAAAACTTGTAGAAATATCACGCAAAAGAATACGCCGAATTTAATCAGACCACTTCGGCAAAGAACAAAGCTGTTCCCAGGCAACAAAAAAATCCTGGAAACAATTCAGAGAAGCTCCCTACGGACAGCAGCAAAACCATGCTGATAACACAGAAGGTCGCTGGATTCGTAATGCTGGATGACCAGTCCTATTCTGTTGTGCAAAATACGGGGTTTCGACACTTAGTGGAACATTTGGAGCTCCGCTATGCATTCTCGAACTGGCACTTTTTCTCTGAAACGGTGATTCCAAACACGTACAGGCAAGTGTGCGAGTTCATTTCGAAAAGCATAGAGAATGTTAAAATAAAAAGAACCAGCAGTGATTACATAACTGAGTCAGGCTGTGGACTGTATTTCTTCCTTTAGGGAAGCAGAATATTTGGCTGTCCGAGTGTTATGTACTATTCACAGCCTAGTTGATTTAGCGAGAAATATAAAAAATCGGCTCTGGATCGGCAGATACTTTTCTGGAATTGGTATTAGTATTGCACCAAAAAAAAAATCGAGCCATCCCTACTTACTACCATTGCAGAACATTGTCACTGGGTTTGGGACCTGTCATAATATAATTTGCTGTGATGGCCCTCAGAGCCACCAAACACAACTCTACAGGGTTTTACCCCAAACATGATGCTTTTCAGAAGGGAACCTGCCTATTGACTTGGTAGTTGGCCTGCCACCCGATCACAATTGTGGCAGGTCTTCTACACAGTATGTTGGTGAGCTATGAGATTGGAGTTGGCTCACAGAATAGCAAGGGTAATGCTGGGTCAGTCTGTGGAGTGGGCCAAGAATCATTATGATAAGCACATGGCCAAGAATCTCTAGAATATTGGAGATGCTGTATGATACCTAATAATGGGATCCAAGAGGATACCACAAAAAATCCATAAGCTTCTCCCAAACTTTAAGAGCCCCTATGTTATACTGGGCCAATTAAATGACCTTGTGTGCCGGATTGAAAGGACCCCACTGGACAAAGGTGAAGGCTGTTCGATAAACTGAAGCCTTACAACTCTTGCACACCCCTGCACAATTGCTGGCTGCTCAAGCACACGGAAGCGTGGAAATCCACAGAGGTTTCACCCCTTGATTGTGATAAAGGCTTTCACGGTATAGAGCTGGGTCTGTCCAGCTCGTTTGAGGAGGATCAAGGCAATGATCATAAGGAGAAGAATGAGCCTGTTTCCTTCCCTATGTCTCCCAGCCCTAAACCAGAGCTGGAAGTGGGAGCACAGACCAGTAGGAGTGGTATTATGTTAAAGCTACTGCACTTTAAAACCAATGATGTTTCTGTAAGGCACCTGATATGGGGTACGTGGTTTTGCTGGTGTTGGTACGCAAGTAGCATGTGTGGCTTGCCGCGTGAAACCGGTGGGTTTGCTGTTTTTATGGGCTACGTAATTTGGACTATATTAAGTGCCCCAGTCTGCATTAAAGTATGCTGCTTCAGGAATCTCAGGGTGTCCCTCGTCATTAGTAACTGAAGCAGTTCATTACCCTGGAGGCGAAGTAGATTCACCCCGGCCCTGGAGCTACACAGAGAGAGAAAGAGAGAGAGATGCTAAGAGAGCTAAGAGAGCTAAGAATGCTAAGGGAGCTAAGAATGCTAAGAGAGCTAAGAATGCTAAAAGAGCTAAGAATGCTAAGAGAGCTAAGAATGCTAAGATAGCTAAGAATGCTAAGATAGCTAAGAACGCTAAGAGAGCTAACAGCACTAGGAATGCTAACAGCGCTAAGAGAGCTAAGAACGCTAAGAGCGCTAAGAGAACTCCCATGAGCCACAGACCGTGGCCATGCAGCATGTCAGGAAAGGTCAAAGGATTGATTTATCTCCTTACTGATTTGTAAATGCTGCTGAAACCAACATCCTTATTTCTAGTGCGCTGAGCTTTTATCTTTTTAGCTCATGCAGTGATATTTGCAAAGCTTTGTGTCCATGTTGAAAGACCCCACCGGCTAAAAGAGAGAAAAAAAATGAATATGAATAAGCAGGCAGTGGTGCAGTTACATGAGGGTGTCAGAGCACATGTAAATACTGCGGTATGGTGGAGCATTGCTGATGACTCCTCTCATCCTTTACAGTCCCTCTTCAGCCGCCTCCCCTCAGGGAAAAGGTTCTGGAGCCTCCAGGCTCCACAAGACTGTCCAGCAGCTTCATCCACCAGGCTGTCAGGATGCTGAACTCTGTCCACTACCTAACCCCCTGCGCCCCCTGCCCCTGGACCGTAACAAGAGAGTCACAACCTACCAAGGAGCTACCATAGCTGCACCAAATGAACACTCAATATTACATCTGCTGTTAACTGTCTTTTTGCTCAAAATCTGCTGTAAAAACGCTCCTCCTCACTTTACAACTTTGTTATGTTCTCTACTAACTGTTGCATATTGTACAGAGGTTTACTGTCTTTAGTATTATTGGTATTTATCTTATATCTTTATACTTCATACTTTTATATTCTATATTCTGAAGATGAGGGAGAAACAGCATTTCAATTCCCTTTTATGTTATGGACATATAGTGAGTTGACAATAAAAGGCTATTTGATTTGATTTGACATGGCTGTAATGTTTTATGCATTTTTATAAATATAGCCGTGTTTATAATGCTTAATGTATGCATTATAATGCATTATGAATGTGTTTATAAATTATTAAAAACATGGCCTTTTCAAACACGTTTGAAAGTAATTTTTCAATGTAAAACGATAACTTTACAACGTGATTTCGTCATCTTGTTTAAATCTGGAAATATACATTAGCTTAAGGGTAATTACCGGCCCCACGGGTAAAAACAGGAAACTACAGATTGGGCGTCAGGTTGGTGTTAAACAGCGTCAAGCGAACGTCTGTATCGTTGCTGGTTTCCTCTCTTTTCTCTGGTTTCCTCTCACAGTCCAAAGACACGTGGTTCAGGTGAACTGGTGCCTCTAAAAGTGTCCATAGTGACTGTGTGAGTGTTTGCCCTGTGACAGACTGGCATCCTGTCCTGACTGTTCCCCTGCCTTGTGTCCTGTGACAGACTGGCATCCTGTCCTGGCTGTTCCTGTACAGAGTAGAGGATCTGTCACCATCCCATGTTTCTATGGCGACAGATATAAAACTCATGTGAAATACTGGTGCAGAGGGCATTATAGGGATTCATGTACTCCCAGTGTACACACTGACTCTCCTCGGAAGAGTAAAGTGTCAATCAGAGATGATCCTGACCAGCGAGTCTTCACTCTGACCATCAATAATTTGACAGTTGGGGACTCTGGTTATTACTTCTGTGATGTGGAGCCATAGATGTTGGAGGCTGGGTTCGCCTGTCAGTCACTGAGGGTAAGATGTCTGTACTGCACAATGTAAGCAATGAGATGCACAGCATGTAACATGTCATTCAGTCAGAAAGGAAGGACATTAAGTCAAATACTGACGGCGAAATATGAATCTATTTCAAAACATTGTTTATTTAGAATATTAATGTAAATTTAAATGGGCTAGTTCAGGGGGTTAAACATGATAAGAAATATGTTAAATATCCCTACTAGACATTAAACATTAAAATAAGCATGTTTTCACTGCTTCATACTTTGAAATATTGTATTATTGTGTAAATATCACAATGTTTGTTCCTAATCTGTGTGTTCAGGTTTCCCAGGGCTGTCAGTGGAGAAACAGGAGGTGACGGGTGTGGAAGGAGACAGTGTCAGAGTTCAGTGTCACTATGGAAACAATGAAAGTCAGGTGATGTGGTGTAAGATCAGGGGCTCCTGTGCATCAGAGAGATCTGTGAGTTTGGATGGGAGGCCTGTCCTGATCAGGGATGACAGAGTAAATAGAGTCTTCAATGTGACAATGAGAGGACTGGAGAGGAAGGACACTGGCTGGTACTGGTGTGATGCTGGAGGCTTGCAGATCCCAGTTCATATTACTGTCAATCAGACAATTATAACCACAACCAGTACTGAACGTAAGTAACTGATTTAAATCTGGCTGTGAATCATTTATGCTTCAGTATAGATAGATAAATGCTAAATGACCATATCAATTTCACTCATGAATTAGCAAGTCCTGTGTTTTTTTCTGAAATTCTTTGAACTTCCATATTTATCTGCTGTAGCTGAATATTGTTGTTTAATGGGATTACAGTTTCTATACAGCTGACATGGTGGACCAGTAGGTGGCGCTGTTGCTTCATACCTGCATGTTTAGGGGTTTGAATCTGGCTTCTGTTCTGTGTGTGTGGAGTTTGCATGTTCTCCATGTGCTGTGTGGGTTTCCTCCCACAGTCCAAAGACATGCAGTCAGGC
>JAABNY020000082.1:21950469-21966930 GCA_015164015.2 Brevimyrus niger | reverse complement strand
CCTTCCCCATCAGAGAGGTGACATTCCATGTCCCAAGAGCTAGCTTCTGCAGCTGAGGATCGGACCGCCAGGGTCCCTGTTCTCGGCCACTGCCCAGCTCAAAATGCACCTGACCCCTATGGCCCCTACTACGGGTGGTGAGCCCATTGAAAGGGGGACCCACGTGCCTTGTTCGGGCTGTGCCCGGCAAGGCCCCATGGGTGCAGGCCCCACCCCCAGGCCTGGCTCCAGGAGGGGGCCCCGGTGACCCGCGTCCGGGCAAGGGAAATTGTAAATCCATATTTTTGTTCATCATATGGGGTCATCGGTCAAAATGAAATGGACATATCCTTGTATAATATAATGGTTTCTCGTTTAGCTCCCATTAAACGACAGCAAGTCCAACTGCTGTCTGTGGTGCTGATAACTTGGATCCTCAAATTTCACATTACATTTCTTTGCCTGACTTAATTGTAACCCGTTAATTTTGCTCTGTCAAGTCAACAGAGGTGGGGATAGAAATGATTACAGTGGGTTACAGATGAATAAAATTAGCAGTTTTTATTTAAGAACCAAAAGGCTTTGGACCGTCTGTAACTCTCTTCATGACAACACCGGCACAGGTCTGTTCTTTTAACTCTCTGTTTATTGCTTAGACATGGCTTATTTGTCAGACAAATCCACTGTTTCACCATCAAGTCAGGACACGGAATGCCAGCCACTTGCACGCCATGAGAACTACATTTTTGAATAAAACATAACGTAAATACATCAATGATATACATGGTACATGACAATAAGACACATGAAAACTACAAAAATGGCACACAGCACAACATGAAATAAAGCAAATACCTCGTTGGCTGCTTGTCAGGAGAAGAGGGTTAAGTGCCTTTAAAGTCCCTTAAAACCCTTTTAAACATTAGTGTTACCTTCCATCATCAATATGTACAAAGTTAAACACAATTTTACAGAGGGCCATGCAATACATCTGCTCCCTGTACCACCCATGAGAAAGAAAAAGGGAAAAAAATTACGCAGTTCACTGAATGCAGCAGGTCCCCTTTTATTAGGTGTTCCTAATAATCCTTTAGGTGAGCGTATACAGTTATGTAACGCATACTGGGGCTTTAATGCACGGGCTGTAGGACAGGGGCCTTTGACCATGTTAATATGGTATAACACATACAGTTATGTAACGCATACAGGGGCTGTAATGCACGGGTTTACCCAGGCTGAAACCCAGGGGCCTCTGCCAATGTTAAAGTGGTATAACACATACAAGAGCTGTAATGCATGGGCTTACCCAGGCTGAAGCCCAGGGGCCTCCAACCATGTTAATGTGGTATAAAATGTACAGGGAATGTAATGCATACAGGGATTGTAATGTACAGGGTTACCCAGGCTGAAGCCCAGAGGCCCCAGACCATGTTAATGTCCCTCTGAACACATGTACCTGCCCCCTCAGCACTCCTGACCGTTTGCTTTGAATGACTGTGTCTGTGTGCAGTTTGCAGGCTTCCTCTGATCACATGGCATTTCTCCAGCTTCCAGTGCCCTGCAATGGACTGACATGCTGTTGAAGGTTTACCTCACTTTACACTCTGTGCGTCCTGCATTAGCATCTAGATAATTATACTAACGATAGGTATCTTAAACCAGAGACAAATCTTTAATGTGGCAAAGCAGTTTATCTAATATTCATTTCTTATGGGAAAAACACAGTATGAATACCTGTTAATTCTAATTAATGCATTTTCCTTTATTACTGTTGAAATGGAGGACTCTAAGCATTGATTGTTTAATGTAGACTTTACAAATGATAATGGTCCGACTACTAAGTGCTAAACATTCAGCCTTGTGGTTTTGTCACTTCCTGTTTAAAGTGTCCACTCCCCCTTCTCTCTGCCTGCTATGTCTGAGAATAGAAATGACAGAGACAGTGAAGGTACAGAGGATGAGGAAGTCAGTGTCAGTCTCCACAGATCTGGGTTCAGTGACACACATATGGATCCTCTGATGCTCCTGTTTCTTCTCATTGCTGGGCTCACAGGTGAGTGTCTCTCATTACAGTGAACTGAGTAGAGATCTCTCTCCTGCTCCTCACACACTGTCACATACAGTCAGGGCCATGCAATACAAAATTTACTAAGCTAAACGAGAAGTAAAATTTACCAATCAGGGTGGGGGGCAGGAGTGCTGTGGGTAAAATTTGCTGATGAGGGGTGGGGGTTATCGAGCTGGAGGATCAATCAGTCAAATTTATTGCATTTCATCATTCGCTCTTTTTCTAAAGTTAATATTGAATTTTTACATACATTTTATTTTAATTAAGTGTATGTAATTAAATAAAATTAATTGTGTTCTAATTGTGTCACATCTGTTAACAAGTTGTATACCTCTCTAGCGAGACAGTATCAGACAAGTGAGATGTAATGTTACTCTTGTATTTTTGAGCTGTTTTCTTCTTGTTACTTTTTGCCAGTTTTTTTTCTTTTTTTGCCAGTGAACAACCAGTAGACTGCAGTGGTAAAGAAAGCTGGGTGGTGTTAAGTCTGAAAGTATAAGAGTCCATTACAGCCGGGATGGGGGCAACTCTGTCTGTCCTGAAAACTGTC
Organism: Brevimyrus niger; assembly: GCA_015164015.2. Classification (NCBI taxonomy): domain Eukaryota; kingdom Metazoa; phylum Chordata; class Actinopteri; order Osteoglossiformes; family Mormyridae; genus Brevimyrus; species Brevimyrus niger. The sequence goes on along the minus strand of JAABNY020000082.1, from coordinate 21,964,333 downwards.
GCTAAGAATGTAAATAACATACATGTTCCTGTCATTTCAATGATCATATTATGTTTTTTGCACTGGTGATGTTGCGATCGTGAGTGTCGCACAAACCAAAAAGACTGGAGTACTCAAGTCAAGGGTAACGCAGGGGTTTACTCGGACACAGACAGGCAGGGTACTCACGCATATACGAACGAGAATGACGGATCTGGAGAAGACTGACTGAAACACGGACTAAATACAACAGACAAGCTAGACTTAACAAGCAACAGGTGATTACAATCAGGCAAAAACAGGAGGTAACGAGGTGGGCGTGGCACACAATCCCAGCATGCCTTGAGAGCGCTCATGTATGTAGCCCTGTGTCTGTGTTGTAAATAGCCCTTGTGTTGTTCTTATGGTTATAGCTGCATTCCCTGTTGTTGTGTGTGTGTTTGCCCATGTCTTGTGCGTACCCTGTCTGATCCTCGTGTGTTCTTTGCTTGTATAAATCTCCCACCATGTGTGTGCCCTGTTTTTGATGCTATAGAAAACCAAGTTCCGACAAACAATATTCCAAAACTAACTGAGAAATTTTCAATTCGCAGTGGTGTGACATTGCAGGAAATCACTCACAGATGAAGCGTAGGTTCGAGAGCTTGGTGCCATAGCAAAACCTCAAGCTGCTGAGGCAGTTCTTCAAAATGCCAATGCTACTTTGGGCTTCGATGCCACTACCCAAGAGGGCACACACATGCACAGTATTCACTTTACAACAGTGAAGGATTGCTTTGCAGCTGCCATAGATGAGCTGCATGGGGGCACGGCTGATGACTACAGTGACCATATCTGCGAGACTTTAAACGGTCCTGCCTCGACCCACTCCTATTTCCTTGATGGGGATTATCATTGGCAATATTGCGAACACGCTTACCGGTAGATGTGCCGCAAACCATGCAGCAATAGAGTTGGTGAATCAAGCCTGGAACAAGGACCATTGCTACGGCCATTGAAGTCCTTGATCGACAGTATCATAAATACTTTACAATTGACGTCAATTGTGGTATTGTTATTGAAGTATTGTTGGAGGAGACCAAATCTGCCAGGACACACAACATAGATGCTGAGGAAATCATGGGAATGTGTAGTGCAGCACAGAAAAAAGTACCAAATGCCACCCTGCGTTTCCTGTCATCTAAGTTGAGGGCCCAGAAGAATCAAACAGTTGCTTATCTTGATGCAATGCCAAAGGACAAAAGAGACACCATATTGAAGAAGGCTGTAAAACTAGGGCAACTTCAAAGGAAGAAAAAGAGACTAAAGCAGACGGACCTAATGAAGGAAATGGCAAAAAGGCAGGCAGACAAACAGCAAATGAAGGAGACAACAGAAAGAAACAAATTGGAACGAAGACTGAAAAACACTCCTGCTGAGGAATTAGCTACAATTTTTCCAGATCTCGACAACGACAAATTGCAGCAGGTCACGAACCTTGTCACAGGAAAATGTGTTGGTGACCACATTTGCCAGCTCTGGTACGAGGAAAATCAGCAGATCATGTACAATGGGACAAATAGAACGCTTGAAATCCAAGAAAAAGATACATGTCGTGGCATATTAGTCACTGGATGAGACATTTGATGACACCATTGACTATGACATGTCCCCCTAAGTCTTGGCAGCACACTTAATTGCCAATGATTTCATTATGTGAGTTAGGTAAGGCACATTCTCTTTTGTCAATGACAGTCTTCATTATTCTTTGTTCATGACTTTTCTGTTCCCAGGAATAAACCAACAGCGGCACCTGTTGATACACCAAACCAGACCGACCAGTGCAGGTGTGGCGGCTCCAGTCTTCAACAATGTATCAATTTTATTTCAGAACAAAGACATACTTGGAATATATATTATTCTTTCAGATTGAAGAATATAAAGAGATACACCTTCCCTGAAAGTTTAATTGAGATATCTTGATTATTAAGGAAACTAAAAGCATTTTTATATAAAAACTTTAGGTATTTGGTGACAGTTCTGCACACAAATTACCTTTAAGAAAATAGGGTTAATTACCAAACTTCTTTTGCCAATAATTTCCTATTACATACCTAGTGTGTGTAAAGAAAAAGTAGGCGAGAGAAAAAAGCTACTTCCTAGTTGATGTTTTACATTTTTGAGCATAATCCCCCCCTTTAGAAGGCAGTTTTTATTTAGCTTTTCTCATTGAAACTATATTTCCATTCATAAAATGGGTTCTTGCCCGCATCACCACCAAGCTAATCAGCCAATGTTACTCAGCACCCTTATGGGCGTCGAACCTTCAACCGTGAGGTTAGTCATCCAGCCTCCTTAAAAAAAGCAGCAAAAATCCGGGCTACACACGCACCCACTGCAGCTGTCCGCAGCAAACCCTGATGACGACATTCACGTCACGTCCCTCCATTCGCAACTGAAATTTCACCTGGAAAAGTGAAGTAATGTCGTCTGTAGAGTAAGCAAGTTAAGAGACTTGTATGATGCACATCTCTCACATTTTTTTTTTTTGAAAAAGTAGTTCACATCCTAACTTCAAAGGCAGTCGTAGAAGTACATACTGTTTTCAGGTACTTGTGTACTTCTTAGTTTGCAGTAGATGTACTTTCTATGCACATCGTTTTGCAGTACACTACGCACCTTGCTGTTAATTCTGCACCCGAATGAACCCTCGGGGTTCAATAAAGTTTTGTACATTATCTATGGCGATTGACGTGAGATTGAGCTGCTAAATAGGTAAAACTTATGAAATAAAACCAGATGTCATTCACACAAGCAGTTAATGTCCATCTTCTGGATCCACACAGTAGATTCAGCGCATTTCAAACACACCTCGCTGACTTATTGCACACAGCTCTAACATCTAACGCATGTAGGCCCGATGTCACCATTTCATTTCATTTTCATAAGACGCTGAAGGATGGATAAGGTGGTGTTTTTTTCACATTAATTCAAGTTCAGTAAATATCTTTCATCTCCAAACTGCATTGCTCATTTCCTGCAGAGGGTCCATGTCATCCTGCGAACCGGTGGATTCTTCTGGGACGTTGCAGTGCCTCTGGGAATCGGTATCTGCTTCTGTTGGGGAATGGGGAGCGATCCCAAACCCGCACGGCTTTAGGGACCGCCTCCTGGCTACAGCTGGGACAGGAGCTGGGCCGCACTGTCCACGTTGGCTGCTTCTGCTGGTGGTGCCCTAGCAACCTGCAGGCGATGGGGGAACTACAGGTCACATGTTTGTAGACGATGCTGCAACATTACGGACAAAGCGTGTGGCACAGCCCATGTGAAATAAACCAGGACCTGCTTGATCTGTTAATGGCGGAAAACACCCACCATCCTGGTCAGTTCCCCCGATCGAATGTGTTTTTATCAAACCTTAATCATTCAGCGAGGCCTATTAATTACATTAATATGTAATGACAAAAATAAAATCTGCCCACTTTCTCATTGTAACGAGATCTTTATCCTGTTAAAATGAGTTATGTATCAGTGGACTGATTTCAAAAACTCATTAAATTTAAATGCAGGTCAATCCCTTTTCCTTGCTAATTAAGAAGAAGACACACTTGTCTTAAAGGTGAGCAATAAAAACATGGCCCTCCACATCTCAGCTGTAAGCCATTCCGCAGAAATCCAAGCCATATTTACAGGTGTGTATTTCAATGACATGAATGCTAAAGTAGAATGACCTCCTTCCAAGCACCGCGACTCCCTTTACCTGTGGTAATTGTTTGGGTTCTTTGTCTGCCGTGCACTTCGACACACTCTGCACTTCGCGTTGAACGTCTGTAAATATTTTATTCAGGCTGTCCACCTTTTCATTCTTCACAGCATTGATCTGCAGTGAAAATGACAAGCTACCAGTTGAATGTCGGGACTATTTACCTTCAGCCCCAACCTGCACAAAAAACAGTAATGTTCTGCTTCAGACGTTCCTGCAACTGAATGTGTCTCACAGTGACTCCAGACTATTTTCAGTGGGGCACAGTAAAACAAGATCCATCCAAATAGGAAAAAAAAGTCATTGACTTCTTTAAGATCACAAAAAAAAACCAATTTTCTGAAATTACACAAGAATTATATCTAAATCTAAGAAGTCTACATCAGAGAAGATGACTACAGTAATTACTTCTAACTACTGACCAGAGGGCAGTGCAGGGGAGTGTCTAGCAATTCTGGTCCCTGTACAAAATGTCACCTCAGACACCCTTTCCAATATTGTATATATAATTTATGTATTCAAGGACCCCTGACAAGTACTGCCCCCCCCCCCCCGAATTTGTCATGGTATCTATGCCCCTGCAATGTCACTGCCATTAACTGAAAACACACTAGACGCTAGTTTGATATTTCCAATGCACTCCACAGCACAATGGTCAGTACTCAACTTCGTCACAACTGAAAAGTTGATAAAACCGTGTTCCGCATTCTGTGATCGATATTACTCAGAGCCGATTAAAACAGGGGGAAGCACCCGGGTGTCGGGAGTTTAGGGGGCGGTGCCAGGAGGGTCTGCCACTTAATGAGAAAGCAACATGGAGTTTTTTTCGCCACAGAACTTCATTTTATGATTTTTGTATTAGTACAATGAAAAAGAAAACGATTAGTAGCTATTACAAAACAGGCGATTAGCGATCGCGGCAGACTTACTTGTTTCAGGCTGGTGGTGACAGACTTCGCCTTATTTTTCTTCTTCATGGGTTTGTTGGCGATCTGAAACACGCTCTTCTGCTTTTGACCCTTTGACTTATTTTTGGCCATGATTAGCTGCCGATAAAGATATACTGATTTATTATTATGGTCATGTCATTTGAACTACATCGTCAGCAGTGCTACATCAGGAACACGACATCCGAAGGAGACAAAAGAAAAATATAAACTCCCAAAAGACGATCAACTGACCTGGCTGGCTGGCTATCAATATACGTTTGACAAGCTTGTATTGGAAATAGTTTCAATCTACATCGGAAAGCTGCAAATTCAACACTGATAAAAAAAATCTTGAAAAGTTTTGGTACAAGTGCCGTAACAGGCATATCTGACTAACCTGTGCGACTTAAAACACACACACACACATATATTATATATGTGTATTATTACATATTACACATATTATATATAATATACATTATATATATACACACATGACGAGAGACGCGATGAATACATACCTTAACTCCTCGTGTAAATTGTCGCTTTGACGTCATTGACAAGCGACTCCACGGCTCCACCAATAAGCGACGGCCATACACAAGGACGCTGGGCCTCCGCAGCACGTGGTTAATGCGGAAGATCACAATTACGACTGGATTGGAGCTTCCCGTGTACTGCTATTCGGGATAATTATTCCTGCTGGTGTGCAGATCAGGGGGAAAAAATCGTCGGAAATAACTGAGGCGTTAATTTAAATTTGCAAATAATGCGGAAAGTCGCATACAATGAGTGTTGAAAGAGCATGCTTAAACTGCATACCTGAAGTAATTTTAAGGGCCTAGTTCAGGGTATTTAAACTCACGACATTCCAGGAACGGATACAGATCCCTAATTCGCTGAGCTATGTAGTAGTCCACATAGACAGCTCTCCGTTATTCCTTACCGTGATGCGCTTATCTAAATACACTTCTTTTCCTTATTACACAAGCTTTAACTTGCTAACTTGCTTGCGCAGGGCAATGTGTTGTGGGAATAATTTTAGAGGGCCGTAACTAATAGAAACTTGAAAACTGACTGGCGCGCCGGCCGGACAGGATGGCCTAACGAGACAGATAAGCAGACAGAGAAGCGGTCCTCACGTATCTTTGGCCTTGTAGTAAAACAAGTACAAACCGGCTAACCAGAGCAAATGTCAAACATGTGGTTGTCGCGTAGAAGGAAGGTACCGAGAGAGGGGGGGGGATCTCCGAAACGGGTTATAAAGGGAGTGAGCTGAAATGTATGGTTGAGCCTCTTCCTCTACATGCCGAATGCATGTCAGATGGTTGCTCCCGATTATAATCTGTCAGACAATAAACCGGTGACCTGCAGACTCTCCACGTCTCAGTTGTGAATCTCTTATCCACGGACCCGGTGGAGACGGCGTACTCCAACAGTGTTTCCTAACTAAATCGTTTTTGCTTTTCAACGTGTATTTCTGTTAGAGTTTCTTTAACTCATAACTGGAATTATCCATCGTCGATTACAAATAGAATTATTTGCCGGTGTTCTGTCGAAATTATCTACTTTGTCGAGTTATCCTACCGTAGTGCTAATCGATAGCCCTAACCCTAAACCCCAAAACCCCCTAAAACCCTTACCGTACCCCTATTCCAAACCCCTAACCCTAATCCCAAAACAGTGGAACTGCACATGCGCTAGAAGGCTCGATATTACGTCTCGACAGGTAGCTCAACTCGTCAGAACACCGGCGCTACGGGGCTAAGCGGGTTCGGATGCTGTCTGTGGTCGGAAGCTCACGGATTTAAATCCCCTATTCAGCACAATGATGTCACCATTAAGCCCTTATGCAAGGCCCTTATCCCCCAATTGTTCCAGGCACTGTCTGACCCTTTTTTCAACAATGTACGTCGCTTTCCATAAAAGCGTCTCCTAAATAAAACGTGACCTGTATTGTTGACTGCTCCGAGATGTATTTTGTTCGTCTACCACGAGGTGGCAGTAACAGCTAAAATTTCATTGCGAAAACAGGCAAATGTCACAGCAAACGTAAGTCGGAATGTATACATCCATCTTCTAACTGCGGTACACCCTGGATGGGATTTCAGTCCAAAAACAACTCGTTTGCTCTTAATATAGAGATATTGTAGTTTGTAATATATGATTGCATTCGGAGTTGTGCATGCCCCATGCTATGTCACGAAAGTTACATATGGGTGAAATGCAGAGGTCCCATTTCGTTGTTGCACAGTGTGTGCTGTGATGTGTTGACAATGACCACTGATCACTAAATTCTAATTCTAATTTACGGATTAATAAAACACTAAGGATAGAACTTGTGCAAGGGCAAAAATGTCTGAAAAATAGCAGGAAGCTAATTTTTTAATTTTCATAGTATATGCGGCGGTCTAATATTTTATTACACAAGTACATTTTTGGACAAATAGATAGACATACCCCGCATGACAAAGTGTAGTATTATTTTTGTTGTATACCCTAGGACAATGAAAACACTCAACGTTATAAACCACATCGTTTAAGGCAATTTGTTCATTAATGATCGATTGAAGACTGTATAAACTTTATTTCTTAGTAAAAGAAGTTTAAACAGTTTAATGTTGAAAGAGTACACATCGATTAGCATTTTTTGAAATCTAAAATGCATTATACGCCATTACCATTTAACCCGCTAGTTTACAAATACTTAAACTCATCTTAATATTATCTTAATATAACGACAAAGAAGAAATAGCATCACCCATGAGTATTTATTGAAAGGTGTAATTAGTGTGTAACTAATTGTTTCCGGGAAAGCATATTATTATTATTATTATTATTATTATTATTATTATTATTAATAGGATCCAGCAGCGATTCGTTGCTCGGAACCCTAATAATTGCGGCCGGCTTATGGACAGTGGTTCATTGTCGCTTTAAGAGCAGTCGAGCTCGGAGAGGGCATATTGAAATCGTCGGATAGCGCGTCCTTGGAGATACCACATCAACATGCGTGGAGCCAGATTTTCAGCAATAATAACTTCCATCAGATACTGGGATTTGGCGTATCTGTTTTTGCTTTGAGCGGCTTGTCTTTTTCTAAGTGGATGGTGCCGACGGAAGCAGGCATTTCTTCACAAGCGGTGTCGGATTGCGGAAGGCGGCGTTGCCTTGATGTTTGTACTCGTTGACGGCGAAAGCGGCGCCTTTTCGTCAGTAGAAGATCGAGCCCCTATACCCTGTTATCTGCTGAAAACATCCCCCTGTGGCGAGCATAGCCGGGACGTTACAGGTGACACATTCTCCTACATCAGAAAACTGTGACATGCCTGCATTTATGATGCACTCCAGTAATAGGTGGATTGAACACCGTGTGCAGAGGAGACACGGCCACGCAGAGAGGGAAAAAAGACTGGACGGCTCATCGATTCATATCTTTAAAAAAAAACTCCTCCCGCAGCTCGCAGGGATCATGTGGCCAAACCCACTGCTTTGGAAGACGCACCAGCCCAAGGAGACTATATAAGTGTCAGAAAGCGGGGTTTATACCCGACGCAGCGCATTGGGCTCAGAGGACCAGAGGCGCACCGACGGCCACGATGTCTCAAGGATGGGGATACGCAACGGAGAACGGTGAGATCCTCGTTGCTGCATTTTCTACGTATTGCTTTTAGTGAGCTGATTCATTTCCACAGCGTTAGTATGAATGGAAACAGCAACCGGCGGCGCGGAGATACGCGGGGATATGGAGGGTAATAGGTTATAGCATGTGGATTATGTAGCCCCCCTTTGGATTTCAAGGTGACCGGCTTCGCTTACTGTAGGGTCTCATTGCCAGGTGCCAGCAGGAGTCAGATGCTCCAATCCATGAGATTGGCTCCTAAAATAAACCCCTATAATAATACCTTCACATTCGACCTAGGATACTGTGGATCCTGTATCGGATATTTGGTCAGAGTGGTGCAGAGGTGTAACATGTGTACCACGGCTCTGTCACAGGACCAAACAAATGGGCCGAAAAGTTTTCCATTGCGGACGGACCCCGGCAATCTCCCATAGACATCTGTCCCGGCGCGGCGCAGTACGAGCCCGACCTGCAGCCGCTCACCGTGAAGTACGACTCCGGGACCTCAAGCAGCATCATCAACAGCGGCCACTCCATCCAAGTGGACTTCGCTGACGACACCGACAGTTCAAGTTAGTGAGCCGGTGCAGTTTAAAAGCCGCCACATAACGGTGTACCGGCCGGTGCCTGCAGCGGTCCTGATGCAAATGAATGGGTGCCCGCATGCACAGCGCTCAATGGGTCTATGAATGCACGCGGTTTTATTACCCGATTTGCAAAAACTTGTAACATCTGCACAGCCAGTTATATATTTAAATGCCACATAACCAAATCATTTTCAAATATACACACAGTAATCCCAGAACTGCATTTGTGCATTCAGATCAGGTGTAATCCAGGTGAAATTTCAAAAGAACTAATTAAACAGGACTTAAGGACTTGACGTTGGATGTGTATAATCAACCATACTTAATAATGGTCCTGCACTACTACTAATTAATATGATTTTGCTTCCAGTTCTGATCTCCGTGAGCTTTATTCTGAACAGAGCCATTGACTAATTTTTGCATAGGCCTATATGGTGATATAATTTAATTGTGTCCTTGAATCCTCCTCAAAGACAATTTTCCTTGCTCTTTTTTAACTCAAATGCCGCAACAGCGGTAGCATAGGAATATTTCAAACGGTTTAGAAAAATGACCCGTTTGCACTCCGAATGTAAGCTCTGAGCCCCCTTACAGATATTCTGCTTAACTCTGCGCACGGCTTGTTTCCGCCGACCGCCTTTATAAAGCCTTCAGATTATCCGGCTCTATTTCGGGATGCTACTTGTGGTACTTGAGGGTTAACTGCAATAAGATAGTACTTAGTGTCCACCATGCGTGCACAGATCTTATATATACAGTAACACCGCAGGTACACAGTCATAATAAGGACCTAAAACTCTCAGCGGCCACGAATAAACACACACACCGACACGCAGAAACCTTCAAAAGGAAGCGAATGTGGAGCGGATCGTACCTAATATATCCTGTTCATCTGACCCAGTCTGGCACGAAGGGGAAGGCTTTGAGATTGTAGGAAACTGAGCACCCCACGCCGCTCTGTGGATCTTACGTAACGGCTGCAGCCGCTCAGAGTCTCCAGGCTTTGGGTTTATGGTCACTGAGGACCAGCTTTATCAGAATCATCAGTGAAATGCAGGATGATGCCGAATGCAATGAGAAAGATTTAGAAAATCCATGAAAAAGCTGACTCCTTAGGTTAGGTGTCCACCGTCCTCAGAGTCTCGGAACGTCAACCCGCTACCGGACGCAGTGTCCGAGGGGGCTGCGTGGAGGTGTGAGTTTTGGGGTCAATTTTTCTTCAGTGAGATAGGCTTCGTTAATATGAGTCATCAATCGTCGATAAACGAGAGGCGAACGTGCCGTTCGTTCAGCCTCTCGGATTGCACTTAGCCACCAGGTCAGAGGTCGTTAGCGTTGAGTTCAATTTGGTGTTTTTGCTGCGTACCACACGCATAATTACTAGGCGCCTATTAATAGTTTCCAGTTCAAGACAAGTCAAGTGGCTTTTTCCTGTCATCTCAAGCATGTACAGTTGGTACAGTGCAGAGTAAAATGGAACAGTGTTTCTCCGGGACCTTGGTGCCACGTAAAACAACGCAGGACTACAAGGCTACACCGAGTGAGCTGACGTCTCCCTGCCGCTGCGGTATCAGCGAGCGCATTCAGAGCTCATCCTGATGTCATACAGAGGTCTGACTGGTTGTATTATGGAGTGAATTATGAGCCTGTCTCGTATCCAAGGGAGTACAGTTTGATGTTTTGCACGTTGCCCCCTTCTCAGAGTAAAACATTAATGCCGATGCCATTCAGTTCAGAACTCGGGAGTCTGGAACTCTTGATGGGATGCGAGATGCTCACCTTCTGGGTCGAACTTGAGCACCGTGCGGATCTCTGCCCACAGCACTGACCGGGGGACCCCTCTCAGGAACCTACCGCCTGCGGCAATTCCACTTCCACTGGGGGGCGAGCGACGACCGGGGCTCAGAGCACACAGTGGATGGGACCAAGTTCCCAGCCGAGGTACGGGAAACCTGCCACCTTTGGGTCACTGTCCACTGCAAAAGCTGGATCTGTTTAGCCAGCTAAAATTTTGCCCTGAGTTTTGTTCATCGCTTGCTACAGTTGATTTAACAGGTCTTCTCAACCCCAGCTCCACCTGGTGCACTGGAACACTAAGTACCCCAGCTTCGCAGAGGCTGCTGCTCAGCCAGACGGCCTGGCTGTGGTGGGAGTCTTCCTGCAGGTCTGTTTCACTCCTGGTTCGGCTGCCTTGCTGTTGTTTGTGGTTCACTACACTAGGACATGAATTATGTCTCCTACCCCGAGGCCTGTCAGTTACTGGGGGTTCCCCCAGGACAGTGTTTCCCAATTCAGTCTTCAGGGACCCATTGAGAGTCCACATTTATGCTTCCATCCAGCTCCCACGGTGTGGACTGTCTGGCAGGGAACTCAGAGGGAGCAAAAACATGGGCTGACTGTGGGTCCCCGAGGACCAGATTAAGAAGTACAAGATCTTCAGTGCCACGAGGGAAGGATGGATGTGTGGATGAATGGATGGACGTGCTGTTATTTGAATCAGTCGTTAATATGTGTGTGGTTCTCTGTCAGATCGGTGATGCCAATCCACATCTACGAATGGTTCTCGATGTCCTGGATGCTGTCAAGACCAAGGTAGGACTGTGCCAGGAAGCCCAGATGGCCCGAACTGGTGCTCGTTACCGTGGCAACCTGACCTGGCATTAACCTTTAGCTGTCACATCTATTTCACTCCAGGGCAAGCAGACAACGTTCACAGACTTTGATCCCTCAGTCCTGCTGCCTGGTTCTTTGGACTATTGGACCTATGACGGGTCCCTGACCACACCCCCGCTGCTGGAGAGTGTGACCTGGATTGTGCTGAAGGAGCCAATCAGTGTCAGCTCTGACCAGGTTAGGCCCCGCCCCCCCTCCTCTTTGATGCCCCTGTTACCTGCTGCTTAGAAACAAATATAATGCACAGTTTATGTAAGTGAGCTTCTAAATATAACTTTTTATCTGTTCTTGCTTGTGAAACCAGATGCGAATACTTTTATCTTCTTGCTCCTCAATCATATCCTCTTTCATCTGGCACTCGTTAAAACTGACGCAAGACAAGCCATACCTGAATTAACCTTTCAAGCAGCCAGTGCCAATGTCTTCTGAAAAATTACAGCCACTCATTTGGGTTGGCTGCAGGGATCCTGACGCCTGAGATTCGGGATGTTATGAGTGGTTTTGTGTCCCTCTTACTCCAGCCCCAGCACCTTGAGGTTGTGGGTTCTGATCTCGGGCAGGGTGCAGTGAGAGGCAGCCGCACTACAGTGTCTCCTAGAAGGTGACGAGGTAGCCACGTGCCCCCCCCCCCCATCTTAACTCCTACTCTGTCTCCCCACAGATGGAGACATTCCGCGGCCTCCTGTTCACCTCCGAGGGGGAGGAGCCCTGCTGCATGGTGGATAACTATCGCCCCCCACAGGCGCTCAAGGGGCGCACTGTGCGTGCCTCTTTTGAGTGAATAACAGCAACATCAGCCTGTTGGCCCCACCCCCTGTCATGACCACACCCACCCAGACCTGACTCCACCCCTTTTGAAGAAGCACAGAACCTAAATTACCTTCATAACTGCCCCCCCCATGTGTCTGTTTCCCACTCTAGTGCAAGTAATTTCTCTCCTGCTCCCCAAAACCTCCTGTGATTGGGTGGGGGGGGAGGGGCTGAGATTCCATGCCCGATACGCTGTGGATCATCACGGTTTCAAACACGCAAAAGTCACACGGCACTATGTCGCAGTTCAAGAAACAGGATGTAGCCATAACCAAGCACCCCGTGGCCGAGGTGACACCCCCTCATCTTGTCATCTGCCGTCAGATAATAATACCTGCTCGCCGGGTTCCCGGACACTGACCCCCCCAGGATCTATGGCCACCCGGCAGCGAGACGTGCAGGCCTCGTCCGTAGCGGCAGTGTGAGGCCGCTCTGTGCTGAGATTCACATTTCCCATCTCATGTTACCCCCCAGGCGCTAGCTGAATTATTAGTTTGGCAGCTTTTTAATTTATTGTTTTCCTTTGCAAAATGATTCTTATGTTGTTTTATTCCTAGAATCTCCTCCTGGCATGTTCTGAGACAATGGTGGTGGTGGGGGGGGGGGGGGTCGTCACAGAGTGACTGGAGGCAGATGAATGAATGGACCAGAGGAATTAATTAATCTAGCATTTATGCCAGTTGTTCATTTTTTTCCATTATAAACTAAACATACTTTTTTTTCTCGTTTTTCTCGAGAAATCTGTTCATGGCAGAGTTTATTTTAAGCCTTTAAGATAAGCAATATTGTCAGAGACCTGCTGGGAGAGTGTAATTTTGCTGTTCTCAGTTAAATAAATCTATTTTATGACTTTTCTCAGCTGTGTGTGTGTGTGCTTGGTGTCGGGGTAATGCCACTTCGAGATGGGGATTTGGGGTCACAGGAGCGCACATTTGACATGAACATGACCTTTGCACAGTTCCGCGTGTGAATAGCTCACTGGCGCCTCCGAGAGGGGCTGACTGGCGAGAGAAAGAAGCTGCTGTCGTCCCGCTGGACTCCAGTGCTTGAGCACGTTTTGACCCGGCCCAGTCTCCAAAGATCCACAAGCATGCTGCGATTGAACTTTGTCCATTGAAGTATTAAATCCGCAAGACGTTAATCATCACTTCAGAATCTCACACAGAGCTGCAGAGACCCGAAAATCAAGCGCAGGGCCGTATCATTCGTCATCCGAGGCCTGACTCTCATCATAATTCAGTAAAATGTACTTCGTCTCCCAAGGACAGCCTTAGCTAACGAAGTACAGACCCGTGTCACTGTTTCAAGGACAGACCCGCTTAATCAGAGTTGCGTCAACGTGCATCATGGGTACAGGCATTAGTAATCGAATGCGGAACTACATCTGCAATACTTCACAGTGAGTGACACCACCGAGCGCGGGGACAGAAAGGCGGGGGGGGGGGGGGGGGGCCGCGGGGGGGGCGGGGGGGGGGGGGGAGGGGGGGAGGGGGGGGCGAGATGGGGGGTCCCCGCGGTC
>JAABNY020000082.1:21914267-21926405 GCA_015164015.2 Brevimyrus niger | reverse complement strand
AAGGAGAGTTGGAAGACATAACGCTTCACTCTGCCTATTGGGGGTAAAAGTTAGAACGCTTTCCCCCTGGGGGTAAAGTTAGAACGCTTTCCCTTACACACACACACTTACAAACACACACACACACACACATACACACATACTCAAAAACAAACACAGAGGTAAGACAAGACCAGGAGCGTGATAGGCATAAAAGTCTCCAAAAACTGAATACTGGACCAGTAGCAATTTCACCTCAGAGTAGAAGATCCCAAGGTGGACATCCTCCATAGGCAATTTTACCAGGGTGCAGTTGCACCCCCTACTGGTCAGATCAAAATGCTATTTCAACAAATTAAGTTCAATGAAACTGCAAATTTGCAATATTGTAGTTATATTTCAAAACGTGTGTTATTATTACCAATGTGTAATAATTCATTGTAAATATATCTCCTTTTTTTTATTTTACAAATGTACCTGGAAGAATGACTGGGCTCTCTCACCTTGGACTCCTTGGGAGGAACCCAAGAGGCCCACAGACATCCCATCCCTGCTGAGATTTGCCTTCTCTCGCCAGGCCGGGTGCCATCGGCTACTCCTGAAGGCAGCTGCTCTTGATGGACGACGGTTACTCTGACCCCGCACCGCTTGAACGACATGCCTCTGACCCCCAGGCGCCTGATTGTGCAGTAATCTGCCCCCAGAGCGTCTTTACAGTCCCATCCATTAATGACACGCCATCCCCCGTTTTCCCCGCATAAGGAGATCACCAGAGCGGGACCCAGCTGCAGACTTATTCCCTCCATCGCAGCCGGGGCAGGCAGGTCCCTTCGCCTGGTTACACATTCTTGCCTTTTTTCATTACTAGTTTATTTCATAAGTGTTATTTATGAGAGATGAGGGAGTTCAGGTTACTGGCACTATTTATGAGGCTCCACCGCGAGCCTGGCTTCAGCTTGGAAATGCTGGGTGGCCCACAGGATTATCTCAGTAGCTGGGCTTATGATTGGATGATATGGCGTCACAGACCCACAGTCCCAGCTGAGAGCGCACTAAAGTGAGTGATGCAGGAGCATTTCACCTAAGAGTGGCCATCACTGGCCAAGGCTGCTTCATCCTAACCTTAACACCACTCGACTAATGAGAAGCATATATCTTAAAATTTGCCCAATATTATTCTGCTGACTTTCTAAAGTCCTCTTCCTTTTCTGTTTGATTGGAGTTGTGAACTCCAGTGTACCGTGGTTGGCAAAATATTAACAATTTCACACTTTAAATTGGAATACAGATTAACAGATTTTTTTTAAAAGAAAACAGTTGTTCCACTTTTTAACACCAGGGGGCACCGTTTGACTAAATATACCGGGATGGACCATTAAAAACCGGGTACCTCGGAACGTCTTGCATATATTATTTCGGAACAATAAGTGATCCAATTAGAAAATGACGGGTAGACACGGGAATAAAGGCTTTCCAGAACTAAGCCTATACACCCTGGTGGCTCAACTAAAGTCAAACTTTAGAAACTAATTCCTAGGAGCAATTAATAGTTAAAGAGCATAATATTTGAAAGGTTTTAAAACTGCGGATCAGGTGCTGCTGTATGATTAAATAATTTGCAGTAAATTGCTACTGTTTAAATCTGGCTTAAAACAAAACACCCCAGAGTCACGGTGAAATGTACAGTCACTTGGGGGGAACTGACGTGAATCCGGGCGATGGCACAGCTTTTAATGACGGGATTCAGACCCGAGGAACCCGTGGATCTGAAGTGCTTGTGAACATCATCGACGGAGGGGTCAGACAGCGAGGATGGGAGCTCAGATGTCAGGTCAGACGTTCCCCTACAGGGGGACCAGCTGTCTGGGTACCAGGACCATGCTTCTGCTTAGCAGGACAAAACGACCAAAGTGTCACTGTATCAAACTGTCATACATCAAAGGGGACATGGTCTCATCTGCTAGAAAACTGAGTGACGCTGCCAAATTTGAAAAAGCTTAATGCAGACCAGCGATTCTCAACCTATGGGTCACAACTCAAATTTGGGTCACGGCAAGTTTTGAAAGGGTCACGAGGCAGAGTTGGAAATGTAAGCATTTTAAAACCAACTCTTTTGCTAATCCATGGTCAGATAACACATCCCCAATCCTAGATATAATATATATGCAAAACTAATGAACACTCAACCAGTCCACAAAGCCAAACCACAGATGCTTAATTTAAAATTCACTGGCACATCCAATCATCCAATGTGCTTGGTCCATGTGGTAAAAATTGCGCCATTGTGCAAAAAAGGTTGTGAACGGCTGATGTAGATCTCACTAACTAATACTCACATGGGTAAAAGTAACTTTGGTCGCGTGGTTTCCGTATGATCTCCCCCGAGAACAAAATAGTCACTCTCTTGAAAAGTCGGGATGGCATAGAGAGTCTAGGAAGGCAGAGATGAGTAAGAGGTGGTCAAAGAGTGACAATGGACTGACGATAGCCGCATGCGTGACAGTTGATGTTCGGAGATGCTGGTGCGGCAGAGAAGCATGAAAGCTGAGAAGGATCCTCTGCCGAGACCGGAGACGGAGGACTGGGCTGCCCTTTGAAGAGAGAAGAGCAGCGAGGGCAGAGCTGAAACGGAGAGGCAGGCAGAATGAGGGGAAGGCCGCAGACTCACTGATCAGAAGCTGATGCCACTTCAAATGAAGATGCAGGAAGGACTGCAGGAGAAATTCGACGCCCCCCATCGAAAGCCGGAGCTTTCTACTGCAGGAAGCATCCCAAGGATCTACAGCAAAGTCTCCAGTTTTGAGTAATTACTCTTATCTGTGTGACTAAGGGCCAGACCCACCCAATGAAGTGCTAATTAACCATTAATGTCTGTTTGTTGCGTGAGCCTCAGCAGAGGAGTTACAGCTGTGAGGTCAAGCATCTCCCCTTGGCAGTCACAGCTATGGGACTGGGCTTCAAGCTCGGGAGCTCCAATTAACACACCACCGCTAAGAGGATAAACGCCCACCATTTGTTCGTTTGAGCTAAATCCCTCCTCCTCCGGTGCGTCAGCCAATCGCCAGAGTCTCATCATGAATAAGCCAATGGATAGCTGGAAGGAAATGACATCATTCCTGCCAGCTTGATATTGGGGTGTAAGAGAATGGGCGGCTGGAAGGAAATGTGATCATTACCGCCGACTGGCAGCGGAGTGAGTGTGTTGAATTCACAGCTAGTGCCTTACTATCGTAATACACATATTTTATATAGCTTAATTTGGAAGTGAGCCCTATAAAGGAGACAAATGAATTTACACAAATAATGTCTGTCAACCATTTTAGAAGAACACAGTCTATCTGAGGTGTTATGCACCGTGCAGCAGGTCGTGACTTTCACTGGCTGCTAAGTGAAAAAGTTGTCATGAACTAGCTTGGGTTCAGGTTTGCTTGGCTTCTGATGGTTATGGGTTTGAAAAACCCAGCAAAGTTTCTGGCTGTCTATGGAATCCGGTGTCCCGCTCATCACTAGCATGTGGTGCCCTGTGGTAATGGAGTATGTCACACCCTGTCACCGCAATGCTGCATACAGATGTCCTAAAACGGCAATAAGTTGTCATCAACTTCCTGAACACCTCAGATGCCCCCCAGCTTGGCTCCAGAAAGCCCAGCAAGACCAGTGCGTTTGCCCTCAGTATCCCTTCATCTGTAGATTTGCAAATACAAATGATTCCAACGACTGTGACTCCAAACCGCGAAAACATCTTCCAGCCATAGAAACTGCACCATAAGCCACACAGAGCTGCACTGTGGGCTATGCTATTGATAGCAAGTATAAAATACAACAAACATTTAAATATCAACCCACTATCTTTTTAGCCCTTAACGCTGTTATAGTATGATAGCCTTAAGGAGAAACTGTTCCCTCTGTTTCAAAGGATCCAAGTTTGTTTTAAGGGAAAGATGAGACAGGAAAAACACTTGTATTTGTAAGCAGTGGGTTCCAGCTCACATGCACTGAACTGCTGATTTATTTAGTTTTTTACGCTGAGGGAAAAATCATTCTGCATTGTGCTGAACTGTACAATTACATTTGCAACAAAAGTAGCAGCTGGGCAAGTGAGCTCAGAGTGCCAAACACAGCAGTACAGTGTCAGTCTAACACTAGGGGCATTTATGTAACACTGCATAAGTGTTAAATTAACACCCCGTGTTAGATCAGCACTAAAAACATTCCATAAAACCCATGAGGCTTCTGGAATTAGATGCGATGTCCCCCACCATGGGCTGGATTGCCAATCCTCCTGGACAGCAAGCGAACACGACGGCATAAAACGATTTGGGCACCCATGAGGGTTTTCTTGTTCAAAAGGGACCATGCTTCCCACAAGGAGTCCAGACTTTTCCATGACATTAGCAGGGTACTTGATTAGTCATTACGCATTAGTGAAGTAATTATAATTTTTAATTTTTTTTGGCTGAAGTGTGTTTGTGGTATGCTATTGCTGATGTGTGTGTCCTAATGGACTTCTGTCTTCCCCGCCTGCTCTAAGTAATTAAAACAGGAGAGCGCTATATGTCTTGAAAGCTAATCAAGGAGACCAGCTTTCCAGAAGGTTCCATTCCCAGATCAGTAATAACTTATCGCCGTAAATGTCTGCCTGTGCAGAATATTCAATTAAAAATCCGGCAGGGGATGTTGGGTCCTTGTGAGGATTTGAAATCTAATATCTGTGCCAAGTTTCTATCGAGCTTGTGGAGGAAGCTGTTCCAAACTCTCTGTCCTCTGAGGGCTCACAGTTTGTCATTAAATTCACCAGAGAGAAAAAAACACAATGTGTCTCAGATGACTTAAATCTGCGTGTTTCTTCCTCACTTTGATGCCGCGATGTGACAAGATTCACATTCAGCCTCATCTGGATTCTTCATCTCGTTCTTTTAAAAATGTAACAGTAAGAATACCTCATGTTTTTAATTGATAGCATCCTCTGGATGTTATATAATACATCCTCAGTTTAAAAACTGAAAGAGAAGTTTTGAGAAGTAAGTGTGGCACATTTTCTTATTTATGAATTTCTGGTACAAAACGCCTCACACTGGATCTACTTTATCATGGGGGACATTGATATTACTGTATCATGCCCTGTGCAGTGTCTTGATGGCTCAATAGGGGGTGCTGTTGCCTTACACTGTCAGCACTGGGGGTTTGAATCACACCTACTGTGTGCTCCCTGTGCGTTTGTGGAATTTGCCCATTTGGTTCAAAGATGTGCATTCGGGTTAACCAGTGTTCCTGAACTGCTGATCCAGTGTCTTTTGCGTGCGTTCTACAGGGGACAGTTGTCCCAGCCTTGATGCCCAGGAGAGTCACCAGAGTCCCCATAACCCTGAACTGGATGATTGATGGATGGATTGATCTACATAGTGGCATATGGTATGTGCCCATCTGCACCTGGTGGGCTGGTCCTACCTATTTCTTGATCATGTGACTTCCTACCAGGCTGACGTCGTCTCCTGGCCAGTGCCCTGATCTGGCACTCCCTAGTTCTGCGGTGTGGCAGGGTCCAGCCCCATTCTCTAGATTGCCATTTGGCTTTTACATGTTGTACTGAAGGGTCGTCGATAATGGAAACTGAGAGAAAGCAAACACACAAACAAAAAAACCCTGTGTTGAAGGAGAGTCCTGACTGCAGGCTTTAAAACCTGTCAAGAGACAGACACTGGTGTAGATGCCATTCTCTTTGCCTGGTCGTCTACAGCAATCGGAGCTGGTTGTCTACCGTTATACTGCAAACCACTAGGGGGAGCCAATAGCCCAGTTTGTGTACATTGTGCACATTGGACAACGACAGAGAAACGAAACGGATGATACCAGAGGTTAAATCAGAACAGCAGTGCTTCCTCACAAAAAGATAACATCTGAGGAAAAACAAATGACAACAGCCACCCCTGTAGAATCGGCAAAGAGACATTCCCAGCGGTTTGAGGCCCGCCTTGGGCTGGGAGTCACGTTGCCTTTGACACCCATAACCTTTCTGACAGTTGCAGACAGAAGCTGTTCATTTATTTAAGGCTCTAAATGTCAAGGTGTGCGTGCCTACCCAAGTCATCCATCACTATCTGACAGAATCAGGGCACCTTAAAGGAAAAAAAGTAGGTTCTTAATAATAATAAAAATAATAATAATTATTATTATTATTGTTGTTATCATTATATTATTATTATTGTTGTTGTCAATAACAACAATCATAACAATATCATTAGCCTTTTGTTTAACTGGCACCATTGAGCACTGTGGAATCCCCTAGGGGGCAGCAGCAGTCCTCTGTTGGGCTGAAACCTGCAACCTTCTGGGTGTGGTGCCTGGCTGCTGGCTATTGACTGTCTTTCGCGTTCATCCCATGAGATGCATCTCTGTCTTTCTCTTCTCTTTCTCTAAATTCAAGGACTCAAAGCATGAGATACAAATTCAAAATGTGTTTTAAAAAATCATACCATAAAGAGCAACAGATGAGGAAGAAGACTGTAATGAATATCTTTTGCCTCTGTCACTGTCAGTTTCAGGACCTAGATCTACGTTGGCAATGAAAACATGAAGCTTAAACAATTAAAGGACACGCACACATCTGCACGTCTCATAGCCATGAGATGTAGAAAAAACGACAGAGGTTTTTGTGATTGATTGCATTTGATGCGGAGCAATTAACAGAAATTAACTATTTGCATTTTAATGATGTCGTTATCGTCAGATAATGAATTAATTAGTCTCGATTAGTTCGGTATCGGGCTGACACGTGGCACCCAGCGATGCATGATGGGTAATGAGACAGCGCCGCCTTGTCAGAGATAAGGGGGCTGGGATTGTTCTACATATCTGCCAGCGATTTCTTAATATCTTTCGTTTCACGTTGAGTCGGGGGGTGTTTCTGTGGTTTTGGGTAGCCTACGCTAATAGAGGTTAGCTTTCGATGAACGAGTTGGTCCGGCTTGTACCTGAATGCAGTCTGCAGTCCAGGGGCTGCTAATTCTATCCATTCACTTAAACATTAAAAGTTGAAGATTTTTGGCCGTGTGCAACAGGTGCATTGGAATGCTTAGACTTTCAGCCACAATCTATTACAAAGAGAATAAACTAATAAAACAAAACAAACAGTGCTAAATAATATAGACAACACAAAGCAAAACAGTGCAGAAACTAGACAATATACTGATAGAGTGTCTGACTAAGTGGGTGATGAGGTTTTGTAACGATGCTACGAAGGAACTACAGGAAACGTTCCTCCCTCCGTTAACTGATTTGTCAGCTGGAGCGGTGGGACACAAACGGGATAAAACCCCACGATCATTTAGACCGTTTTATCCTTCATCTACAACGTGAATGGATAAGCAGGACATTCTCTTTCTCATGCAAAAGCGAAGTACGATACCAACGTACGATACTAACTATCTATCCTGCCGCAGCCCATGTGCCCAGTTAAGCAACCGCAGTCGCCTCACTAAACACAAAAATAAATCTGACTGCAAACGAAACACGATGGAGTCTCAGGTCAAACACCAAAGCAAAGGTTAAGCTTGTCGTTCACGCCGCTGCGAAGATCCCGGCTCCAGCGCCGTGTGCATGATGCCGCCACCAGATTACTCTGTGACAGACGATTATGTTTTTTTATTCGTTTAAGAAAAAAAAATCCGTCTGGAGAAGCTATGATTTGATTCGTTTTCATAGTTTTTATTACATTTATAGCCAAACACTGAGAATTTAAAGGATAGCTGGCTGCCACGCCACCTGCTGCCAGATCTA
Organism: Brevimyrus niger; assembly: GCA_015164015.2. Classification (NCBI taxonomy): domain Eukaryota; kingdom Metazoa; phylum Chordata; class Actinopteri; order Osteoglossiformes; family Mormyridae; genus Brevimyrus; species Brevimyrus niger. Next base: position 21,918,650 of record JAABNY020000082.1, on the reverse strand, counting down.
TTTGTCTTTATCCAAATATATATTTTATACACTTTTTTTTTTGTTTTGGGGGGGGGGGATTAAATTCTATTACCGGGTTTACTGACTGACTGCGATCAAGAAAACTGGACGTCAAATAAGCGGCTTATATAGTCATGTTTATTCTGATTGCTATCAATTAATTAATGATTCTGGGACAGAGATAACACATTTGAATCCCCTAATATTAGTGTTGGGATTAGAGGGGGTGTCTCATCATTGGGCAGAAGTATAATCTTACTGTTCAGCTCCAGTAGCATTTTCCGAGATGCGGAATGAACAAGCGGATGTAACTGTGAATGTCATGCAGAAACCTGGGCATAGTGGGACAGAGAAGAGCGCCCTCTGATGACAATGTCAGATTATTGCGCACGAGAGATAGGCACCCCCCCACCGGTCTCGGGTCAGCACGTAAAGATGACGGAAGATAAGATGAACGTTCTTCGGATACAGATGGACCCGCTATTTTATTAGGGTGGATTTTAGTTTACCCATCTAAAAATCAGCAGAGAAATAGGAAATGAAAACTCTCTGTAAACAGCTTGTCTTGGGGAGAACAAAATCAAAGGAGAAAAAAATATTTTTTTTCTTCAAACATCCTATAAATCGGACCGCCATGCCCTCGTCAGTGCCTCCCTTGGCTGCCACAGTGCACCGAACCCCTGTCTGGGTGCTCCCTTAGGGATAGGGTGAGAAGTTTGGATATCCAGGAGAGTCTCAGAGTAGAACCGCTGCTTCTCCATGTCGAAATGAGTCAGTTGAGGTGGTTTGGACATCTGGTGCGGATGCCTCCTGGGCGGCTACCCGGAGAGGTTTTCCGTGCTACAGGGAGGAGGCCCCAGGGCAGACCCAGGACTCGCTGGAGGGATTATATCTCTGGGCTGGCCTGGGAACACTTTGGCGTCCTCTCCGAGGAACTGGTAGAGGTAGCTGGGGAGAGGGAGGTCTGGGTATCTCTCCTGAAGCTGCTGCCCCTGCAACCCGAACCCCGGACAAGCGGAAGCTAATGGATGGATGGATGGGTGGATGGATGGATAGATGGATGGGTGGATCCCATAAAGCTTTGTCAATATCCTTGCAGCGATCACACCTATACAGGTGAGAAACTTAAAGTAATGTGAGATACGCACATTAAAGTAATGAGATACGCAAAGATTGTCTCCTGGCCTGACTCGTTTTAAATGTGCCGCACACGTATAACCTGATATGTGGTATAACGGGTCAGAGAAATACAGCAGATGAGGGACAGCGTGGGATGGGGGATAGTTAAACTTCAGAGCTGGTAGTTAAACCCAGCCGACAGGATGAGATTACTAAGTTAAATAGCACTAGTTATATTTCAAACATGTCATATGTCATAACAGGCAGATCAGCCAACTCATTAGAATGTTTTAAAAGTCTTGGCCTCACCTGCATCTTATTTTCTGGCTACATTTGACCCTTCCTGCTCATTCTGAGATGCCCTACAGCAGATTAACCCTTGCGGATCCATCTCTGGCCTCGTTGTTAAAGCGGAAGCTGTAAGCATTTTGTGTCACGGAGTACGAGGGCTTGGGGGGCACATGACATGTTTCTTTCCTACTGGTTGCGTAATTAACCACAATTCTGAGGACCCCCCCCCCCCTCAAATTCTCAGGCTTGGGGGGGTGGCTTCCTTCGGCTCGGGATAAATTGCCTGTCAGTTGGATTTCCCTGGTTCAGGAGCTGAGGCCTGTCAGAATTGTCCCGTTCTCAGTGGGCAATTACAGTTAATAACAGCTGTGGGATGACAGCATGACCCTCAATTGTGGCTCTTCTGCATAATTGGACATCTCGGGTAGGGTGTGACGCGAGCGGAATTGGTCAACTCTGCACCCAGGTGGACCCTGCTGTCCTTGCTGCGTGACTGCTCCGTACCCTGCTGCCAATCCGCTCTGCACCTGTCACCTGCTGCCTGTCTGCTCTGCACCCCGCTGTCCCTGCTGCCTGTCTGCTCTGCACCCCGCTGTCCTTGCTGCCTGTCTGCTCTGCACCCCGCTGTCCTTGCTGCCTGTCTGCTCTGCACCCTGCTGTTCTTGCTGCCAATCCGCTCTGCACCTCGAAAAAGTTGTCTGTGAAACGCAGCCACCCATAGTGGCACCCAGAGAGCTGGGGGTTAAGGGCCTTGCTCAAGAACCCACAGATGTGCTGAGGCTGGGTTTGAACCAGCAACCTTGTGATTGATGGCACACAGGGTTAGTACACTGAACCACACACTGCCGGCTAACAAATAAAAAAATTGATACTTTATTAATCCCCGTGGAGAAATTGTCTTTACGTTTCCCTCAACTTGCTTTTGCGGAATATTTCACTGATAAGACACTGAACGACTAATCACAAATGTGAAGGAAACAAATTCCCCGCCTCATTGGACAATTGCACAAGCTAAGAAACAGGACAGGGTCAGGGTAAATGTATGAGTACTTCATGATATTAAACATTATTAAACATTCTCCATAATGCAATTAGCACCGGCTACCAAGACCATCCGACACCCTAGCAATTAGCACTTCTGGATGAATTAGCAATACAATCTCAGCTATTCACAGCACTAGGGTACTTGTTTAAAAATCACACACACACACACACACACATACACACAGTACTGTAACCATATCTTTTTGGGGACTGCTCATTCATTTCTATGGGAAAAATGCTAATGCTAGCCATGGCAACCTTGACCTTTAACCAGCCCTAACCATAACCGTAAGTAACCAAACAAAATACAAGAGTTTTTGCATTTTTAGCTTTTTCATTGCAGTCACAGATTTTTATAAAATTGTGTTTTCCCATATGGGGACCAGGAATCCTGGTCCGTGCTGGTCCCCATAAGGTAAAAAAAAAAAACCCCAAAAAACGGGTATTCATCACATTGTGTCACATAAAGTAAATGTGGACCACACACACAGACACACACACACATACAATCAGACACTCTGTATATACATAGAGTGCTCACAGAAAGTATTGGGATGTAATGAGGTTGCAAATTTACTGGTTTCATAACAAAAGTCAACTGACAAGCGATGTTTAACATATCTGCATATCCTCCACACAGACATTTTCTTTTTATTAAGTGTCTTCATCTTCTTGACTGACTCATTCAATTCTGTTCTTGCCGTTTTGCTGTAAGTTGCAATTGACTGCCAAAGGGACACTAAGCACATGTTTGCCATTTTATGTTAAAGGTGTTATTAATTTAAAAAAACACCCAGTTATGCTTGTCAGTTAACTTTTAAATTCAGAACAGCTCTATTAGAACCATAATTCTGGTTTCAGCCATTAGTAGTTGAAATTCTTGAAATGTTTGTTTTACTTTTAATTTACGTTTATTTCTAATATGATATATATGTATGAATTAAGTAATGATTTCTGTCAGAAAAATCATCTTTCGTGAATTTGCACACATCCCGAGAATTTCATGTACATAACCCCATTAGGAAAAAAAAAATCGACATGACTAATCTGTGAATGGTACTGGTGAGGGGTAGAGTGGTGGAAATTAAGTGGGAAAGGGTGATGAATGAAATATTAGATATATGTGATTCATTAACATCAGCTTCCGATACTTCTGGGGAGAATTTGGAGGGTGACACTGACGGAACGCTAAGCACTGCATTAGCATTAGCTTTGGATGGGGCTGCCAGTCAGGATTTTGGCCCTGATTTGTATGCATGTGATACCCAGTTGGGGCGTCCGTATGTTCGCCTGTCCCCCCTTTTTACCCTTGCTGCCTCGCTCTCTCTTTTAGATCGAACGAAACAGACAAAATACATGAAACGAACATGGCACCGTTTCACACCATGCTGTCAGGAGGGGACGTGGCGGTAGATGGGACTCGTTCAGCAGTGCAACTGCTGGCTGGCTGCTTGCAGGCTTCCTCGCCGCCTCTAGGGGCGCTCCTGTGCATCATTCATGTCGTTGCCGGCTATCGGCTTCCAGACATATTTCCATGTTCACTCGAGGTGATCCGTTACTGGAGACACTGAGGAGAATCATCTTACTCGCACATATTCAGCCTGTTGGTGAGTTAAATGTTTAGATAAATGCTCAAAAATAATAATAACTCATATTTTATTAATCCCTGGAGGGAAATTCTCTTAATGCCTCCACCAACTTACTCATTGTAGTAATCCAGCTGTGAAGAGCAGCCTGTTGTGGTGCCCATGAGTTGGGGGGGGGGGTTAAGGGCCTTGCCCTAGGACCTACAGAGGTTGCCGAGGCTGCGTTCAAACCCGTGACCTTCTGATTACACACTGTAAAAAATTTGAAAAAAAACTTGGTACTAATTTCCTTTTGTTTTTTCTTGTTTACTCAACTTTTGAAAACATCAGCTACACTGACTGA
>JAABNY020000082.1:21884881-21895022 GCA_015164015.2 Brevimyrus niger | reverse complement strand
ACGCGGCATGCGCTGTGTTCGCCGCGAGGCTTCTGCTCGAAGAGCAGGCGTGGTTTTCAAAACTCTCTCCTGTCATTTATGCTCGCAGTCAGTAGCGACGATGTATATGTCGCATTCGAAAGAATTCTACGCTTTTGTGATATATTGCACGTGTCGAAGTTCCTGGAGCTATAAGTTTTCCCTCTATTTCGATTTTGGTGCCTTGTTTCTATTGATCACGTGACAATGTGGCACGGAGCGCAGCGTAGAGCTCGCCGCGTTTGGTATGAAACCCGTTAAGGACCATCTGAGCCTGATTAAGGTAGGATAGGAACGGAAACATTCTGCCGGGGGGGGGGGGCACCAGGAACGGAATTAAGAACCACTGATGTAGAGGATGCTGACACCCCTGAATCCCACACTTTGGCCATGTGTACAGCTTCAGGACTCACGCATACGTCACATGACCAATTGTCACATGACCAATGGCCCCTTCCCTTCCTCTGAAGAAAGCTTCCACATGCACTTCAGACCAACACCAAAAACACAACCATAACATGTATTTCAGTACGGCAAACACCACTAAGGTAAGACAGGGCAGTTGTCCTATTTAGTATTCGAGCCTGAAACGATGCACCATCTTTGGATAAACATTCATCGGGGAGAAGGGGGGGTCTTCACGACTCAGGGAGAGACGTTTCTACTCAATGCATGGGGGGGCTTAGCGAGATCGCCGAGCGCCAGCACGAATCACGCCATCCTCTCCGTTCGCTTGATCCGCCGACGTGCTGGACACTCCTGGGCCAGCATGCCGGAACGCCAGGAATCGTGCCGTCGCTCGGAGACAGAGGGAGCGTGACGAGCTTTGAGAGACACCTGCGTGGTGACACAAGTGGTGCCTGCAGTGGGGCAGCACAGCATTGTGGGTAAACGGACTTTCAATACCAAAAAGAAAGTTATGAGACTTAGTTGTGCCTTGAACAAACTAATACCCACATCACTCTTTCTAACATAACATTATTTTACCATCATACTCACAGAAAATCTATATTCCCCCAAACTTGGGTTCTTTCTTGGGTATTTTTGAGGTATTAAAAAGGTCGCTTTGGTAAATATCCAGTGGTTAAAAGTTGTGATTGTTAAAAGTAATGATGAATCTACAGGTACAACAGTGCATTTTGTTAGTTTGAGGTGTGATCTGAGCTCTCTTGTGTTTTTTAATACCAAGAAAAGGTCTGCAGCCCAGGTGAGGGTTAGATCATCATCTTCTTCACGATGACCACATGTGAGCTCAGGTGAGGGTCTTCACGATGATCACATGTGAGCCCAGGTGAGAGTCTTCACGGTGACCACATGTGAGCCCAGGTGAGGGTCTTCACGATGACCACATATGAGTCCAGGTGAGAGTCTTCACGGTGACCACATGTCAGGCCAGTTGAGAATCTTCACGGTGACCACATTTGAGGCCAGTTGAGAATCTTCACGATGACCACATGTGAGGCCAGGTGAGAGTCTTCACGATGACCACATGTGAGGCCAGGTGAGAGTCTTCAGGATGACCACATGTGAGGAGAGGTGAGAGTCTTCATGATGACCACATGTGAGGCCAGGTGAGAGTCTTCACGAAGACCACATGTGAGGCCAGGTGAGAGTCTTCACGGTGACCACATGTGAGGCCAGTTGAGAATCTTCAGGATGACCACATGTGAGGAGAGGTGAGAGTCTTCACGTTGACCACATGTGAGGCCAGTTGAGAATCTTCAGGATGACCACATGTGAGGAGAGGTGAGAGTCTTCACGGTGACCACATGTGAGGCCAGTTGAGAATCTTCAGGATGACCACATGTGAGGCCAGGTGAGAGTCTTCACGATGACCACATGTGAGGCCAGGTGAGAGTCTTCACGATGACCACATGTGAGGCCAGTTGAGAATCTTCAGGATGACCATATGTGAGGAGAGGTGAGAGTCTTCACGATGACCACATGTGAGGCCAGGTGAGAGTCTTCACGATGACCACATGTGAGGCCAGTTGTGAATCTTCACGATGACCACATGTGAGGCCAGGTGAGAGTCTTCACGATGACCACATCTTCTTGATTAGATCCAGTTACTTCTGCCTAACTGACATGCTCACTGTCCAGCTTGCCCACCGTGTCAGAAAGACCACGCAGAAACTGCCCATGGCTCATAACAGATTCTTCCTTAGTTCTTCTTCTCAGCTTGGGTGGGTCTCCCACGGCTTTGATGCCTCATTGAATCCCAACTGGAGAAGAATATTACACCCAGTATGAGATCAAGGAAGACCCAAGAAAGAGATCAAGGGATATTCCAAGAGTAACGCGGCCTAGACGTAAACACGGCCCGTAAAGCTGGGAGGATCACAACCAAAGATTTATCCTAGATTTCTCCCAAAAATCCCCAAGATGCCAGAACAATCAAAATCCAGTTTCAGAAGCATGAAGTTTAACATCATTCATCTCAGAATGACACACAGATAATGTAGAGCTCTAGCTGACGTTGGTTTGTTCTGATAGCACTCAACGCTGATTGGATGTTGGACTCCTAATCTCTTAAAAGCAGTCCATACTGTTGGCAGTAATTAGTGACCTGAAGCAAAATGTAAATTGGCGAATGGACGATCAGCTACAGTATAAGGTGCAGTCATAATCACACAATCAACACCTGATTAGCTCAAGCATTGTAGTTTCCAATCTTTAAAAGGGAACATATTCACTGAACTATTGATTAGGACACAAAATTAGCCTAGCATGTAAATATGCTTATGAACAGAAAGTCGTCTGTTTAAATCTGTTTACTTACATTATTTATTTAGCAGGCACTTTTATCCAAAGTGACACTAATTTTTGAGAAAGCAGGGCCAGACAGTCCCTGGAGCAGATGGGGTTAAGGGTCGTGCTTAAGAGCTGAACAGTGACATCTGGTGACCCTGGAATCTGATCCAGCAACCTTCTGATTAATCGATCAATTGATCAATCAATCTTCATTTGTTCAGCACTGTTTTACCCAGAGAATACCCAAAGTGCATTACAGATACAGGCTTTACAAAGTGCATTACAGATACAGGCTTTACAAAGTGCATTCAAGATACAGGCTTTACAAAGTGCATTACAGATACAGGCTTTACAAAGTGCATTATAGATACAGGCTTTACAAAGTGCATTATAGATACAGGCTTTACAAAGTGCTTCACTGACACAGGCTTTACAAAGTGCATTACAGATGCAGGCTTTACAAAGTGCATTACAGATGCAGGCTTTACAAACTGCTTTACTTATACAGGCTTTACAAAGTGCTTTACTGAGACAGGCTTTACAAAGTGCTTTACTGACACAGGCTTTACAAAGTGCTTTACTGAGACAGGCTTTACAAAGTGCTTTACTGACACAGGCTTTACAAAGTGCTTTACTGACAGGATCAGCGCCCCCTTGCTAGTGTGACTCTTTTACTCTTCAATAACTGGCCGAGAGCAGCTCAGGGACGTACCTTTCTTCACACACCTATCCACCAGACCCCCATACTCGCCGGTATGATCTGGAATGATGGAGGGGACCGTTTACTCCAGCCTCCTATTGGGGGTGTCGCGGAACTGCGGGGGGGACGTCTCAAGGGTTCAGTAGGCAGGAGTGAAAACAACCTGGTGTTGCCGTAATTACACTCGACAGACGAAAGAGTACGAGCAAGTCGATATTTATCACGTGTGCAAACGTGAGGTTCATGGGAAATTCTTGCTGGTGATCTGTAAGGCTACAGAAGCTGCAGTTACAGAAACGATCACAGCACCTGCTTGAAGACTTCCTCGAGTTTCGGAATCTCGCATAATGACTTAGAGTACAAAAAAGCCACCCCTTTCATTCTAATTGGTGTGAGGCGGACCGCAGGTATCCTGCCATGTTTTGACAGCGAAGTTCCATAAATAAACAGAAAGGATTGGGGTGCAGCGTGTGATCCAAAGGGCCTGAGAGCAGGGTTGTATTACATCATCATCACCTCATTACATCATCATACACATGTCACTGTCAGTGCTGCTGCGAAACTGACGTTAAGGGAGCTGCGGCGTCTTCATTTCGTCTGTATTTTTTCTGAATCTAACATGAGCCAGCCCTGTGTGTCAAAGACTCTGAGTCCCGGCTGGATTTTGACCCAGTTAAGGATGAGAATAAGGCACATAACTGTGCGGAGCTGCCTTGTGAGAGGGTCGCGGCATGGAACAGAAGGCAGCGCACCTGTAAACGCGATGACAGAGCGGGGAGGGAAGGCTTTGTGGGAGCAGAGGTAACAGACACTGTATAAGGAGTGGGAACCATGAAACGGAAAAAATGTGTCATTTTAAAGGAGGACAAAATATATCAGAACTTTGCTGTCTTGGGTCTCAAGTTTGGGTTTGGGTTATAAGAGGACAGAGCGAGTCATGCAGGCCCTCGCAAGTAACGTGGGCTTACATTTCGACGCATCCACCGTACGTGGAAAATATGGTACGATAAATATATGAATATAATTTCTGTAACTAAATACCAGTGACTGAACGGAAAATGTATCAAAATAGATTTATTTGGTTAAGCACAGAATGAAATAAGTCACAGTACAATACCTTGTTAGACACTATGAGATGCTTATGCTCGCGATCGCTAAAGACGGGAAGCGTGGTTATGGAGACGTCGTCACCTCTCGCCGCCAGTAGAAAGTTTCTTCTAGCTTACCGCTAACCAGGCAATGGATCAAAGTTCAAAGTGAACCATAGATCATACCACGCCGACCCAGTGAGGAGCGTCCTACTGAGATCCAGGGACAAAAAAATGACGCGTTTAATTCAAATTAAGTGTTGGGATGTTAAAATGAAAAAGCACATCCCTGCATCTTTGACGCCATCGGCATGGTCCAACTGTCGTCTTTAAGGAACGTCAACTGGACTTAAGTGGCATGTATAGGATGAGAACTATGAGCGAAAAAACATAATGTCCTCATCAGTGGACAAAAATGCATTACAGAGACTCAGGGTGATATACATTATCAGCAGCTATAGGTAGGATGAACCAGCTCCAAAATGTTTGTGAATCAGAATGAAAATCTTTTGCATGCGCCAAGTACCAAAAGTATGAGGAATTCTTTTTAGTGCCGGGGCAGGCATGGGGTGTACAATTAAACATACAATCAAGAAAATAAGTCCAAAATAAAAATAGGATATAAATAAAAAATATATAGAGAAATAGAACTAAAGGTATGTGATTAATAAATAAACACGTAGACAGGTGAGACCAGCATAGCAGGAGAGGGTACAATGCCAGTGAGGCATGCACCCTGATTGAGGGCTGGGCTTGGAAGCGAGGGAGACCCTCTGTTTGAACTATACCCCCTGCTTCTCTGGATAATCTCTGAGAGAGAGGTACACCAGAGGACTGACAAACACCTCCTTTTCATTGTACTCTACTCCCTTTAGCAACACGGTTTCCCACCTGTGCTTGACATCGCATCTCGGAAACCAGGAGAACGAATCGATCCTGGGGCTTACGTGAAACATTAAAACGTCGATTAATCCACATCCTGGTGGGCTTAGGGTCCAGATAAGAACACGCAGGAATATTTTTATTGCATATTTTCCTCGCTCATCGCAAGAGCTCGACGCTTCATACAGGCAAATACCTCCACGGGATCGGCATAAGTTATAACCTGCTATAGGACTGCTGGGAAAGCAGCAGTGAATATTAATGAGTCACCCTGCATCTCGTACTTGGAACCCTCGGGGGAAATAAGGGAGTCAGCAGCAGAGTGTTGGTATTAGCGGTATTCAAAAGGAGCAGGATCTATTTTGCGGTGTGGCGCCCCCTACAGGATGGGGCAGTTCTCTTATCTCCTGCTGCTCCATTTGCTAAAACAATTAGCAGAGCTGCTTCCAGTGTGACAAGCTGGACTTCACTCATAAAGGGAAATGGCCCAGCAGAGTTGATGATGGGGAACTTTGCACCTGATTGTAATGTTAATAACATGGTGGGGACCCATTATGGCCAGAGAACATAAATGCTAATAAATTCTCAGACCTTTGTATACATTTAAAAATGTATTTCGTTTTACTCTGAAGTATTCCTCCTGCTCCCGGACACGTTGCCTTTCTTCCAGACGTCGATGTGAGAATCTGCCAATTCTTCCTGTTGCGCCTTCGCTCTCTTTCACTCTTTTTTTCCCCTTGTTCCTCTCTATCTATTTCCATCTTAAATGTCAAGCCGGCGACGTCGTCGCTCGTAGGCTGACGGTATTACAGCGCACATCACAAGCCTCTCTTCCTTGCCTTACAATAAATCTCTTGCCGGTTGCATTTCTGAATATGCCCCAGACACAAGCACAGTCTATTTATGTAGCTATTTAGTGCTTTAATGGTAGTTATAGGACAAAGATAAACCCTTGGAGGTCTATAATCACCTGGCTGCCAACCCTCTTGCGTGGTAAAACCTTACAAACCTTGTAACCCCTATTTGAACAAAAGTCAAACGTAGTCCAGCTATGGCATCCTGAAAGATGAGTAGCTGCCCCCCATGTGCAGAACTACTAATGTTTTGAAAGGCAGGGGTGTTTCCCAATATGCATACTAGAATTCTTATGTACTCTTATTACATCATCTTCCAGTGCCAAAGACCAGTTCCTATTCTAAGAAGAGAAGTACGGAGGACAGAAAAGGATGCCGTTCTTGCCTCGCCCCGAATATCAAGGATACGTCGGCTGCTTCCTCGCCAAACGAGACCAGTCCCTTGATTTATTGCACCCCAAGTATGTTCTTGGGAGGCAAGTTAGCAAGACAACTACTGTCAATCTTTGCCTTCTTTGTATTGAAAAAGACTCTGGGTGTCCTCACCACAGGCATTGTCTGCACCCAGCCACTTCTGCCCCCTTCTGAAGCTAGTCGGAACTGCAGTTAGGTGTAGTAATGGATTAGCCCCTTCCAAGACGCTGCTGAGAAGACAACAGTCGCCCACTGAAATGCCACCTGCACCCGCAGCTCACGTTAGTGAGATCCCCTTGGCCTTCCACCCCTCAACTGGCTGTGTGGGTACGGCTCCCCACTTCAGCCAGATAATTAGGCCAAACCTCTCAGCCCCAGCCTGCTAACACCTGCCTCCCCCCTTGTGAACATTTCTTCATGCTGTGGTTAAGCTGAGAAAACACGCTACCCTGACGCCTGGGGTGGCGTTTCGACTGGGGACCCTCTGAGTCAAACTCATTTAATTCAGTGAACATCCCCCTTAAAGGTTTCCTGAGTTAAATCCTCCCTTTGCTGAAGTCCCATGTTCCGTCGCCAGGCCATTAGCTGGTTCCCGTGCACCTCGATGACGTGGAACACGGTTGAACGCAGAACGACGTTCCACGCTTCCTGCGCTGTTTATCGCTGCCGTAATCCATGTCGGTCCGAGCTGAAGATCTGCTCTTCGCAACGGAGGAAGGCTTGGCTAAATCAACGGCCTTTTACTTTGGGCCACACTCTGACCCCCACCCGGAATTGCGCAAGTGTCATAGAAGGGAATATGTCAGCTGATGAGAAGATGATGATGATGATGAGAAGAAGAAGATGGTGATTGAGAAGAAGAGAAATTAGCTATATATTTATATGGAGTCACTGACATCCAATTCCATGATTTTTTTTATATAGCACCTTTCATAATACAGTCACCCCATGGTGCTTGATGAGTGTGTGGCGACCCCATTACTGCGTTATTTACGTAAAAGGGGGCATGAGGGAATGAGGAAAGACTGAATGGCTGAAGACAATGGAAGAGAGGGACCAAAAATTCAAATGTGAGGAGAAAATAAAACCTCTCGGGGTTCAAGGTAGCGGGCATGGATATGATGGGAAACAGCAAACAGAAAACTGGGCCGCTTCAATGGCACAGAGAGGTGTCCTGGCTCTCCCCTAAGCTTCGAGAGATAAGGAGGCAATGGTGGCGGACATTAGAATGAATAAGAGGTCACCCCTCTGCTGGTGAAAGATGGAGGCCCAGAACACAGCGCCCCCATTCTGTCAGGCAGGATAAGTGCAGCTTGGGACTGAACCTATTGGAGGTGCCACGCACCAGGAGACATGTTGATGAATGCAGCTTCACTGAGGTTTCCGTGTAGCAGCATTGCAGCGCAGGATTACACTTAGAAATGGCAAAAACACAAAGGATACCAGGCATGTAAAACCAGGCGGGAATCACCTTTAGCTATCACTGGCAAATAATGAAAAGGTGTGATTTATCTCACTTCAGTGATACCTTCAGTATTACAAATCACTGTCATTTGCAGCAGAAACATCTGCCTGAACACAGTAAATACAACACATGTGAATATGCATGAGACATAACCGATCGGAAGGCTCGGCACACAAGGTGCGTGATGGGAAATCGCTGTAGGTCAGCAGGACGATTAACTCTGCCATCAAGCCCGTGCAGCGGTGCATTCTGGGAAGCCACGGCAGGTGTGAGGGACAAGGAAGGTACTCGTCACCACTGATACAGCTTTCAGAGTGACACTGCTATTGATCAATTGGGTAGCTGTATATTTCTGCCAACGCGGAGATTCTAACCCAAGAAAGGTGTGACTGATAGCTCTGATGTAAAGATTCAAGTAATAAGCTTCACACAAAGGAACAAGTACCCTACCAAGCTCTGACTGACTGGCCTTCTCCTACACACCGGCCATCTGGCATACTGCGCCGGCACAATTTAGTGTAAGAACCTCTGGTCGGCAAAATGCTTCGCTCTGCAATAGCTATCATACAGCAGCTTGGAGGAGGGGACCAATCCAGGGCTGATTTTAAATCCCATTCAACTGAATCCTGACCACTGGTACTTTTAGTCTTATTATCCCCAGTAATAAAATTACTTCAAATTATTACAAAAAAAAAAGTCTTTTAGAAATGAAAGCATCCCCTGACTGCCTGCGGTCATCCACGCTCCGGAACATTCTGGGTCTGGTGAAGTGGAAGCTACCCGCTGCCGCCACCCGAATGCTAACGTCTCATTTAATTACAGCACGGCTCAGGTCTGACATGTTTCCTTTGTTGGATGTTCAGTGGAGCATTTTAGGTTCTTGGGGCCAGGCAGTCACTCTCACACTTTCTAGGTGTTAAACCTATACCCTTCCATCCTTAATGCTTGCCATTCCATGATCCCCTTTCCAGTGTTAATAAGCCTTTCACACATACATGAAATGTATACTTGATTACATAATTGGGGAATCAAAAATATTTGTGCAGTGTGAATAACATTAACATTGTAGTGCATGGAGGTAAATATGTAGCGATTAAATTTCCATCAGGATTAATGGCTGGTGACGAGAGTTTGGCTGTAATAAACGCACTCAAAGCAGTGCTTGCCAGGATCCTTTCCTCTGTGGGTGTCGTGGTGAGAGAGCAGGAGAACTGAATGTTTATTTGGGGATGTGTCTGCTTTTCAGGAACAAGCAGGGACAGGGAGCAGGCCAGGACAAGGATGGAAAGCAGACAGGGACAGGGACAGGGAGAAGGCAGGTACAAAGAGCAGACAGGGACAGAGAGCAGGAAGGGACAGGGACAGAGAGAAAGCGGGGGCAGGGAAGGGACAGGGACAGAGAGAAAGCGGGGGCAGGGAAGGGACAGGGACAGAGAGAAAGCGGAGGCAGGGAAGGGACAGGGACAGAAAACAGGCAGGGACAGGGAGAAGGAGAAGGCAGGTACAAGGAGCATACAGGGTCAGGGACAGAGAGTAGGCAGGGACAGGAATAAGGCAGGTATAGCGAGCAGGCAGAAACAGGGAGAAGGCAGGGACAGGGACAGAAAACAGGCAGGGACAGGGAGAAGGCAGGTACAAGGAGCAGACAGGGACAGGGAGTAGGCAGGTACAGCGACAAAGAGTAGGCAGGTACAGCGACAGAGAGTAGGCAGGTACAGTGACAGAGAGTAGGCAGGCACAGCGACAGGGAGTAGGCAGGTACAGCCACAGAGAGTAGGCAGGTACAGCGACAGGGAGTAGGCAGGCACAGTGACAGAGAGTAGGCAGGTACAGCGACAGAGAGTAGGCAGGTACAGCAACAGAGAGTAGGCAGGCACAGTGACAGAGAGTAGGCAGGTACAGTGACAGAGAGTAGGCAGGTACAGCGACAGAGAGTAGGCAGGTACAGCGACAGAGAGTAGGCAGG
>JAABNY020000082.1:21820746-21838462 GCA_015164015.2 Brevimyrus niger | reverse complement strand
TTTGTGTGTGGGTTGGGGTCTGCGTGTTTTGTTCTTTGTTGTGTTTGTTGTGGGTGGGGTTGTGGGGGGGGGGGGGGGGGGGGGGGGGGGGGGGGGTTCAATGTCACAGCGTGGTGCCCCTCCAATCTGCCCATTTGACCTCTGACCTCTGACATGCTTCTTCCTCATTAGTTCACGCTACGTTTATATTGCCTCAGGCCAAACCAGACCAGCACCCAGGAGCAGGAGGGCCATGTCTAAGGGGATGTAACATTACAGAGCTACGAGACAGGGATTCCTGAACCAGCGAGGAATTAGCCATAAGTAACACCTAATCTCAGGGTGTTCTTTACAGCGGGTGGCTATCTGATTACTGTGTAAGCCTGCGATGCCTGTGCTTTAAATATCCGTAAAGAATTAACACGATTTCCTGCTCTGTACACAGGTGTCCCCCGGCTTAGGCCCCATCGAGTCACAGCTCATCACATTTACATCCGAGGTCCACAGTAAATAATGTGCAGTGGTTGCGAGACGCCTGAAAGCGGAAATAGCAGGTCTTTAGCACATGTACCGCTTAGCAATGTGGATAGAAATAACAGCCGGATGAAATACAGATGCAGCACCTGCTAAATACTGTAATGGACAACAAAATATTTCACTGCAGCTTCAAGCACCGTCTTCTTCCTCTGCTCCTGTCATTGGCTCCGCGAATGAAATCTTTTCATTTCATAGTGCAATTTCTGCCATATTTTTCTCTTTTTATTTTTTAAGTATCGTGATTTTATATTTATATTATTATTACAGAGTACGGTGTTATACATAATGTCTTGTCTCTCCCCCATAACAGACGCCCAAATTGACATGCGTCCACAGGTCCTGGTCCCAAATGCAGAGGCAAGTCAACTGATATCTGTATTTATAGACCGGCGCCTCTCCAAGTACGCAATGCCAACTCTTGTAAATCCGGACTTGCTATACGGTGTCCTGAATGATATGGGCAGGCCAATCAGACTAATGCACAGCCTATTAATTCTGAGCATGGCTGCCCTAATCTATAAGCAGCACAGCCCTCATCTTGGGCGACTAAAAAATCCTTTAGGTGTCGCTTGGTAAGGTGCCTCAAACACGCCGCATCCAGCACCGCCCATCTTACTGCTTGAGGTGAATAATATCAAAGGAATGACTGGTGCTCAGCTACGCTTCTAAGATACTCCCACCACGCTCCAGCTGCCCACGGTAACCTTCCTCTGTTCCAACCCAAACTTGGCTGCCGCCACTTTCAATTTGCGGGCCTCTGTCCTTCAGCCCCTGCTGACAGTGCAGGATTCTCAGTACTCACTTTATCTGCTGTATTCAAAGTTTTTTTTTTATATACCTGGAACAGTTGCCTTTTCCTGACGCTGAACGGATCTGACGGCTCAGACTGAACACTGTACGATAAAACTTTGAAACTGATGACAGGGAACAGCAAACTCGCTCCGATCAGTGTTAGCCTTCTCTTAGGGGGGATATCTGATCCAATGTCCAGCCTTACAACGATTCAATTATATTTAATCCCCTTTTAAATTTCCCAATCATAGTGTTCCCTTGGGATTCTAAATATTTACCAACAATCTACTATCACATATTCAGCATATCCCTTCATGTCCTGCAGTATGTTGATAACACATTTATATAGACATTTAACTATTACAATATCACAGCAACACCTTTACAAAGTCGTCCATCCTGTATTCCAGTCCCAGCGGAAATATGGCCCAGTAGAGAATGGTTCCACATTGGCAGAAATTCAGTGACTACTGCTGGTGAATATTTATTAATGGAAGTAAATTGTAAAACCGACCATGTTATGTGCACAGTGAAATGTTCCTTACCATTGGGGACAGAAGGTCAGCTGTAAAAGTATTTGAGAGGCTGCTAAAATCCACCTGTTTAAACTGCAGTGTATCTCCTAAGCTGATAAATAATTTAACAAGTGCCGCTGTACTTTTTTTGGTACAAGAAGTTGACGTGCATGAGGATGTTCACTTGAATAAGAATGCTGCACCTTCCTTCACAGAATCCTGAGAGTTGATGTATGGAATATTCCAGAAGAACCCCCTGTGGAGCAGTCGAACTGGCAACGTCCGGCCCTGCTTTCTAGTGGAAAGGCTTATTTACAAAGTGGATCTGTTCCTCAAATCGGGTTACTTTGGCCAGGAGAGGCTGCCCTCATAAGGATTAATCTTGCTGGAGGGCCTAATGCCTCGTGATCAGTCTCTCCTGTCTTCAGCGAGTGCGATGGGGTTGGAGGACCCCAGAGTCGGATTGGGTCAGTTGCATTGCTGGAGTCACCTCTCGCTTTATCCATATTCTCAAGCCAGCTGGCGCCTAATTAATCCATGCCCATGCCTGTGAGCCCCTTATGGTCTAAACGAGATATAACCATAAGGCCTGGTGACGATCAGAGTGATTCAAAGCCAAAGTCGGGTAAAAAAAATTGAAGAAAAATCCTGAAGATGTTAAAGGTGATTCTGACCCTGTGCGCAGAAGTATGTGGGGAAACATATCCATTGATTTCTTTCAAAGTTTATTATTATTTTATTATTTATCTTTTTGACTTTGAAATGGGCAGTTGGATACCTAAGCCCACGAAGAAGATGAGGAAGTCATAGAAGCAAGATCAAATAGTCACAGAGAGCACACAGTGATCTGTGACACACTTTATTTCTTACGAGGCCCTGGAAGGTCCTCAAACTCTCCAGGCACCAGCCAATGAGTCGCTCTTGAATAGACTGGATCCTGTTCTACCTCCCCCGGCACGATGCCCCCTAATGGCAAGGTGTGCCATTGCATAATCAAAGAACTGGAGATGAGAACTACCTTGCCTAAGTGACACCAGGATCTACTTGCTTTGTTTGCTGAGAGTTCAGAAGTTGCGCACGTGCTCAGGAAAGTGCACGTGATGCTGGATAAATCACAGAAACCTACATTGTATCTTTATACCACAACTCACATCACTGCTCTCACACCAGATTAACAGAACCATCTTACATTTCAGAACACAATTGAGGCAATAAGGCCTTTAGCTGGTTTATGCCGAATATAAATAAACCGTATTTTATATGGCATGAAAAAATGGCAGTTCTTCACTGAAATCCCATAAGCATTAAAGCCCCCCCCCCCATTCAAATCTGGTCCTTGATTCTAAATCCAGGACTTATTTTCAGTTCTCCCAGGTAGTTAGTTTAATGGCTACTGATTCTGATTGGTCAGAGGCTTCACACCTGGTTCACAGGCTGGGAAATCAGCAGTTCTCTTGAGGACCATGATGTGAACAGCCCTGCCTTATAGCAAAAAATAAAAAATTAAAATAAAAACATAAGCCAGAAATATACTAGTAATATGTTCTAAACACCAGATATTAAATAAATAAAAGTGTTCATTTCCTTACAGACATGCAGTCACCCTTTTGAGTCAGTGCGTTCGTAAACTCTGTGAATAACAGGTATTTTCTTAGGTAAATGCGGATTTCCTAAAGTCGGTTTTACATAAAATGAGAGCAGGAAGGCCTGATGTGACTATTAACATATACACACGTCTAAAATATTGCAGAATCCTCACACCCCAAGGCCAGAATAAAACATAAGGGGGGAGTGAAAATGCCTTTGCCAGTTGAGAACAAGGTTCAGCTGTGTGCTGCCTAATAGGGGCTGTAAATCGTTTGCCGCTCTTGTCAAAAGGCACTCTGGTTCTCACCATGGTTACAGGGGATGGAACTCCGGTCCTGGAGAGCTACTATCTAGTAGGTTGTCTATCCCACTTGGCTTCTGATGAGCCACACCTGCCTGTATTTACCTAAGAACAGGTGTGGCTGATCAGAAGCCAGGTAAGATAGAAAACCTACTGGACGGTAGCTCTCCAGGACCAGAGTTGAAGAGCCCTGTTGTAGCAGGTCACATCTCCCACCCATTACAGGGGGTGGAACCGTCCAGTAGCATCCCTGTAGCATGTCACATCTCTCGTTACAGGGGACAGAACTTTCCGGTAGCATCCCTGTAGCATGTCACATCTCTCGCTACAGGGGACAGAACTTTCCGGTAGCATCCCTGCAGTCTGCCACATCTCCGGTTATCTGGAGCCATTTGCATGAAAATGACTCGGAAAGTCAGCCAAATCCCGCAAATCAAGGCTATTATTACCGATTACTAAAACTAGGAAGCTCTGACCATTACTGTCAGAGGAAAAAAACATTAAAATCTTAATGTACATGAACAGCGACGGGGGGGTGGGCGAGGCGGGAGGTGTGGTGCTAAATTTCCTTTCATTCTTTTAATAATCAATTAATTTCAACAAAAACAAACATAATCAGACGCTCATTTTGGAGATGGAGTGTTTGGGTCTGCGGTTCCAGATCTTCTGAAAGTAATATGCTAACTGCTGCTGTAATTAGTTATCTGGATCTCTTGTTGAGGGCAAAGAGAAAGAAGAGATTAAAGGAATCGCTCTCTCTTTTTACACGCCCTGTGCATGCTTTTATTCTACTGAATCCGAATTGCGTGCATCACTAATAAAATTCCCCATGTACGAAATGCACGTACATTACTTAAGTCTCCACAAGATGATTGGGGAATTATATTATGGGATTTCTGAGCCCACTAATGTGCTTAAGGCATCTCTTTTGACCACAAAACCGCAGGGGTGTCTGGCAGCCAATGTGTAACCAGCCAACAGATGCTCAGTCTCTTCTCTGCCTACACAGCGACTTTCGCAATCACATAACATTAACTAATGCTCCGCTTTTCAGTGGCTAAACTGTAATGGAACTTAACTGGTTCAATTAATCAACCAATGAGTCAATATCATCCCCAGGATTGTCCCAGTTTTTCGCAGTCATAACGCTGATCGCTGAACAGCTCTGAAACTGCAGTTCTTGGCTCCATGACCACCAGAGCAATATTGAAAACATTCTGGCCCATTTGCCAGGATTTACGGGATGCTGACAAGGCAGTTACAGGAAGGGATATATAGATTAAACTCTGAAAAGCTGCACTATAGCTAAATACGTAACGCAACCTACTGTCAGAGAACGGTAGCTAGCCTGCGTGTATGATTAGTCCTGACCTCTCCAGATTCCCATGATCCTTTTGGTTTAGTGAATCCATCATAACACTGGCTGCATGTCACAGTGAGTAGCGGTGGCAGCTGCGAGGTTGTTCAGCAGATCCAGCGAAGAAAAAGAGAAAGAATCCAACTTTTTTTTTCCCCCCTGCAAAATTCTGCCATATGTCAGGAGCGGCAAATATCAAATTCCAGCCAATAATTAAGGCGGTTTCCCAGCATGCTCCTTAACACTCCGCAGGTAGCTTTCGAGATCACTTCACTGCTAGGGTGGATTAATGAGCGAGCGGAGTATGAATATAATGTCAAATGGACTACCTCCTTCCTCCATAAAAGCATACGGAGAATGACATTAAGCAAAGCATAAGTAAATTCCAGCCGAAAATAAAATGGCCTAATCGTATACTCATATGTGCAGCGATCATTTGCAAAGACCTGCGGGATATGGCTCCATATTTATGATTAATGACTTATTAAATTTAACTAAGTTGAACGGTAATCGTTAAATCGACGGCTGTTTAGTTGAGCTAACGCATCCAGTCTGCAGCAAACCAGGAAGACCTTGGCCTAGGATAGCAGAATGAAAAGCCGTGGGTCGTGTGACACACAAGCGGTTACGGTACATGGATTTGAGCACGTCAGCGGAGTGCGCGGCGCAATGAAAACGATCAATCTGTAAGTGGATATCAACCCAAGTACGATTAGGAAAGAATGAAACAGAGGTGACTCAGGCTTGGACTTATTTTCTGCAGCAAATACGCTTTATCGATCGAAAAAGGAACTTAATAAACGAGTTTCTCCACTAAGCGCACTAACTTTTACAATGAGAAACAGAAGCAAGTGTAGCTTTATGCATGGAGAGAATCTTAACTAGTCAGAGATTATCACTAAATTTTCAAAACTCACAGTGGGAGGGATTACTATGTGCCATTGCCTACTGTCACCCAATGGAA
This sequence comes from Brevimyrus niger, assembly GCA_015164015.2. Taxonomy (NCBI): domain Eukaryota; kingdom Metazoa; phylum Chordata; class Actinopteri; order Osteoglossiformes; family Mormyridae; genus Brevimyrus; species Brevimyrus niger. The sequence goes on along the minus strand of JAABNY020000082.1, from coordinate 21,832,430 downwards.
ACAGTAATCCATCAGGGTTAGACCAATCAAGACCACGGAATACATGAGAAGCACCACCCACTATGGTTCTCAATCTAAGTCAGTGGTTCTCCTGTTAAGCCGTCTAGACCGTCTAAGCCTGATTAAGGTAGGGCTGGAACAAAAACATTCTGGCAGGTGGGGCATCAGGAACAGGATTGAGAACCACTGCTCTAAATGGTCCTCCTTCACACATCATAATATATATTCTTTTCCTTGGGTTTGTAAGGGTAGATTTTCCCTCTCCCAGAACCAGCATGCGTCTCAGAAACATTCAGACGCTCTCTGACTGGATCTCAGGGAATTAAAGCATCTCATGTGGCCCGTGAGGGACTGGAACTCGCCTCTGGTATTTCGGCCGCCATGGGAACCAGCAGACATTAGCAAATTTGCCGTCGCACTGCTGCACGGGAGACGGCCTCCGGAGGAAAGATCAGCATCATCCCCATCGCCGAAGGTGCTGACTGGGTCTGTTGTGTTTATTCTGAGCACTTTAAATATTACGGACCCGCTAGGACGCTAATGCTGCATGATACAGGTGGAAGAGAATGTTTACAGGCTAATCAATCTATCTGTTAGAAAGGAGGAGCAGAGAGCCCCACTTGACAGTTTAAGCTTAGGACACAATATGAAGGAGAGAAGCAGCCACCATTTGAAACTGTGTTTCAAATGTCTTCTTTCGTTCTTTCAAGTTCCTGTGCAACAGACGGTCACTCCCTGACCCTCTCCACCACCACCACTTGTAAATCTGTACTGGCCCAAACGGCTCTCTGCATCAGACTGCACCCAGCCCCAATGACACGCACTTCGAATATTAAGAGCGGCTCGAGGCTGCATTAAATCTGCCCTTTCTGGCACTTTCTGCATGTCTCTTTAAAAACGGTGAGAGCCTTCTGCCCCCGTACCACCAGACGCAGAGGACACACAAATATAAAAATGCAACTCATAAATTATCTTCTCCACTGGAATGTAATTGGTCCAGTACAGACAGCCCTGAGCAAAAAAAAATAATAAATAAAGACTTTATGCATAATTATGGCATTTACATTCCGGTCTCGCCGATGCATCAGTTGCTTAAATATCGAGGTTGCTGAAGCTTGAACCTCTGCTTGTTGACGCGGAGAAAAAGTATCTGTCTATGGGTTCATTATAAGCACCGCCCACAAGGGTTAATTTAAATAAAAATAATAATAAATAAATTTGAATATGGTTAACCTCAGTAAATTAATGCACCGATCAACACATTTTCCCCAACCAGATTCAGGAAACATGAAATTTCCCTCACACCTGAGGATGCTGTTTTAGCGCGCGGCAGACAGACACAGCCCTGACTGCCCGGGTATGTGGATCGGCTCGTAGGAACCTCAATGGCGCCAGTTGGAATCGCCTCCAGGAGTGAAATTGTTTTAAGAAGTCGCCGGTATATCCTTCAGCATCTCGGCAGCCTGCTTCCGGCACGCTTTTGTGGTGATTTGTAATCTTCTTTTGTAGATTTTATGGTCCTATCCCCAAATCCCTTAACTCGACTGCATCCTGCATCCTTCTGTACGTAGACATGTGACATCTGCTGATGTCTTTTCTGTTATTTTTTTACCCTCCCCCCCCCCCCCCCCATCCCTTTGGTGGAATTTAGCTTCCTAGTCGCTAAATGACACCTCTGTGGGACTTTACTGCCAGTCGATGAGGCGTAGATTCGCCTCCCCTTGCCCCGGAGTCTGAGCCCCATCCAATCACACGACCCGGTCTTTCTGGAGTGTGGGGACTTGTCCGGAAAGCCTTGGAACATTCTGCAAACATTAAACTATCTGCCGCCCCCCCTATCCTGGGTCAGGACAGACATCTTATGATGGAAAAAGGCCTATAAACAGAACTACTTTCTCATGAAGAAGCATTCAGGATTTGAGACCTTCCGGAGGTCCAAGCGTCCTGAAAACACTGCCGCTTCTAACAGAAGGAAACAGTCAATGCTCGTTGTCAGCTTGGAAAAAGATTACACAACTTATTAAATGGAGCAAACAGTCCCCATTGAATCCCATTTGGTGCCCTAGTTTAGCCCCCCCTAAAGGCAGATGGCGCTGTAGGGCTGACTGGCAGAAATGCTGATACACCCCTGAGTGGTGCCAGTGTTTTTCACCATTAAAACCATGTGTTTGCACATGGTCCCACAGGATCCCCCCCCCCCCAATGGCCAAAAACCATGACTACACTGTGGGGGTGGTTGGGCAAAATGATGATGGGATCCCATTAAACAATAAACCCGCTAATGGGTGTAACATTTCAAATCTTATCAATTCAAGGCCTGGCCCCTCCTCTGTGGGTTAGACTCGCGGTCGGTGGTAATTGGGCTGGAAGCTGCACGTGTGTGTTTACTCTGCAGGGGGCAGTGAGCAGGTCATTGTTATGCAAAGAAAGAGGGTGGAATCATAGCAGGAGAGGCAGCAGCTGCTGCGATTGCAGCCTGCCGGTCTCCTCTGTGAAGCCCCGCTCATCATGCGTGCTGTGCACATAGCCGGCGGTTACCCGGACGCCTAAGGCACCTGAAGGCCCCCAGCTGCATCTCAGAGAGTCCCTGAGGATCACGGGAAGGACAAGATGAGCAATCGCCCAAAAGGACAACTTCTAAGGGGGCATCATACGCCACCCCCCCAACCTGACTGCTCGTATGTGGGGGGTGGGGTGGGGGGGGGGAGTGCAGACGGTGAGGCCGTTGGCTCAGATTTCACCCAAGGCACCAAGCATCCTAGACCCCTCACGGACCACACAAACCATTACTCTCAACCTACATCAGATTAAGCCCAGACTGACCACTTGTCTTCTCTGCTACATCCCACCCCCTCACAGAGCCCTCTAGGTGTTTAAGCATGCTGCTCTCTTGCCAATAAACACGCTTTACACCCCGAAGTGGTTTGCCGCCTCAATCGATTTTCCGGCACCCAGTAGCAATCCAAACTATCAGGTCTGGAATTTACATATGTTCCAGTACAGAATTTAAAGGGATACATGCAATACTCATCGACGAGGTGCTATACTTCTATTCTGGCCAAAACCTCTTTCTAACTTCACAGCATTGCTTTGCCAAGTAGAGCACGCTGAATTTACACAGCTTTGCATTTTTCTCTCGAAGATTCATCTGAACTCCAGATTGCAGACACAGAATAACGGAAAATATGAAGCAGAACCCGTCTGACAGACTCTCCCTCTCCCACACACAGTAAAGTCTTCCCCTGACAGTGCCATTAAAATTTAATCAAATTTAATCTGAGAGAGCTCTCTAACAAAGATGCAGTCTGCATATTCTTCTGGTCCTGGGGCTCAGGCGTGGCTTTTCGGAGCATTGACTAAAAATATTCAACAAAACGAGGTAAAATTAAATCATTTGCTGCGTGTCCTGAACATGCATGAAAATGTCACCTAGGACAGGAATAAATCAATTAGTAAATAGCATCACTAAATTAATAAGAATAGTAATAACAATATGCACTTTCACATCAAGGCACTCCATCCAGTTCCCACCCAACCCTCCAAATTAATGCGAAATAGCAATTTAATTTTATAGTTCAATAGTTGCGCTAAGCAGCTGGTAAAATACAGCACTGACCATGGCAAGGACCCCCAGGGCCGCTAACGCTGCTATTAGCCAGCGATGCGTGGAATGCTGGGGCTTTTCCCTATTTTTGAAGAAATGTATGTCTACTATGTGGAAGAGGGACCCCACAGACATCCACAAGAGAGCGGGCCTAATTTATGCAGGTAAAATCAGGGGGCGTGTACAAGGGCGGGGTCACAGAGGCACTAGACCTGATTGGTCCCAGAAGTACCCGCCTTCCCTATAAATTACCCAATCAAAACATCATTGGATAAAGATATGGAAGGCTCCTCTTTATGATTTATGACCTCTCTATTGCCCCCCTCCCCCCACCACCACCACCTTAAAAATCCTGGAAGTTTAGATATCTCAAACTGAAAAGCTGACAAAAGACATGCGACTGAAACACGGGAAAGCAGCGCCAATGCAACGCAAAAACACCAACAAGCCATTCCGCCACGGGAGGTTGACAGTATCGCCCAGCTGGACTCAACCGTCTCGACCCCCGGACCGCACCCAGGCGCACTCACCCGTTTTGGGGTCCACGGAGAAGTAGGGCTGTCCCTGCAGGATGCTGTAGACCACCCGGGCGCTGTTCCCGTAGGTGGGGTCGTCCGCGTCCGTAGCCGTCACCTGGAACACGGAAGTCCCTGGAACATGGGAGGAAATAGATGCATTAGGCCAGGGGTGCCAAACGCCAGTTCTGGGGTGGGGGACGGAGCCCCGTGTAGCTTAGTTCTTTCCCTGCTCCACAACAAATGATTTAGCTGTGTGGTAATTAGCACAAGGAGTTGAATCAGGTGTGTTAAATGAGGAGACACCTGTGTATTAGGTGTAGGAAGGCTGACTGTGTGTATCTGATGTGCATCTGTTGTGTAACCATGTATCTGTCTGTGAGCTCGCTATATGGATGCTGAGGATATGCCTGTGTCATGCACATACACACATGTGCCTCTGAATGCATGTGGTCTCTATTGATCTTATGGTGATTCAGAGGAAGAGATTAAATTAAACATGGGGGGTGGCCTGGACAAATGAATGAAAGAAATTATGACATGCTGGTCCTGGGATCAACTCCCTGCTTTGCACACAAGACCTTGAAGAGGCCATGGGTCTGACTCAGATATGGAGGATGGCTTGAAGACGGACCTCAGCAGAGTGAGTGACATTGCACTTCCTCCAGCTGCTTCACAAACAGTGTCAAAGACCACGAACGGTATTAATCCGCAGCTGTTAGTTACCACTTGTACTTCATGGGAAAAGGGGCTTAGCAGTGACCCACGGTGCTGTAATCATGGCCTTTACGTAATCAAACGACACCAGGGCAGGTCACACCGACACCGTGACACAAAGAGAAAGGTCTAGGCCCATTTTTGGAATATTGCAGAAATCATCTTCATAAATAATGTAGCCATTTTCATGTACGTTGGGTCTGGGTCAAACTGAAGAGTCCCACAACATGCAAATGACTGTATTATCATTTGGCACTCTTGGGGTGGGGCTGTCGCTGCCCTCAAGATAATGCAACCAGGTGGACATCAGCTTTCATACTCCTCATTTGTATTCAGGAGGGAACCCTTTGTGATGTCACAGAAACCATCCAGCATTCGGATGGATGGATGGATGAGTGGATAATGTTAAAACCCTTTAATGTCTAAATTGTCTAATTCACGTCTCTTGGGTTACGTCCCAGTCTTCCAGTGACCCCTGGATTAATGTGGATGGATGGATGGATGGATGGATGGATGGATAGATGGATGATTTCAAAGCCATGTATCAAGGACAAAGCTATGATCCCACGGCCGACCCGCATAGGGCTGCGGAACCCCCATTCCCACCAGCCCCCATTCCCAGTCTCTCCCGCTGGCTTATGGCCAGTACCGCTTCTCAGTTAATACAATCCTGGGAGCTGAAATTGGCCGGCTCAGATGGGATTATCCAGGGAGCTGAAATTGGCCGTCTTTATTTCCGCAATAAGCGCGTGAAAACAAACCGCTGGTGGCAGGAGGACCGGGACGATCGGGACAGAGCTGACACGCCTTGTGAAACACAATTAACACCTCAGTGTCTGACTTTAGACCAGACGGGCGCTACGCTTCACACATGCAGGCAGGGGTAAGGGGGGTGGTCACACTGATGGGAGGAAGCAAAGCTACAGGGGCAGGGTCCAACTATATGATGTAGTGGGCTTCTGGAAACAAATGTATAAACTGTTCTACTCACAGGAGCCATAATTCATTCAAAGGGGCCGACCTTGTCTTTAACCAGTTATATGTTTTGAACTGGTGAGTGACAGCGTAGGGTCACTCCGGGGACCAATAAGCTTTCAGCTAAGGTTAGTGTCCCCGGCCCTGTACACGCCCCTACATGTCTTAATTCATGACTTGCTCAGTTAACCTAAAATTGCCCTGGGATGATTTAGCTGGGATTACTGCAAGGAATTTCAGTTCAGATAACTCCATTACATGGGAAATACCTTGGCCAACCATCGAGGCGAGTGCCTGATTGGATCCCTACCATAGCTGTAAATTGAGGCTGACCAATCATATTACACTGAGGGAAACAGAAGACAAGGAGTAATGGATTGCATGTAAGTAGAAACAATGAGGTAATCTGTTTAGGCCTTTCAGACGTCGGGTAACATTATCTCGGCGGAGCGGCGAACGAAACCGTCTGATAAAACCGCTTCCAAAAATATACCTCTAACAATATGTCTTGTAGAAATGCTCCCTCAGTGCGAAATAAAATGTGCAACCCGGTCAGAGAGAGAGTGAGAGAGAATCGTTCACATCAACATCCAGCTCCCTGCTCTGTGTTGCCATCAGGGGCGCAGAATACCATCATTCCCCGTTGTATACCGATATTCACTATTATCTTTATCTTCTATTCATTGTTCATACGCATTTCTTAAATGTGAAATGCAAAAACAAATACACATCGAAAACAACTAAGTAACAACCAATTAAATATTATCAACATCGATATGATAATGAATCACAATTCCATACATCCATTTACCCATAATGCAGTACAGGCAACAGTGAGCTTGGATAAAACAGCATGACACAGACAGTATAAATTGCGTCCAGACTATTTCTATCACAGGGTCAGAGCGGGATCCAGCCATAGGCAAACTAGGCAGCTACCTAGCTGTAGCTTTAGGCAAAATATAGGAAATGATCATTTGTTTTCCTGGTAGGAGGGCATTCCAAGTAAAGCTTTGCCAAGAGCCCCTTAAAAGGCAGATCCGCCCCCCCCCCCCCGCACACGCCTAAGGTGCTAATGGCTAACCGCGTCGCTATTACGGCCATGTTATTTTCTGGCTGTCTGCCTTGGCTTTGGCCTTCTGCCGAGACTGTCGCTACTCAGAATCCGGGGGAGGGAAACGGTGACTCTCCAGCTCTATTCACAGGCCAGAGCCTTGGTCTCCCCCCCCTTCTCCCCCCCCCCGCCGTGTTTTTGGAAGCGCTTGTGCAAGCATGTGGAGCCTGAAAATACCCCATGTGACTCCCCACCTAGTCAGCCGCTAACGGCGACAGCAGACTTTAGGTGTTCAAGTCCCCCAGCCGACGCTTATTCCCGTACATAACAACTGTATAAATAACACACAGTGTGAACAGGATTCCGAGGCATCCCATAATGCTAACCGATGAAAATAACGGCGGCTCTGGACTGGTCGCTGGCAAAGTGAAAATTTCCTAATTAACTGTGGCTGAGCCGGGGCACAGTACACGTCTGTTTGACATCCTGTCTGTCATCGCCATGGTGACACCCGTGTGCAGTCTGTTAACAAGACCTGAGAAGGAATAAATGTATAACAAGACCTCATTCGGTGACTTTTACAGAACCTCGCGGAAGGGAACAAATCACCATGGACCTCAAGACATCTGGAGGGACGAGCCATGGTGTCTTGGTGGAGATCGACCGCGTCCGAATGCAGAGACGGCCCCGGTGGGGGCAGGAAGGGTAGGTGGGATGTGAGGCCGGTTTCATTTCCCAGGGTAAATCGATGTTTTTATATCCCGGTGTGACCCTCGTGGGTGAAAATGACCTGAGAGTTGTCACCTCATTATTTGTTAAGAAACACTTAAACTTCACGACTAGGGTAGAACATAGGAGCTGGGGTGCAAAGCACGAAAGGGCTCAGGCACAGGGACAGGCAAGGCAGCCACACGGTCACGGGGTGCAGGCCATCCCTCCATCCATCCATCCATCCATCCATCCCCATTAATCCAGCTATCATAGGGAGATAGAACCCCACCCCAAAAGAACGGGACATCGCAGACAGGAGGTCAGCCCATCTCAGAGCACACACACGCAAACTCGCACCCTGGGGGTGGGTCGGATACGTCAGTGTGCCTGAGAGCATGGCTTGGGGGGGGGGCACCCCCGCAAGCACAGGGGTGGATTCACTTCTCAGGAGGGCATTCGGCTGACATGGGTGGGTGGGAGGCCCCCCCCCGAAAGAAACAAGGGAGCATTATAAAGCTTGAAGAACGGAATGGGGGGTTGATTGGACATCAATGAGAAGGTTGACCCTTCCATTTATCCCGAGAATGCCCCTAATGGTTGCTGGGGCCCCTGATGTTTGCCGAGGCCCCAAGAGACAGCCTGGGATAGTCTGTTCACATGAATGCGCCCCTCACAGGAATTACATGGAAATGGCACCCAAATGGAACGGCCAGTGGGAAACAGAAACACAGTACAATGGTAGCAGTACTACAGCAGACAGGTGAGATGAGACACTCTGCCGGCAGAGTGGAGGGGGGGACTGACCACGGTGTCAGAGATAATGCTCAAATGTCTATGTTAATGACGGTCAACAGGCAGCGCTTTGGGAACCTCGGCCAATAGGGTCGATTCCCAGGAGAACGGCACTTCACTCACAATCTACTGGAATAACTGAATGGGGAAGTATGCGCTTCTGAGAATATTTGTACATTTTTATTAAGAGGTTTCATTGACATCACTGTTTAGGTCTTTTTCGATTTTTTTTGTTGTTTCTTTTTTTGCAACAAAACATTCAGGAATGATCTCACCCTCGGCATCAATCCGCATAGCGTGCAAAACATGAGCTGTCTCATTTACGCTTTAATGCGTAATTAACAAGGAAATAAATGAATATATAATTAAGACATAGCTGCAAATAAAGATATTTTGAAATACCTTTCTGCCCGTCGACTAAATGATGTTACAAGCTTAAGATAACAGGGCATCAATACCGAGGTCTTTGTTTTATCAGAACGAATGTCAAATGTATCATAAATTATATTTCATGTAATGGCTTTGGGGAATTTCCTCCAAGGCAGCAGAAAACAGTTTATGTCTCTGAATGTGAGCTAAAAGACAGTATAATTTGATCCAGTATTATTTTGGGTTGCTTCAGGTCTAACCGGTGTATGTGCGTGTGTGTGTGTGTGGTGGGGGGGACACCAAATTGTGGAGATTAAATGTCTCAAACTTGTCATAAAAAATCTGACATTTATGGAGGATCTCCATAAAGTTATGAATACATGGACTGTGTGCGTCTGTAAGTCTCAACATCGCAGCCAATAAAAATGCTCCATCTGATCATGTGACAGGAAAGAGCAGAAATAAAATAAAAAGGAGAATAAAAAGGCTGGTATGTCTGTGTTTCTCCAGCCATTGCAGAGGCGCAGTTGAGCGCACTGTGGACACACTGGCGATGATGTAACGCTACATCCTGTCCTCTAATGGAATACTGCAATTTGTTTATGTAGCAGATCCATTTATCCAAAGCAATGGACAATTGAAAATATGGTCAGACAGTCCCTGGAGCAATTGAAGGCTTAGCCCATAAAAGCCCGCAAAAGCTTTAGAAATCATAAAAGGGGCCTTTACCAAAAATTCATGTTTCTGAGACTTGGTTATTTTTTTTTTTAAATGCACTTTTATTGTGTGAACATGATGTCTCTGAACATCCATCCATCCATTCATCCATCCGGTGCAATGGGGTACACCCTGCATGGGAAAACGAAGACCTTACATTAAAGGGAAATAAAAATAACCAGATCAATGCTAATGATAAGATCAAACAAAACCAGTGGTAATGTAACAGATAGGGGGAAATGTTTTATGCAAATAGCTAGCAAACATTTTCTCTGAGATGGTTGATTATAAGGGCTGACAGGGAGTGAGACTCATGTGGAAGTGAGGTGCTACGCAGGTCACACAGGTCACATGATGCGGGGACACTGTGACACAATGGGCCTGCCAGCCACGCCGACCGCAGCTCTCTACAAACGGTTTTTCTATTGAAAAAGTAATAAAAGTAATTAGATTAGTAAAGTGATAATTCGCGTTGAAAAGAAAAAGCATCCTGGATGATTAATGGAGATTAACTGTCTTAAAGTGAGTTAGGAGCTAGGATGGAGTAGAGGGTGGATCATTCAGGGGCGTAAACCCACATCCATCCGGCACACAGATCATGCTTTGCCTGCCCAGGAAGGTAAACACATAGGGTGTTACCAGTGAGCCAATCACAGGGTTTATTGATGTCCGTCCTGCGGATGAAAGCAGCAAAGCATTTCCGCGGCGACGCACTCATACTCACCGACTTCCGACATCTCGGGGACAGCGGCCACAAAAGGCCCGTCGGGGAATTTGGGCGCGTTGTCATTGATGTCCTGCACCTTGATGATGAACTCGGACTCGGGTTCGAGTGGCTTGTCCGTGTAGCGGTCGACGGCCTGCGCGTGCAGCACATAGTGCGTCTTGCGCTCGCGGTCCAGGCTCTTGGTGGCATGGATGTCGCCCGTAATTTCATCGATGATGAAGATGGCGCCCGCCCCTTCGCCGCTAAGGATGTAGCGGACGGAGCCGTCGCCCTTGTCCGAGTTGGAGTGAAGCTGTAAGCAACCAACAGACAAAAGGTTTGTTTGTGATTCTACAGCACCTAAGCAAGCAAGCAAACAAACAATCGAATGATTCATTAATGGATCTGTAACAGCAAATAAACGAAGAATCAAAAGATTCTTTACCACCTAGAATTTCATTTCACAGTGTTGCAGTTGGACTGGAGAGCACAATCACCCACCAGTTTACATTAAATTCTCCATTGAATACCTCAGGAAATCCTTCCTTTCGCTGGCCATCAAACTGTGCAACTCTTGTATCACTCGAAGCACAGTTGCCTATTGTCATCAATATCTGTCTGTTTATGTACTTTCGCGCAATATTTTACCAGCTAGATTCATACGTTTTTCACTACAGTACTGTACCTGTTTTTGTGCTCACCCACTTACTCATTATCATTTCCACATGTCATAAAAAAAAATATGTTTGAAAAGGAATTTCTGTATGTGTTATTTGCTGTACGCGTGAAAAGTTATCACCGGCCATCCTGTAATCTGTGTTTATGCAAATATTCTGATATGCTCACAATTTATTCATTTTTGGAATCAATCAGTTCAGATCTCAGAAGCCAAAATTTGAAATCAGCAACTGAGGCTTTTAACGCAAGATGTTATACTTGCTTAAAACATTTTAACATTGATTTTAAAGGGTACTTGTGTGCTGCACCAGAAATGTGGCATTTTTGTTTCTTTCCGGGACATTCTTGCTGCCGCCGTTGGTTATGTAAGCCAGAGCTGCGTTTATCAGGGCAAAAGCAGCACTGAGCGGGTGGCTTTGGAAAGACAGCAACGCATGTTTGCGTGCAGCGGCGCAGGAATCAGACGTGACAGGCCGCCACACATGAAGCAGGGGAAGGAGGAGAAGCAGGAGTAAAACAAGTGGAAGAGGGAGAGAGGGGAGTAGATAGACAAAGCAAGAGACAGAGCAAGCGAGAAAAGAGAACAGCATTAAAAAACCGATGGAGGTGGAAAGTGGAGAGAGACGGAGAGAGGCAGGATTTTCTGCACGCTGCCACTTTGCTAAATGCCCCTTTGTCTTTTATCTTGTTTGCCTTCTTGGGAAGGGAAAACACTCACCCCCTCGCATTGTGGGGGTGGAGGGGGGGCTTTCCTTTGTCATATTTTTTGTACAAAGCGCCTACAACCCTAAGGACACACCTGTCTCAGGCTCTAAGCTTCTCCCTAAAGCCTATGCCAGTCTCACA
>JAABNY020000082.1:21787903-21801590 GCA_015164015.2 Brevimyrus niger | reverse complement strand
CAAACATCTTCGCCAAGTCCCAGACAGAGAGGCGCTCACACACACACACTCACACACACACACACACACACACACACACACACACACACACACACACACACACTTACACACACACACACACACACAAACACACACACACACACAAACACACGCACACTCCACCAAAACTATAACGCAGAGAGAGAGAGAGAGAGAGAGAGATCAGCTGTAACCAAACGTAACAATATTCCAGAGCAGGAGAGAACCTGACAGTGACGCACAGACATACGATGTATGTAACGAGAACGTACCTTCTTCTGGTCCCATATCAAGAGCACGCACACACAGACACGCACACACAGACACGCACACACAGACACACATATACACGGTGACATGGAGAGACGCACGTGCCTCTTCCATAAGAGAATTCCATTATCGCTCTGTGCCTGCACTCCACTCCATATGACAGAAGGAGTCAGAGAGCTGAGAAAAGGCGACTGAGGTAGAGCTAGAGGGAGAGAAAGAGGGGGAGGAAGAGGGGGAGAAAGAGGGAGAGGAAGAGCTGGGTAACATGTAACAGCAGACACACACACACTCACACACACACACACAGACACACACACATGTTTTTATTCATATGTTTGTGGGGAACATCAATTTATTTTTATGAGAAAAACCCTAAACCCTGTGAAACTATGACAACCTTAAGCTTTACCCAGTCCTGACCTTAACCACAAGTAACAAAAAAAATACAAGAGTGTTGGTATTTTTATTTTTTTGACTGCAGTCACAGAATTTTATAAAATTGAATTTCCCCTTGTGTGGATAGAAAAAAGGACATTTGGTCCTCTCAGTGTAATGTATAAAATCTAGACCACACACACACAGACACACACAGACACACAGACTGCTGTCCCTGGCTTGGTGTTTGCTTACCTTCTTCATCCTTCAGTCTCTTTGAGCGTGTGCAGAGGTGAGCAGCTGGGAGCTGGGTGTGCGGGGGGGTGGGGGGTACATGCTCACTCTCCCCTGTGGCCCGACAGCTATCCCGCTCAGTCTCTCACTCTTGCACTCGCTTTCTCAGTCACTCCCTCGCTCTCCCCTGTGGCCTGACAAACCATCCACCCCCCCCAATCCCACCATCCACCTCCCCCCGCCCCCAGCAAACTGGGCCCAGATCCAAGCTCGCTGGTCACTCCACCCAACAGTGCACCTGCCCGCTATTTACCGAGCGCCGGGATTCCTCTGGCCAGCAGATGCGGCAGACGGGAGGGGAGGTGACTGCTGTCTGGGGAGCACCGTGGGAACTGGGCCCCACCCCATAGGACCATTGCATGTACCAGTGCCAGGAACAGCATCACGAAGAGGTATGTGGTCAGTAAGTAAAATGGGGGATGGGGGGAACCAGCCCCACCTTATCCAAGCACCATCCATCATCCAACATTGTGGTCTATAAAGTTTCTGAAATATTAATAGATAAAATGTATAGATTAATAGATAAAGTGTGTTGGCATCTGCCCAGGATTGCTTCTTGCCTGCACCCATTGTTCCTGGAATAGGCTCCAGTCCCCCCCCCCCGCAGTTCATTGAGTGGTTTTAGACAATGGATGGATGGATGGATGGATGGATGGATGGACTCTGCGGGGCACTGTTTATGTCAGAAGATTTTAGGTCTGAATACAAGCTCAGCTCCCATAACAACATGAGTTTTCCACTGTCACTCTGGATTAATTAAGCAGCTTAGATGAACATGTAACTCCCAGTCTACCAATATGCCTGATACTGGCCAATCATGTGTCTGAGAGGGCGGGTCCTTTCTGAGCAAACGACAAATCAACACAGCCCTCAAAAAGATTACTGGCAAGAGGTGACACTCGCCAACATCAGCACTTATGAAGCTGTGATTAACAGCTGGCATGCTGACGTAAACCTGAAAGCACACTTGCTAATAAGTGGAAAGGGCCACACTGTGGTTACCATGGCGATATGGCACAGACCTCTATCAAAAATGTGGCAAACGGCCAAGCAATTAAATCGATACGTAAAACATGGGGAAGCCAAGCAGATCTTTGTCCAACTAAGCTTCATTTATTCTTCTCAAAGTTCATAATCTACCAGCTTGGGTCATTTTAAAAACAGTACTGTTAAAGGAGGACCTCACCCCAGCTGGGGAAAAGTAAGACTCACATGGGGACTGTAACCCCACCCAGAAAAGGTCCAGAAGAACCGACTATGTGAAAACTGTGGGAAAACAGATGAAGTTCCAGCTCACAGGGCTCCATCATGCAGAAGACCTCGACTTAGCAACCTTAGGCCCTGTGGTGACTAACATGACAGGACATCTGGCGGAGACAGCGCCCCCCACTGGTGGGTAAAACGCCACACACAAATAGAGCCGGCAATCCCACATTGATGGGCATAGGAGGAAAACATGATCAACTAAACTCTTTTATCATCAACATTTCAGTGGAAAAGACATACTTAAAAATGAGCAGGTACACTGTCTATACATATGATCCACAGAGTTCAGCACATAGCTCTTGGCCTAGTGATAAACATGAGCCTGCATATGGGTCAATCCGTACAGGTTTCCCTGAATGGCGAGGATTTCCTGCCAGTCACCTCCTAACATGGGGGCTCCCTATCCTGCCAGTTCAATGACCTATTGCAAACCCACCTTATTCTGAAGCTATGCCACCCAAGACCTTTGTGGCGCTGGTCAATGTCGCTGCAGGAAAGGTGACTTTTAACACATAGGATACAAAGCCAGGAATGGAGTTAAGCAGAAAAGGCTACAACTGAACACAAGTAAGGCACTTTCTAATATTTTATTTGCTGTTTTCAAGGCCTGGTAAATGAGGCAGCGTGGGAAAAACTGGTGACATGTCACTGAACCAATCAAGACAAGCTTTGTATTGATTTTTCCCAAGGGTCTGAGCTTCCAAAATCATATATCAGACCCGGGACAGAAGTCTCCACAATGCTTACAATGGCTAGAGAAATCCAACATTAATGTGTGTAATCTCAGAAACTTGTTTGTGTTCGGTTCTCATCGTGTGTCAGTATTTAAAGTGGAACATGACTGGGCAAGTTTACTTCACTTTTAAGTGAAGTAAAGTGAGGGTTTGATCAGTAGTGCTATTTTCAAATAAGGGTCGCGGGTTAAATGGCTACAGGTTTGAAACATGCATGGCGTGCAGAAATAAGCCCTGAATGCTAATAAAATGACACGTCAGGGATCTGCCTCATGTGCAGGGCTGTAGAAGGGGCATGGATACCCTGGCAGATTCAGGGGCCCCAGATTTGTTGGGTTCCTCCCCTGGTCATATGGAGCAGAACTTCACTGCTCGTGAATTTACCTTCCATTTATTTAGCAATGCATTTTTTTTGAGAAAACAAAGAGAGTCAGACAGTTTCTGGAACAATCGGGGGTTAAGGGTCTATCCCAGGCAACCGACAGTGACCCCATCCAGGTGACCCTGGGATTTAAACCGACAACCTTCAGGTCACCTTCCTTACCCACTGAGCCACACAGCAGTCAATCATATACTGTATAGCCATACAGATGGGGCTGGGAGTCGACTGGGGGACACTCCAGAGGAATGGCAGATTTCTGACCCAGGATAGGTGCTGTGCAGGTTCAGGTCCTTCGCTTCAGGAAGCGGCAGGCGGGCGCCGCGCGCACATCTCAGGTGCGGTAAGTACAGGCAAAGTGACACGACAGAACACTGTTTACAAGCCCTATTTATTTAGCTCTACAAGGATATCATTTAGTACATTAGTACTGAGCGCGGCATTGTGATTATGCAAATGGACCGAGTGTCCTCTATGTGGAGAGCTCCGCTAATTGGAGCAGCAAATCTGTCGCGTACGGACACGCCCCTCCCTGAGCGTGCAGGGGATCGGCTTTCTGGAGAATCCGCCGGAGAGTGCAGCAGCTCACAGGCGCGAGTTATTATCCGGGAGAGCGACGATCGGCTGGGTGTGCCTTAAGTGTAGACAGAGAAGCAAAAGCTGCATGATTGATATTTCGGTTAATTAACCAGCAAATTCATTTGAAGAAGAAGAGAAAGATGAATCAGATTTATGTCTTTCATATATAAGAACCCCTCCCCACCGACAAGCATTTGGGGTCCTACAAACCCACAGATACAGATCAGTCCATCATATACAACATGGATGGGAGGGGTGGTGCTGTAATAAATTAGACTTATTACACACTCATGCCTAGAAGGCACACCAAGGCTTTCTTGCCGCCTTGGGCTGCAAACCTCTGGTCCACTATTGCCATTACGTGACATTATGACATCACTATGACATCAACACAAGCGGGAGAAAAACAAACCTGCATCATATAGGAACTGCTGTTTCGTGAATGAGCCAGTTACCCCTTCAACGTGACCTCGTCTCTCTGCACAAACCTTCGTAAGAGTTCCAGAGGCTAGAAAAATATTGGAGGCACCTGTATAATTACACTATTAGCATCAGACAATGGATGTCGGGCAGCGTTAGAGCTGTCCGCTATCATAACCCCCAGCATTGTTTACCAGCCGAGAACCGTCAGAGGATTTAAAAGCCATTTCCCGGCCCTCTGTTAAATGGGATCCCCGACCACAATGGCTAGACGGCGTTTGGTCAGCGCGCGCGTGCTGTCGTTTATGACACATCGCACAAATTAAATAAAATAATAATGATATTAGCGGGAAGCCGACCATGAGGGAGACACCCAATTGTACTGAACATCACTGAGATGTTTCAGAAGATCCCCTCCTACACAAGCCATTTTTGTGCCAAATCGTAGAATCGTAGGACTTCGATAACTGCTCTCCCGGGCTATGAATAAGAGTCATTATCGCTGCATAATTGCGCACTTTACCTTTCGGGGATCTCCTCGCTAATGTGGGGAGAGCTTGCGGGTGGGCAGGGGGGTGGTTTGGGATAGAGGGACTGTGCTGGGTGCTTGGGTTTGTGGTTTTAATGAGCTCCGATCACTCTGCTTTTACTAAATCAACACTCCATCAAAGGAAGACCGACTCTCGGCTTGATCTGATAATGATGCTCCCTCTCACTCAGCGGGCGTTAGATTAGGGACGGCACCCACCCCGTTTCCCGGAAAAGGCTACTGCCGTCCGTTAATTAACATAGAATACGTCCCGGGAGAGACAGCGGCCGCCACCGCGTTTGCCCAGGATGCTGCTGACAGAGGCGCGGTGACAGTCTTCCCGTGCTGGGGCTCGCCCTCAGAGGACCCCCGCTGTATCAGCCGCCTCGCCGGCCTCAGCGCCTCCCCCTCCCGCCAGCCTGCGTCCCACTGCTCCTGTCAGCCCTGCTAACATCCTGTTCCTCAGCTACCGAAGCCTCTCCTCATGGCCTCTTCACGCCCTTGTGAAAAATGTGACTGGTGTGTCAACACTCATTTTCGCGGACAGCGTCCCCGCCCCAGGCATCAGGTGGCTAAACAACTGCTGACCTGCCTCTGTCTCCCCTCCATGTTAATTTTCCTCTTCTGCACCTCATCAGTATTACTCACTATACTTTTATTTGCACATCCTTATCACCAACAGATCCTATTTATTTATTTTTGTTTATTCATTCTTAATGCACCATCATCTGCTGTATCACTCCGCCGTTTATCCTGTATCACTCCGCCGTCTGACCTGTATCACTCCGCCGCCTGACCTGTATCACTCCGCCGCCTGACCTGTATCACTCCGCCGTCTGACCTGTATCACTCCGCCGTCTGTCCTGTATCACTTCGCCCCCTGTCCTGTATCATTCTGCCGTCTGTCCTGTATCACTCCGCCGTCTGACCTGTATCACTCCGCCGTCTGTCCTGTATCATTCTGCCGTCTATCCTGTATCACACTGCTGTCAGTCCTATTGTCCCCCTGATGCAACTGTCCCCTCCTTTGCATCTTGTGGAATAAACTTTTCATCCGTGTTCCTCCAGAGATTTGTAACAATGACCTTGAAAAAAATGTATGTTGTAAACTGGAGGCTGAATCCGTGTAGCAGGTCACCTCCCCTGATTTCAGGTAGTCAAAGCTCATCCACATACCCAGCGGCGTTTAAGATCTGCCCCAAGCGTCACGATCAGTCCACCCCCACCCGTAGCAGAATGAGAAGTCCGTCCTCGCAATGACCTGCCGGCCCCAACATCGGGGCTCGTTTTGTGTTTTGAACTGGCTTTTGCCCCATGACTGAGCGTAAGGGACGCGGCAGGAATGACAGAACACAGGCGCGTGAGAGGTTCGAGTCCCATAGTCAACCGTGATGCACCACACTGGGGTACTGCAGGATTCTGAGCCGTGGAGCCTGGTCCAACGGACCGTGACGTACACGCGCTTCTCCACGGACACGACTGCGCCAGCCAGGGAGAACTCTCTGTGCCATGTTTTGCTTCCGTATTTTCTGTCTCTCCCGAGAAACAAAGAACACATATTAATAAACTAGATTGCACTGGCGTTCTGGGAGCATGTGTATAAATAGGAAGTTCTGTCCTGGGGGGTGGGTAACTTTACAGGGGTCACTAGCAGGTGAAAGCTTCCATGACAGCAGAGCAACAGCCATTCGCTGATACGACATTGGGCAGACAGAACAATGAAGAGCTTCCCTCAACACAGTCCTCAGGATCCTTCCCCTTCATTTGCCCATAATCCAAAGCAAATTAGTTGTGTAATAAATTGCCACCACCCAGGCTCCTTATGCTGCCTTAGCGTAGATAAAAGTGATAACGTGATTAAAGGGTAACAGGTAGCCCAGACTGGAGTGATTAACTGCTAGCTACTGCTTGGGCTAATTAGCAAACACTACATAGAGTAAATAAAGATGAGGTTTTGGAAGCAAAGTTAGCGAGTCGGGGCCTATGCAAATGAACTGGGGCTCTCAGCCAATCGCACAGCTCCCTGGCTGTATGAGTCAGAGTCCTTGGCCAGAGAGATGGTGGAACGGCAGGCCAGTTAATGCCTGTACAGAAATACATAACGGACTCTCCTCTGCTTTTGGTCTGGAATCCCCTTTTTGTAGTCAGGAACTGTCTCGAAGATGACAGCTGTTGACAGGGTCCCTGCTGGACATTTCTTCTATCCCCTGCAGAATGGCCACAGCACGGCCCATATGAAGGGCCAGTCCGCTTGTCAAGGGCGGTCAAACGTCGAGTGTTCGACTAATGGCCCGGAAACTTCCATATGACACTGCCGTAGCTTGCAGTGTGTCCCTTCGCGATGCGTTTCCCTCCCCAAGAGGAACAGAATATCAGTTCACGGGATGGCATGCGAGTGCACTTACTGAAATGCAGTGACACAGGTGACAGCATGGGGCAGAGCGATCGGGCAGATTTATCAGTGAGGCCTGCTGGTCTGGGGGGGGTGAGCTGGGGGGGCAGGAGGCACAAACATATTCCAGCAGGATAGAAGCCCTTCACAGGTGGTAGGCGGTATCTCGGTGAACATTCAGAGTCTGCCTACCGGATAACATTTATCACCTCTGCGTAGCTCGGCCAGGTTGCGTAATGTTCTGGACAAAGTGGCCAGGGCCTGGTGACGACGACAGACTCCGTATAAAAGAAAGGCCAGACCTGACTCTGGGGAGCAGCGCCCAGATGCAGAGGCAGCGGAAACGGACAGATGGGTGGGCATTCTGAAACAATTTCCACAGAGAGCATCTTCTGCTTGCCTGCCGGAGTTGCCCGTTCAGGTTCAGAGAGCCACCAAAATCCAAGTTTTCACTCTCAGGGCCTGTGAGATCTGAACAATTACTGTTGCGGATGACTTAAAAAAACACTCCAGTTTCCTGGCCACCCCCTGACCTCAAGGTGTCCTATGCTCAGGCAGATAAAAGCTCGACTGGCCTGCCACTTCATGTGCCTATAACTCAAACCAGGCAATAAAAACTCCCATCAAAATAAAAGTCTCTGACCTGCGCTGCCGGACTTTCAGCACTATGGTAACAGAAACGCTGTCTCTTCCACGTTGCTCGGGCTCCGGCATGACAGGGCATTGGCACAGACAGGAGACGCACAGGCCTTGTCTAGTCCTCGCTCGTGCTCTCTCTCTGCGTGCTTCTGCATCGCATTGTCTGTCCGCAGGGAGCCCTTTAGGTCAGCCCTGACAGGACAGCTATTAACCAGGCTGTAAAATATTGGACTTCAGGCACAAATACTCACTTGTCAGTGATTAAAAGGGCTCGTAAAGCCCAGGAAAGGGTCTCCCAGAGCCATAAGCAGGGAGTCTCCCGGGAACGTGGACTGATCTTGAACGATAGTGAACTGGAGAGTTTGGATACTCAGCATTTAGAGGCCGACACGAACGAAGTGTAGGCTCGTAGGGATGCGGGGGGGCGTAGGACCATGAAAATGATGCCAGAAGGAGGCTTGTTAATATTCATTGATAGCTAGAACAGTGTTTCAATGGCCAATCCAATTGCACTTCCTTTATGAATATTAATGAGCATTCCCCTGCTTTCCTACTTACCAGCCAATCAGGTAGCAGATCACAGGAATCAGTGTTGCCCTGATATTGTGTTCTCTCTCTCTCCAACATGACAGACACCAGTGACTCCGCCATCTTGACCCTCCAGAGTGGTTCCTCACAGGACTTCTCACAAGTGCTAATTAAACACATCAGGTGACTTTCTGCCTCACTTCGCTCCAGCCTCCTGACTGGGGTGAGGGGGGGGGGGGTGAATCAGGATGGGTACCACCTTTATTTTACTTTTAATTTATTTTAATATGATAACTTCACACCTGAAGTGACTCACACGTAACAATGCCTTCTCACCACGTTGCTCGATAATCATAATGAGGCCAAAAATATTACAAGGCTGAACGGAGGCGGACTGGGGGGGGGGGGTCGCCTGGGCAGGTCTGACTCAGCCTCGCTCTGCACCTCAACGGGCAGCGTAACCCCTTCCCAGACCACATTCCACCTGACGAGCTCCCGCTAACGAGCACAGCCCGTATCTAACGCACGTGTCGTCTATGTTCCCGCTAACCCAGGGGTCTCAAACTCCAGGCCTGGGGGGCCGGAGCTCTACGCAGTTTTTGATTCACCCTCATTTAACACACCTGATTCAACTCCTTGTGCTAATTACCACAAAGCTCTTGAGCTGAATCACTTGTGGGGGAAAGGGGGGAAGAACTAAGCTACACAGGGCTCCGGCCCTCCAGGACTGGAGTTTGAGACCCCTGCTCTAACCATTCTTCCTGGATGGCAGCAGCATTGGAAAATTTAATACCACGTCAACCACAACCCAAACGTTCTGCAGTTTAGTTAGATATTTGCATAATTACACCTGAAATGCTGTATATCACTTTACTGAGGATTAAAGAGGATCGTGGTCGTACTGTAAATACATCAAGCAGCTTATTCTGTCACTGCTATTACTGCTAATGTTGCTGGTTCTCGTTAAGCGCATTGCTGCTGCCATCGCCCCGCCCTTCACCATCAAACCTCCCAAAATTTCGGACATCCTAGGATGTCGTACGAGGATCTGCCAGACTGGAGACTCGATTTTCAGGATAAAAGAAGGAGGTTTGGATCCTCCATTGAAAAGGCAGATCTTATATCTTACAGGCCATAAAGTAAATCTCAGATTATACACTGCCCCAACAATAACTTTGCACCCTACACTCTAAATGATTCTAAAATAATTATCCTGAGACGAACTATGTTGCTCTTCTAACTTTTTAAATCAAACCCCTAATTATGGCCATAACTAACCCTGATGTTAAATCAAAAAGGCTGCCCTTTACACTTATCCCGAATTAACCCTGTTCCTGTAAGTACATTTATTCACCTCTTTGAGCATATGATCATACAGAGAGCAAAAGATACATAAAATTTTGGGAACAGCAATTTCCCATGTGCTACTCTTTCCAGATTAAAACCTGCTTAAAATTCCAACCCCGCTAGTAAGTATTTCATCTCTCCTGCTAAATTATGGCAAACATATTTGTAGATCATATACAGAGAGATATCAACATCAATACTTTTATTCCAAAGCAAACTTGCTTGGTAATTACATTTGGAAGAGAGATTGTTTTACTAACATGCCCTCCGGATGGAACGTTTGACTTTATGCTCACTATGTATATAACATTCTCATGATTAATTGATCCATTATATGAAACATAAATCGTCCTTTGAAGTGGGGGGAGGACAGGACACTCATTCGCTCTCTGTAAATCGATCAGTCACATTTTCCGAACACTCAGGGATGTTATATGTACATGTCAGACACGCTTGCCTTTCATGATGAATTCACATCTCCTTAAGTCATTTCTTAAGTTACATCAGCGGTTGTACAGTCTTAGAAGTTCCAGCTCGCTCGATCAGACCTTTTGCGACATCTTAATTACTTACTTCATTAGGTCCAATGAGATGTCCCTGTCTGTCATTGTCCCCAGTAAACCACAACCAATTGCGGTGGGACCTTTATCAGTCTGAAATCTCATGCAATGATACATCCTGAGGTGCATGACCTAGTAAAATACCTGCTTGGTTTAGCTTGGAGTTAATCCCCAAGTGATTCTGTGTTGTCATCTTGGGAAAATAAATCACATAAATGGATTACCGCGGTACAACAGGCCGACTGTTTATAGTGCACAAGCAGCCTACGTGAGCACAGCCGCACAGGCAGCAGGAAGTGGATCAGCGAGCTGTCTGCTCATTGGACCTCGACTTTATACATGTGCACGCAATGCGGTGCTTTCTGCCACTCAAACCACAGGCCTCCAAGGATCGGGACCCCCTGTTGGCCACAAACGGTCACTACACTAAATACTCAATGAATGCATTTTTATCTAGGAGATGCTGAAGCAGCATGTTCTGGTAACTAGCGATGAAGGTACAGCGATTCTTCTTGCTAGCTGTTTGTTCAGCATTTGAATCATTTGGGGGGGGGGGGGGCATTTTCGCTGAGGCAGCAGAAACATCAAACCGGCCTCAGCCCCAAGGTTAATGCATGTGAGTAGTAATTAAGTCTGACATTGTCCTCCACAGGCCAAACCACCATTAAGCCAAACCAAGTTAAAGCCAGTTTGGTATCTGCACCTGCATATTTGGCTCCTTCAAGTACCCAGCTAACAGGGAAGGTCCCCAAATTTTAGTCAACGTCAGCAGAGAATGTTCTTATTGTACATTAATGGAACACTATATGCACATTCTACATTTTAAGGTTTTGTCAACGACATGATAGCATTATTACCCGAACATCCTTTTAACGCAACTAATATTGCGAAATATACTTTTATAATAAAGTATTATTTCAGATGAGCCTTTATACCGTGAGTATGCTGTGCAGCCTTAAACCCCGTGACCTTTGAAGTGTACAGCGACATTGTGACTCACTGCCCTACCATTCCTTTGTTTTCATATTATTAGCCTTACCTGCAGCAGTATACTGGAAAACTGGTATTCCGCACCGTAATCGCAACGTTTGATAAACCCTCCTATTATGAAAAACTAGGGTAAAATAAGGATATCTGCTGTCTTCTGACAAGTAAACAGGAAGTTTGTTATGCACACCCCCCAAGCATTTAAATTAGCAGATGAAAGTCGGAAAATGCCACAATACCGTCTGCACACCCCGATTAAATAGGTCACAAGTCTCATTAACGATTACATACCATAATCCCCCATGACACTCCTGTCTGTGGAGGGGGCAAGGGGGGGTTACCTTTGGCTAAATCCCCACTTAATCCCGAACACCAGGGGCACTCGGGACAAATGTCTTAATGGTTTAAGCTCGACAATTAGGAATGCGGACGTTGCA
Source organism: Brevimyrus niger (assembly GCA_015164015.2). Classification (NCBI taxonomy): domain Eukaryota; kingdom Metazoa; phylum Chordata; class Actinopteri; order Osteoglossiformes; family Mormyridae; genus Brevimyrus; species Brevimyrus niger. Next base: position 21,789,836 of record JAABNY020000082.1, on the reverse strand, counting down.
GGGGTTCCTTATTCCCTCCAGCCAGTCGCCTCTCTTAGCAGATGATCCAGTAGGGAGAGAGGTGAGACGAAGCTTGGGTCAATCCCAGGAAACACAGATAGGGGGCGCCCTGCATAGGCACTCTCACTCAGATACTGTTATGAAGTAAAGCCACAGAGGAGCCCATGTGTGACAGAAATAAACGTACTTGAGGGTAGGGTGAGTCTGGAGTTACTAGAGTTGCCGGGGCGATGCGGCAATCCAAGTAAGAGGAGCATTAAAAAGGCATCAAACTCACACCCCCCCATGGGCAGGAGTCAGAACGCGAAGCGCTGACACGCTGGCTTTTGGGGAAATGCACATCGCTCAGCTGGCATTGCCGTCCCTTAGCGGTGAGGCGCAGTTTAAAGGATGGGTCCCACTCCGTTGATAAAACATCCATCTCTGTTGACAGGGTATGGATCCCAGGCTTATGCTGGGGGGATGGGGCATGAATCAGAGAACGTCCCGGCAGAGGGGCTGATCTTCACGCCCCTTTCTGACCTGCTGTCGGATCCGGAGGCATTCTGAGACTGATGGCCAGAGGTATCGATCCAATGGGCGCTGGGTGATGGGACGCGACCTCAATTGGGCCGGGCTGTTTCACGCCTTTCCCGAGTCCTGCTGGGTCTCCTGTTCTACCCAGTGCTGGGCAGAGGCTATGGACCATGTGACTGTTACTCCAACCTCATACAGAATCTAACTCGTGCTTTTGTACTGCTGACCGAACTTACAGCATCTACCCTGTTCAGGAACAGACAAAGCACTGAAAAAGTGGACAGGTTTGGCTGCCACACTGGCTGTTAAATTTCAGCATTTTACCATGTTTTACCACAACACAAATACACTGAGCATACAGGAACAATGATAGGAATCTATTAGGCAAGAGGGCGTGTCCTCATGCAGGAACGGGATTGGGCCCTGGGGGCTGGGTTTGGGCCCTGGGTGCCGAGGAACGCGATTGGGCCATGGGGAATGGGGAACGGGATTGGGCACAGGGTGCCGGGGGACGGGATTGGGCCCTGGGTGCCGGGGGACGGGTTTGGGTCCTGGGGACCACAGCCCGACTCGGCAAACAGCCGCAGCGCCCTTTAAAAAACGCCCAAAACTACAAATGAACCTTAAACATGACACCAAATAAATTAAAAGAGTAAAACTTCTGCAGCAGCCTGAGAGGAAGCCGGTAGAAGCTTCTGGAAACGGGACACTGGGACATGCATTTCATGCTCTGGGGTCGTGATCTTCTGCTTTACATGCCGCCAGGGCTGGGCGTGATGTCGCACTCCAGGTCGCTCCCGTTCCTCGTCCCTAACCTCCTTCATCAGGTTGTGCCAGCCCCCCCAGGGCAGTGACACTGTAATGTCAGGCTAGAGGTGGCTTAGGGCTGGGTTCTTCTCCCTGGCTGGCTTAACCTCCGCAAACCACATCCTGCTGACTCCACACCAAACCGCCGTGATAAATGGACCTCAATGCCTGTGCCCCACAATCGGACCAGTTCAGAGGCTCCTTGACCGGGCATAGAGCAGTGGTTCTCAATCCTGTCCTGGCGACCCACCTGCCGGAATGTGTTTGTTCCAGCGCTGCCGTGATCAGGCTCAGATGGTCCATGAACCGCGCGCCGGAACTTGTGCGAGCTCCGTGGACGGAGGTGAACTTTGTCGAACTTTGACCGCTCAGCGCTGTAAGGCACTGTCGCACGATCAATAGTAACAAGGCACCGAAATCGAAATAGAAGGAATACTTATAGCTCCAGGAACTGAGACACGGACAATATATCACATAAGCGTAGAAAATTTTTGAACCTGAAATATACATCATTGCTACTGACTGCGAGCCGGAATGACAGGAGAGAGTTTTGAAAACCACGCCTGCTCTTCGAGCAGAAGCCTCGCGGCGAACACAGCGCATGCCGCGT
>JAABNY020000082.1:21759937-21772884 GCA_015164015.2 Brevimyrus niger | reverse complement strand
CCCCCCCAGGCGGTGTGAGACGGGTGGATTCAGGACCCCCACCCACCCCCCCCCCCCCCCACCCTGAACAAGAAGACTGGAAGATGAGCAGCAATCAGCGATGCAGGAGGACAGAAGGTCAGTTTTCTAAGCGGCCTCCATGAATGACTGGCATGCGGCTCGTCTCGTCTGCTCCTCAGGGATGCAGGAAAGCCTGAGGAGCCGATTATTTGTGTTTATTTCAGGTCCGGATTACAAAAGAAATAAATAAAAAGATTGGCGTCTGAGTGACGCTGAAGGAGTACCTCGCTCAGCTCGTTACTCAGGATGACCGCTGAGACGGATTCGATTCCCGGGAAGCGGGGGAATTGAATTAGATTCCCTCCGCAGGGAGAGTGGTGAGATGGGGGTAGCGGAATTAAAGCACAGGGTCACTGTGTCTTTTTTTTTTGACAGTCATTTTAAGCAGGCAAGGGCACTACTGGCTCCCCCCCCTCCTCACTGAAGGACCCAGGGAAAGCTGCTGTTTGGCGGGGGCTCAGCAGGCACCTGGACAGCCTCGGCATTCGTACCCCCATTCCTCTCTCAAAGGTCCCGTTGTCTAAATGTCTCGGAGCTCCTTCGCGTGGCCCGTGATTTCCCATGCAGACTGTAACAGCAAACACGCTGAAATATTGCATTAGCAATCAGCAAATGAAAAATAAAATATTGAGATATTGCTGCTTCTTTGAACTCAGCCCTCAACAGGGTAGTTTTCCAATAAAGCAAATTGAAATGGAACAAACTCAGATTTGTTCTCATTCGCTAACGTGCTCTGAGAGTTCATTCGCAGCTTTATGACTCCGCCTGTGCGCCGCATTGGCCCGCGCCTCGGCACGATCGAAGGGAAAGATTCGCAGGCGTCTCCCGACTCTCACGGTAGCACCTACTCCTGCTAACCTCCAGCCTCAAATTAAACATCTTCCACCTTATTAAACATAAGCGTTTTATGATAAGGAAGCAATTAGTTTCCATCGCGCCCGACGACAATGTTATCTAAGGTTTTCCTGGCGGGAAAACATCGCAGGAAGCACTACGCCGATGTGAATCGCGTCTTATTAAATCCACCATTGCCGACCCGGTTTTCCCCCGTTTGGGTCCCGGCTAATTAAAATCTTCATCTCAACATCACGCCTGGAAGTATGGGGATCGACATGCATCGCCGGAATTTGCATTTGGCAAGGAGATCAGTCTCCAGAAATGCAATTACCAGCTACCATCCCCAGATTGCTCCTTTTGAACTCCTCACCAGTTCAGACATCTGGGAGATCATCTCATAGGATGGAGCACTAGGTGCAGCGAGATAAGGGCTACCTAGACACCTATCCGCTCCTGCCTGCCTCTCACAACGATATGGTCTCTCTGGCCGTCGGCCTTCGCTCTGTCGGTTTCTGAGAGAAACAGAACAGAGCGGCCATTTGCTGAGCGAGCTTCCTGCATTTCCCTGCCATGCCGGGCTTAGGTCATACATAACTCCAGCGGTATAAATAAACCATGCAAAGTCCCGCAACCTTACAAACAACTAGTACGCCCCTAAAACAAGGTAACCAGAGTCCACAGCACACCTCGACGGGGACACCGGAGTGCGAAAGACAGAACTGCATTATAAAGTTTTCCTAGCTCCACGTTTTCAAGCAGTGATGCAGAGCCTAACAGGGAGACTCAGGGCTCATCCAAGACAGCATGGGAGCGAAATGCAGACGTGGACTGGAAAAGCAATCAACCATCAACCTGACCTGTTTGTTTTGGAGGGGACAGTGTGTACGGTCCGCGCTCAAGAGGACATTAACGCTCGCATTTTCGTTGAGATTTTATCGGGAGGTTTCTAGTAAATTCTACAAGAAATGTTTGGAATCTGGCGTGCAGGGTTGTATGCAGGCCCAGCTGTACGCTGATTGGTCTGCTCCCCTGTCACTCACCCATTCACAACATATCATTGGCTGACCCTTTGTATTAACTATGGACCCTCTAATGCCTCCCACCAAACAATCCTGGAATCACCCTTGTGAAGACGCTCAACAGCCAAGCGAGTCCACTTTCACGTACGCTGGCGTTTGCCCAGCGGTGCTGGATCCTGTCAGTGGACCCAAAGGCTGTCATGGGAATAATGAAGGCATTCCATCACGGGGGTCCTCCGCCCCTTCCATCACAAAAAGCTAAGTGCCCACACAGAGGGCCCCCTCATCCCTTTTACATTTGCGTAAATGTCATGCTGGAATGTTGGCACCGCATTATTCAGCCGTGACAGACGAAAGGACGAAGTGATCCATCTTTACGGACGAGGGTACAACGTGGCATTTGAATGTCCCAGAAAAAACAAGTCCAACTGAAACCAGGAAACTCATCCAAGCAGCACACGTAAGGGAACCCTGGCATTTAAACCAGAATACTTCAGTAAACATCCGATATCCTTGTAAGAACGGGAGGAGCAACCTGGAATGCTCCATTAAACAACCAGTATTCTTGAATAAAAGGGAGAGGCATTTAACCTGGAATACTCCAGGAAACATCTCAGTATAAATGGGAGGGGCAGTAAATCATCCATTACTCTAACCACTTAATCCGAACTGGAGTCGCAAGGGGGACTGGAGCCCAGGGGAACAAAGGGTGTAGGTGAGAACCAACCATGGGCAGGCGCCAACACGCATGCCACCCCTGGGCAGTAAGCCTGCTATCCAAACCTCAGTACCCATCTCCAGAACAAATCCATCGTAAGGCTGTGGACTTGAATCCGCAGCTCGAACCCTTAACCCACCACTTCTAGCTGTTTCGTATTTCCTGAGCAGGGTGACAGACATGCAGTGCTTAACACCTCTCCAGTTTACCATGACACATCAGACTGTCGTGCGGGTCGTTACCACTTAGAGAAATATGTCCGATACCGGTCCTGACCTTTTCAAATTTAGGTTTCGTGATGGAGAACCTGTCAAAGATCTTACAACTGAATTTAATTATTCATCGAGACCCTGGCCGGCGTACTCACCGACCGGAATAGTGAAAGGTGTCGTGACCCTAAAGGTTCCATGAAATTCCCACTGTCGTGCGCAGTGAGTCCCATGCTGAGGTTGGCAGAATAAACTGAGATTACAGATTCGCTAAGACCAGTGAAAGTCCAGTGACAATGTTTGGCTTGGTGGGTTAAGCGGCTGCACCTGTGATTAAAGGGGCGCCTGTTCAAATCCCAAGATCGGCAGAGTCATGGTACCGTTTGGCCTTTGAGGGAGGCCCTTAACCTCAATTGCTCCAGGGATTTGTCACTCAAAAATGTGTGTCACTTTGGGGAAAAGAGTGCCTGGCAAATAAATAAAACATGAAAAGAATGTCATGCTTCAATAGGACAACAGGTTTCTTGGAAAATGTGTCACTTTTCAAACTCACTCGCCACGTCTGTTTCAACTTCACGGTATTTTCAGATGCTTGAATGAAACTCCGAACCTCCAAGGTGTGAGTTGATGGGACCTTGAGGCCTGTAAGATCCAGTCTCTCTCTGACAATGATGGATCCGGCTGTCGCTTGTGGCCATGCGTTAGTATGAAATACTTTATTTTCAAGCCGGGTTATTGCTGTATCCCAAGGCTGGTGGGGCCCGCGGACCACATGCGACTTCGAGTTCTTACCCAGCTTAGCTACCACGCGATTTGCGGTTCCTTTCATTGGAAGTAGCTTAGGTTGATTTCTCTGGACAAACCAGTGGCAAAAATGTCTAGCGGTGAAACAGGAATCCCACTCTCACAGTCTTAGATTTAACCACATTTACTTCTTGTTAACTTTCTTCTTCCTTGGATTCTGACCATTTTTTCAACGGTGCTCTTTTGATATAATGTGTTGCTAAACTGCTGTGATGTGTCCATAAATTAGTCTGATAGCTTCATATTTGCTTGTAATATCAAACAAAAGTTTAGTCCTCTGACTTTTCAAGAAATAACCCATAAAAAGGCACTATATATTGAAACATATTAACCTCCTGAGACCCTACATCCTCATATAAGGACTTAATTTTTAGTTTAAAACTATTAAATGTTCAAAAAAACAATGTTTTTTTTTATGATTATGAGGTCCTGATCCCAGATAGCTAATGGAAATAAAACATGCACACCAAACCAGAGCCCAGTACTCAGGAGGCTAAAACGAGGCACAGAGAGCTACAAATAAATTGATAATTTATGGCTCACACACATACACACGTACAGGTGCAAATGCATATGTTGAATAAATAGATTCTGCATCGTAGAAAATCATTCATGATCAAGCGGTATTTCCAAATTACATCATGCAGTCAATAGAATAAAATACTGAAATCTAATTTAAATATACAGTTTTATATTTTAAAATGATAGTTATGCCGACCTGAAACTGCTGTCTGTTCTCAAATTAAACCAGAAGGCAGTTTAAGTTCCGAAGGCGACATCAATTCAGAACGTGTTACGCTGTGTGTGTCGAGGTGTCTTTATATCAGAGAGGTAAAATCATAGCAAATGCACACGCACATGTCAAAACATTATAGAAGTGAACACCTCAGGGTATTATTTCCATTCTGTTTTATTTACAGTCTAAACGTCAGTCGTATCTGGCATGTATGCGGACTGTCATCGCACAAACACAGTGACTCGACAGATTCCCAGACACGCACGGGGAAAATCGCAGGCAGATTCGGTCTGTGAAGCTATGACATCCAAGAAACGACAGCCATGGAAGCCTGAGTCCAGGCATCCACTTAATCTTGTAAGTATTTTTGGTTATATTGGTAAAATAGTCACAGAGATCTGATCAGGCTACATTCATGCGTACAGAGATGTGCAAAACCTAACAAAACGATGCTTAACTCCATGACATTGTCCGTCAAAGTGTGTTAGCTTAGCCATTAGCCTTAGCTAAACCTCTGTTAAAGTCACGCCAATATTTGCAGCAGTGGGTACAAAACACACATGTATTTTATCACTTTAAATACGCAACCTTACCGCGAATGGCTAATCAATACCTCATTGACTTTAAAAAAGAAATGAATTTAATTAATTGACTGAGCTGGGGTTGAAATTTAACAAATACATGGAATGGTTGAGGTGCCCCTGAAGAGGGAACTGACGCGGTGTTCATCTAGCCACTGGACATGAGTAACTTTTTGGAGAAAAGGAGAAATTACTGCTATTTTTATTGTGTTACTCTTAACATCCACATGCAGTAATGTTAACCAGTGAACACTTTTTATGCAGATTAACAGCTTTAAACATCTCCTTCGTCTGCCTGAGGGTTTCGCAGTGCGGCTGCTGTAGGTAAGAGCTACCTGTACCAAATGAGTAGCATTTAAAATGGCACCTTTGTCTCTGCTGAAAGCCTGAAATCCAGTTATAAACACAGATTTGCCACGCGATATGTCACCTAAAATGAATGTCTGGATGGCGAGTATATAATGCGGGGTCTGATTGAATCTGTCGTGATTACAATTATGAGCCCCCCGCTGGGGTCTGAACCACTGACCTACCGGCGCTAAGTGATCTGTCCCTCATTTCAGACCGCAGAGGTTAATAATGTCAGAGGAAGTGCTAAATCATAGGCTTGGACCTTGTTTTATTTAATTTTTTTGCCCAGCCTTGTAAAGGGACAGAGAGGTGAGTCGGATGAATGGGTTCATTAATATGCAGGCGGACGTCGTTAAGGTTAATTTAATCACGTGGTGTGTGTGTCTGTCTGTCAGGACCCACCCGCTTAGCCTTTTCGCACACTTCTGGGTGACTTAGCAGCTATTCGCTAACGAGCAGGCAGAGAGGTCCCGCCCACACGCATCAATCGGGCTCCTGTGGCCCTCATCTTGCAGCTCAAATGCGGGTGGATAGCTTTCAGCTAGCGGCTGAGAGGCTGCCCCCAACAGCCCCCCCCCCCATACACACTCTTTGATTTTAGCCCATAATTACTGGCTGTTCAGCAGACGGTGGTGCTAATGGCCTCAAACTGAGCAGTCAGACGTAACATAGCAGCGTCGACTTTAGCATGGTGGGTGGTCGGGGAGATGAGCTTGGTTTAATTGTCTTGTACACGCATCTGGCCAATTATGTGACCAGCGATCATCTGACCAATCAGCAGCCACGCTGCTCTCCCGATACAGGACGACATCGTCCCTGTCACTTCACCTTAATATTAAATAAACTGCTCATGTGATGTAATAGTCCGGGCCATTCGATGCCGTCCTGACAGTGTGATGAGAAGTTTAACTCTCAGGTCCACAGACATTCACCCGAGCCTAAGCATTCATAAAATAACACGAAAAGTGTTAAATTCCATGATCATGGAATTTCATTAAGGTCAGTATGACCTCATAAAGCTGCTGATCTCCATAGCAACTTACGAGTGCCGGCTTAGCAGTTAGCCTGTAGGGACTAACTTAAACATACATAACTGGAGCACCTATTATCACCGGTAATGAGTTGTTAAATGTTCACAGAGGTTTAGTAATGAGTCACTCCGAACGGTAGAACAACCAGCTTTGCGTGTTACTTCTGCTTTTAGTGGCAAGGCTGTCCCTGGCTTGGGCTCACGGTAACACCGGTCATGTGACCATACGCCAGGCCAAGGTCAGAGCATTCTGGGAAACGTCTGAAATATAGATATCATAACCCACTGCCTGCCATCTTAAAGGAGTCATCAGTTCCCAGTCCCAGCTCCTTTATGACCCGATCGATACCAGTGACATGTCATGATGCACCTCTCCACACAGGACAGAACAAACACTTATTTTCTGAAAAAAAGAGGGGTGCGGGGGAGGAGGGGGGGGTGGGTTTCCTTTCTCAATAACATTGTTCAGGAAAGACCGGTCTCATCTCCTTTTCCCGAAGGACGGCCACCGGCATCTTTGCACTATGGGCTCAGTCACGTCCCTGACATTTTCTTACGTGCAGTGACATTAATCAGGGCCCCTTCCTTAATGTCACCTCACAGAAACTCACTGCCCTCCTGTGCGCCTCTTAAACATCCTTTATACAGCTGTGCTGGAAAGTTACCACCGCGTTTACCGATGGGCTGCGGTGTTTAATTAGATGTAATGGCCTAATAAAGTGGTGTGAATGGACCATTGTGCTGTGATTTTCGGTGCCCTAGTGTTTATCAGGCTTTTTCATTTCTGCCTAACATGATTTTAGCCTTTGCCATCACAAGGACACAGCTGTTTCCTACTGGTTGCCCAAGGCATTGCAGGCAGAGCCTATGTGAAGACTTTGGTGGTGGCATTGGGCTCATCAGGCTCTTTTGATTGTCCTGAGCTGTAAACATGTGGGGAAAATGTGCACTCAGGACCAACCCTGTGTGTGCGTGTGTGTGTGTGTGTGTGTGTGTGTGTGTGTGTGTTTGTATGGTGGGGAAATGCGGTGGCCATTAGTGAAATACTTTCAAAATTCAGACAAACAGTCAGGCAGATCCTTCCTCCACCGGCTAAATCAATAAGACCCTTAATTAGAGGGGGGGGGGTCACTTTTATTATCGTGATGCATTTTGATTGCAGGATGGTCATTACGCAATGATACTGCCTTACTTTTCAATCCCTTATTGAGACCAAGGTCTGGAAAATGGATGGATATGAGGGGGGGGGGCATATTTTAAATGAGGAAATATTATTCACACTCAATCTGCTGTGCTTAATGCGCACCACAGACAGTTCAGGGCCACCAATTCAAACTGCATGTTCTTGGACCGTGGGAGGAACCCAGGATAGTTGGAGGTAAGCCACAAGCAGAAGGTATCAGCACCACACACACAGGGATGGTGATGGAACTCACAAGCCACGAGAAAGGAGGCCACAGTGCATCATTTCATCATACGTCGCACGAAGGCCACTGTTGTGGTAGCACAATATGCATGATCGTCAAGCTTTAATGTTGGTAAAATGTCACACTCGGGGGTGAAAGTGGCATTTCATTCCACACCAACATCAACGGCTTTCCCAGCATCCACGGCTTTCCCTTTGGGCTTGAATCAAAGCCACTCGACCGTCATGAATTTGCTATACTGATTATTGTGTGTCGGCCATATTGGATACGTGTGGATTTTTTATTAAAAAAAACTGTAAGTTGCTCTTCGGCTGCAGCGAGGGGGGGGGGGGACGTGGTGTTTCCTAAGTCATTTGAAATGGCATCACGGTCCCTTCAGGACTTCATCCAACGCTGTAAAACTTAATAATTGCTGATGTTAAATTACCCAAAACTTTGACATGACACGAAAAACTATATTTCACGAAATCCGATGTTTTAGCGACTGCAGCGTCTAGTAGACAGAACCCAAGTTTCAAGGTTCACGTTTTATTGTCAAGAGTGTTCACAGGAACACGGTGAAATCCTTATATCACAGTTGCAACGGATGCGACAGCTGCATGGGGGAAATAGGACAAACAGCAGCGCAATGCTAGACTTGACAGCGCAGCACAATATGCCTGTAAAGCATGTAAAGTAAGACTAAAAAATAAGTCTTGAAGAACCAAACATCGTTGGGGATCACAAACAGCACTGTTTTGTCTTCAGCTTTCCCTTTTTGGGAATGATGTAGATTCTGTAGATTCTAAGGTAAAAACATGGGGAGGCTCAGGATAAGGAAATGCCAAGGGCGATTCCCTTCAGGTTGCTATGGAATCATGGGATGCCGATGCAGCACTGGTCCAAGTCTCTTCCCAGTATCCTGCCTCCATTCAGAGCAAATGAGGACGTCATCGAGCAGCTAACTCAGCCTAGCGCTAGCTTTCCCAGTCCATGATAAATAGCATCAATTAACTATTCTTGTCAAGAGGAAACCTCCGAAAGCAATTATGAGTAATAAATCGAACATAATCAGAAATAAATCCTGTTCAGAAGCCTATTCTTAAAGACCGACCTGTTAACCCGAAGAAAGAAATGTTCAGAAGGTATTGTCCTCATAAATCGAGTACAGTATCTAACAGGCATCTGTCCGACCTGGTGCTATCATACCACGCAGTTAAAGCCATTAACGACGTCCTGCTATCTTCTGACTGCAGGCCTCTCCCTTTCCTGTTCTTCATTGACGGATTTGGAGCAGGCCTTTCAACAGGTCGCACCTCGATGTGTGCCGGCCGGCAAAATGCACATTCAAAACCGTTTAATCCGGGAATCAAGACACAGAAGTGAGCGCTTTAGATCTGGGACATATATCGCTTTGACCGATGGTCGTTCACGCAAAATGCTGACGATCTCTCCAGCCTGCAGTACACAAATCGCTATGAACTAGAGAGGGAACAAGCTGAAAAACTGCAGCGTCTTCATGGAAGGGAGAACAAATATCTTTCTGCTGGGGAGTGAAGCCCAAGGGCCATCCATTCAGACTACGTCCAGCACACTTTCACCGTGCAAGACGACTTATTATGAAGCCATTACAATATAATTCCATTCTTTGCACTGTTACTGTTCATTGTCATGTATTATTTATTGTTGCTGTTTATTGTGTAAATGTGTCTTTTATGCTGTCTAAATGTGTGTGTTGTGCCACTATAAGTCTGCAATTTTCTTTGAGATTAACAAAATATATTTCTGTCTGTCTGTCTGTCTGTCTGTCTAATAAGGTGAGATGACCTGAGATGAACTCGCATAACTCATTCCGACTCATGCACCCCTCCCCCCACCCCCTAATGCAAACCTGATGAAAAAAAGACCCTCTCCACATTAAACTCCACACCCCGGAAATCATCTCCCGCTCAGTGCATGTTGCTCAAACAGCAGTGCGACTTCCCCGGCGGTGAATCGCGTAAAAATGCAGCGTGCAGCAAAAATGCAAAACACCGGCACTGGAAAGGCCAGCGGCGGCTGAGCTGGGAATCTGCATCCAGTGCTAGCAGTAAGCTGGGACTGGGTAGCGTGCCATGGAGGTACCGTCCCCTGGCGCCAATCATCCGTAGCCGAGCGCCGGGCGTATGAAGAGTCAAATTTACATGCGTAAAGGCAGGAGGATCTCCACGCGCTCCGAGAATATCCGTCATCGGAGAGGGCCGATCTTTCAGCGGCTTTTGTGTGTGAAATATGGAAACGCGCGTCAACGCCACCATCTGTCTCGTCGAGAAAAGGAGGGTGTCGCCTCAGATATTTCCACGCCTGCGTTCTGTTGCCCCTACATTTATCACGCTGCCCTTGAAGGCAACATGCACCTCCTAAACATCCGTCTGACAGCTCAGACCCGCCGATATCAGCTCCCCCTGTTTCTGGTGCTCTGTACCAGCCCTTGGCATCATGGGAATTGCTATAAAGGGCTCGTAAAAGCGTTACATGGTACAAACATCCATAATTTCATTTATTGCTACTTTATAGACACATAGTGACCATCTTCAAAGACACAATAGACGTTTTTGCTTCAATAGAGCGAGTGTCTGATATCACACCTCCTTAATGATTTATAAACGCAGATATAAACATAAATGCAAATAAACCACATATTTCTAAATCATTTATGAAGACTTTAGAGATAATACCCTTATAGAAATTTTTGCTTTGCAAGTCTCAGTGGCATTTGCTTCAGGTAATATATTAACGATTCAAGGTCACGGTGAACGCAATTTCATTTGACCACAGCAGCGCTCTCTGTAGGTGAGCTCATATCTATTATTAATGTATATGACTAAGCAGAAAGCAGACAGACAGAAACAAACTGCCAGAGTCCCTCAGGACAGGCGCACACAATCCAGCAGAGTTTGTGTCCCGTGTTTACCCATAATGCTCTGTTGTTTTTATCCCATAATGCCGACTGTTTTAGAAGTAGCCTTCTCAGCGAGTGACTTCTAAAGTTATGAGCTCGAAACAAATATCCATAAAAAATAAATGTTACTGAAACAGAAAGAGCTAACTTAAAAATATGTAATTAAAATGGCTGATGGTTTATAAATTATAGTTTGATCTGGTCTGCCTTCATATCCGGGGACCGAAAAAGGCAAAGAGTAGAAGAATGTGCTATGCCGTCAGCAGCCAACAGGAGGTGAAATAAGGGGCTCGTTACCTGATTTTAATTAAGATCTTGACCTCACTTCCAATTTAATTACTCCACAGTTTTCTGTTGGACGCATTTCTGAAGAAATTACCTTTAAGATTCACATTATGTGCCATAAGAAATCTGTTTTTCACAAAAAGAATAGAAAAACATACAGCCATCAAAACAAATTGAGAACATCAACTGAAATTGTGCTGTATGTGAGACAGCAGAGACCCCCTCACATCCCCCTGCGAGTCAGAGGTTCATGGCAAAAACACTGCACTACTTTTTTCTCAAAACCTTGATTATCTGATTCAATTTATCCTTCTATGTTTTCACACTCAGAACACATTCAAATGACCATCATAAGTCCCGCCCACCTGGGCTCACGTCATTGGCTGGTAGCCTGAATGCCATGGCCTTTGACAAATGAACTCCAAGAAAATGCCACCTGTGAGTGGTCCAGTCTTGCGCACTGGTTGTCCTGGCAACAGACGTGCCTCCTGGTTTACCAGTGTGACCTTGGGCCAGGTCTGGTCCTGAGTGGCACTTCAGAATTTGTCTAGCAGGGCGAAGAAAGGCTCTAATAATAATATTAATAATAATAATAATTTCACAAAAAAATGTGTGGAGGTGCATCTGTAAATGTTCTGGTGCAGGTAGGAAATTATTATTATTATTATTATTATTATTATTATTATTATTATTATTATTATCATCACCATGATCTTCATCATCATCATCATTATTATTATTAATAATAAAAATAACAATAATAATAATAATAATAATGTTGTAATGGGGACAAGGGGTGAATTTCTAGTTCACAGCATTTCAATTAAAAGTCGCAGCGGAGAATCACAGCCCGAAACGTGCCCTCCCTCTTCATTTCGGCGGCTGTCAGGGGCCATTAGGAAGAACCACGGCTCCGCTGTCCAATTATTCAGCACATCATCGGCGATAAACAACTCCCTCGAGGTGGAAGAATATTTCTATACAAATAAACTCCTTTGCGGCAAGTAACATGGTAAATAGATGGTCGCCGTGACGATATAATTGACGTGAACATTGAATTGATTTAATACAGTAATGACCGCGGGGGAATTGCTCCCGAGACGGTCACACATGGCAGGGTTTCTCTCGTTATTCGAGATAGATTTGCAAGTCAGAACCAGCGCATGATGCACCGAGGTGTCTCAGGGTAAGGAGACCGCGGCGAGGGTCGACAGCCGCCATGAGTTTGATTATTTATTCCCTGTCTGTACCTGTATAGCGGCCGGGAACACTGCAGTTCCCAAAGGCTTCGGAGGGTGATTGTACCTGATGTGTTAGTTTGTCCTAGAAATGTTAGAGACTGCTTGGCGGCAGTGCCTCAACTACTTTTTGGTGTCCGAGACCGCGGACGACCACAGGAATTAAGTAGCTAAGGAGCCGCATTTCAGCTCAAGGGCTGTATCTGAATGGCAAAATAAAATAAATGATAAAGTAAGAATTTAGCTGCCGTGCCGAAGCAAAACACTTCAGTAGAAAAAAAACAAAAACAAAAAAAAAAAAAACCAGCGATTCAATATCAAACAAACACATTTTGTTGAATAAACTTAGTTTTGAAAAAGCCTTTCCGTACACTGGGGAACACAGAGCACACGTCAGCCATTTCTAGATGATTCTCTATGTAAGAAACGTAGAACAATGTGTTTTGGAATTAAAAATAACCTGCTATGGCATTTTCAGGAATGACATTGAGATAGTACAGCCTTTATGAAATGTTTCTGCCATCTGTCCTGTATCACACTGCTGTCTGTCCTGTATCACCTCACCACCTGTCTTGTATCAGTCTGCCATCTGTCCTGTATCACGTCGCCTTCTGTCCTGTATCACACCTCCATCATTCCTGTATCACACTGCTGACTGTCTTGTATCAGTCTGCCATCTGTCCTGTATCACGTCGCCTTCTGTCCTGTATCACACCTCCATCATTCCTGTAT
>JAABNY020000082.1:21729335-21739985 GCA_015164015.2 Brevimyrus niger | reverse complement strand
CATCTGTAAAAAAGTGTACTAGACCGGAAATAAACACGCTGCACTCTGTCCCAGAACCCCAGGAATATTAACATACAGTAGCTTCGGATATAGGAGGCGATGGCTTTCAAAAGATGATAATAACACATGTGTTTAAATCGATGGCAGCTAAATGTCACTTTGACATTTTCAGACTTGATTTGTCTTGACATTTAAAGCCATTCATCTGTCATACGTTACGGAATCAAAGTGATTTTAAAGAACGTTTTTCATACATGTCATCTCGTAATCATTCCTTATATCACCACTCGCCACTCTCAACCTGGGTAGCATTAAAACAGCTTTTCTCACAAGCCTACGGAAAACCAGCATAATTTATTTGTGGTTCTGTGTTATAACAATGCGCTCGGAACAACGAAATGCCACAAAGACCAAAGTACTTCAGCAGTATATTTGCGTTTTCTTTTATCTGTTTTAATTGCGATGAAAACCGGCTAATGGCAGTTCCCGTTGTCCTACGATGTTTAATCTCATACTTTTTCCTCGCTTCTTCTTTGCCTAATTAGAGGAGTCAGAATTTGGAGAGAGGTCACTGTCTCAGAAAATGGGTCCTGTGAATGAAAAATAAGATTTTCCCAATGAATCTCAATTAATTATCGCTGACATGCATATATTATTCATGAGGTGGTCGCTTCGGCCTATTAAAAGCTACAGAAACACATGTGGAGCGTATAGTCAGCATATCAAGGGGCCTGGATACCTTCTACTATACACAGATTCTGTGTAATTTTATAGGGAATTTTCAACAAAAACTGAGGCATGTTTTTCCAATGTTTATCTCGCTACACAAATGTGTACCTCACATTAAGGTACAACAGCAAGTCCCACAGGATTTGGGAATTGATCTTTCAATGGCGAGTCTGTTCCTTTCACCATTTGAAAACAAATGTCCCGGTGTAAAAGAGCGGTCACGGCCGCTTAAACTTTACTATGCATGAAGTTTATCAGAAAATCAATAATTTCATTGTGGTTTCAAACGCAGAGCAAACAGGCTTTGGAGAGGCAATATGGAATGTGCCTCTGTATTCATGCAACATTTATCTGTTAAATGATTTACTGTTAGCAGAGCGGAAATTATATTTGTCCAGCGTCAGCTGCCACGGGCATTATAAAGCAGAATATTAGTAGAGGCAGGAGGCTAAGCAGTGCTGTTTGTTCACTGGAAAGCTGCGAGCCTTGTGTCGATGGAGTCCACCTCGCTCTTCCTCCTGTCTCGCCGCTATCCGCGCTCTCCGCACGTCTGAACCAGGGGCGCTCACCTTTTTGTCAGTCAAATCATTAGACTTCAGTTATCAAAGGAGGATTCCTATTTAACATCAGAGATGTCTTTTGTATCCAAGCTTTCGGCCTTGAATAGCATCCAGGATGTTACAGGGAGCATAATTCAAACAGAGGGCCCAACCTTACCATGAGCCAATGGAATGTTTTGAATTGGGGAGTGACACGGGAGGGGGTTCTCTGGACACCAATCAGCTTTCAGCTGGGGGCCCAGAAATAGCGTGGATGTAGCGTGTAACATGCAAATTTATTGTAGCTTCCTTAAAGGATTAGGCGTATAAAGACAAATCTGGCAGAGGGATCCCCCCCCCCCATTGCGTAACCAGCTTACGCGCCATAATTTCATAGTTTCTGGCTCAGAGTCGTCCGCCGCATGCCTCTAATTAGGGGATAATTAGGGCAAATGAGTCTCAGCACCCTTAATCTGGCCAGATTCAGCGATCCTCCCTGCTTATACCGTAAACTATCCAAATGCATGTCTCTTCCCCGTCCGGTGGCAAGATTTAAACCTTGGCCGCATGTGGATGTTTCATAATAGGCTGTGCGGTAGGGGGTGTGCTGCAGATCATGAATGATTAGTTTAGGCCGTTATTTGGAAGACATAATCTCAGGCATCAAAGAGCAGACTGAGCCGGTGTGATTGGGATAAACAGTGGTTAGGAAAATTAACTAAAAGAATATGGATCGTGTAAAAGACAGCAGCTTATAATAGATGTGACAGTCAAGTCTAATGGACAGGCAGGCTATAAAACGATGACACCATATCTTTCCGATTCTCCGTTTCTAACACCATTCTAAGGTTTTGCGATCGGGGTGGAGAGTAGAAGAGTGCAAGACTTAAGTACCTTTTTTGAGTATCTGTACTGTACTTGAGTATCAACTTTTTTGTAAACTTGTGACTTTTACTCCACTACATTTGAAAGACAAATACGGTATTTTGGACTCCGTTACATTTCTATGAAGGGTCTCATTACTTTAAAGCGTAGCTTTGAAGTCAGTGGGTGAATTTTCTTTTCTAAAGATATTGTGTTCGTCACAGGAGAAAAAAAACAATTACAAAAACTACTACAAATAAACACTGTCAGTCAAGTTCAAAGTGTGTGCTGAGTGTGTGAGTTGAACTTGGCAGCTGTAATTATGACTACTGTTATGGCGTATAAAAATGGTATGGATAAGGATCAGAGCACCCACAGCTATATCCGAAGTCCATGTTGTAAAGATCCGCATCGTTTGTAATGTCTGCTTTGTTTACATCGCACAAACCTCGCAACAATGCCTTTAACAATTCTCTCTCCAACCTGAGAAAGCATGTTGAGTTATAGAAACATGGTTTTAATTTCAGTAAGCATTTTTAATAAAGTTTTCGGTGCACTTTCTGGGCTATGCTTGGTGAAATGTCTTTTTATGGATTAGCCTGCCAGGTGATTGCACTGGTGCTAATGTTTGTGTCAGCTCCTTTCCAAGCTAACTGGTTCCTGTATGCATTCGCTGATTTATTAGTTTCTGTGATGCATCTTGGCAACAATACAACAATGCTTTGGCACCAAAATAAAAATGTACTTTTGAATACTTAAGTAGTTTTAAGCAAATACTCCAGTACTTTAACTCGGAAAAAATTGACTGAACAACTTTCACTTGCATAGCAGCAATATTTGAACAGGAGTATCTATACTTTGACTCAAGTAATGGGATTGTGTACTTTGTCCACTTTTGCCTGTTGCCTGATTCAAGTGACAACTGGTGATTCAACATTGAGGTGGAGATCTCAGGTCCAGAGAGTACAAATTCAAACCAAGATTTGGTTTCAACCAACCAGTTGAGTATAAAGAGTCACAGTGACAGAGTACTCAACTGGTTGGTTGAGACAAAATCTTGGTCTGGATTTCTACTTTCTGGACCTGAAATCTCCAACTCTGGCACTAAATTGCCTATGATCATGGAGACAAATGCTTTACAGTACATACTTTTATAAGCCTTTTTGTACTTCTTGCGCAGTTTACATATTGCTCTTCTTAATGGCTGCCACAGTTCTTCATTATGTCATCTTAGAATTTGAAGATTACCAACGAAATGAGAGTACAATGGTTGTGAGTGTTTATAGCAGCACAGCTGGGTATGAACTGCAAGGACCCAAGGGCTGCCCATCTTACTGCCTGCTAAAGCATGGCTCTTTGCACGAGTGGCCTTATAATCAGCACTGTACAGCAGATCCTGCCGGTGACTCCTCAGGCAGGTAATCAGTCATGCCTGGTCCCCAGCTTCAAGGAGACAAGCACCGGTGCTTAAGAGGGTCATTCGGAGTGGGCGGGTAATGACGCGGGGCTGGCCCATGGACGGAGTCCAGTCTGGACAGTGTGGCCCGGTCTCGGGAGAATAAGCTACCCGGCGTGTCGCTTAATCGCAAGATTTAGTGTGTGAGGGGCTGTGAAATCTCACACAGAGCGTCTTCTCACTCTCCCTCACACTTGGGGATTAATTTATTTGTCGACGTCTTGTAAAAACGACGTGATTGTCACTAACGCAAAGCTGCAGATCAGACGTTCTTCCTGAATGCCCACTATGGGGGAATTTATGCATGTATCCATGTACGTGAGACAACATTGGAGGATTTGATCTCCAATCGTGATACGGGTGGTAAGATTCACCGATTTGCATCAGTGCACTGTCAAAGTTCACAGAGTGAATGCTCCGATTAAAAAAGTATGGCATGCACCAGATAGAATTTGAGATGAATTTAGGGTGGATGGTTTCTAACATCTTAGCTTTGGTAAAATCCAATTATTAAATAATTTTGCTTTATCAATTTTGTATTATTTAACTGACAGTTGGTGCTAATAATGTTTTCTGAGGTCATTATGCTTGCAGACCACAGGAGGAACTCATATTTTTTCACAAACCTGATTGTGTTTGTAAGCCATTGCACGCAATAGCAAGCCTTCTTTTGTGTCTGTTTGAAAAGCTAAGATAAGGCTCCTGGCTCATCCGACTTTAAGGGGAATAAAACTGAGCCATTCATATGTTCATATTTGGAAGCGTGTTTCGTAATGAGCTTACTTGGTTCATTTAAAAGATTCCGATTATGTTTAGTGGTTTTAAAAATTTTGTATATCGCTGCGATTCACAGTGCTCACTAAGTTAATTAGCGTCGAGTTCTTTTGCGGCAGATAAATATAACTTTGCCACTACCTGGTTAAATATCACTTGTTATAATTTTCTTGCATTTGGCCCCTTTTTAAAAAGCCGGCATTGAAAAGTTTAATTTGTGGCTATTGTAAACGTGTTTGCAAAAGCAAGGTCTCCTTTGTGCCTGTAAAGGGAGAAGAATTTCCAACTTGTTCTTATGTTTTTGGGAAAGGGAGGAAGAATCTTTAATGCAGTCCAAAATGTATTTGCTTGTTTTTGGTTTGTTATTTTTTCCTTAAGTAAAACCCCTTTTTTTATTTAGGCCTTCTAGCAAGTCTTAGTTTTATTTTTTAACTCATACACCTCCACACTGCATTCACCATCACCCACCTCTCCCATCATACTGCACTCCCTCCTCTGTCGGAACACATGACGTCAGACCGTCACCGCTGTCGCTGCCACTGTGCCGCACCTAGACCTGCACCTCCCCCACCACACCGCATCGCGTCACATCGCCGACATACCAAAACACAACACAGAGTGCCATGACAGGAGGGTCCCAGGCCTGGTCTATCCTGTCCACTGGCGTTATTGAGATGTATGCACTGCATGGCTGCAGACACAATATCAGAAATGCTCTCTCATCTCTGGTTCTCGACTGCGACGGTTGTCAGTGGGCCGTTCTCTGCGAGTCTCTCGGGGGCGTGTCCAGCAGTGCCTCTCACCGTATCCTGCTGAATCACACGACATCGCAAGTGGGGTGAATCATATCGTATCTTAATAGTAGTTGCCTCATATATATCTTTAGTGTATCAGATCGTTGTAAATGCGTTGAAATGTGCCTCACGTCGCCTCAGAGATGAACATCTGTAAGCTAGCACCATCCTTTAATAGTGCACACCTGTGACCACCCTTGGCCACCATCACCATTAGTTGTCATGGAGCCTTGAAAGGCAAGTCTACGCCTCACCTGCTAGGCCAGTGACTCACCGCGCCATTTCTATTTCCATGCGAAAGGAGCAACTGTAAGATTTTTTAAGTTGGGGGGACATAATTGGGGCCATAATTCATTCAGAGGTGGGCCAACTTTATCATTAGCCAATGATATCCTTGTAATTGCAGAATGACAGGTGAGAGGACTAATGACCTTTCAGCACTGGTCAGTGCCCCTTGTGGCTCCGCCCTTGTATTGTCCCCCTCCCTGTATGGGTGTCCTTTTAAAGGTAGTACTTGTCCACAGATGCATCCCCACTCTGCAAACACACCCTGGTTAGGCCGCCGTAGGCTTTTATCTCCCTGTCATCCACATTGGGCAGCATTTTTCACCAAAGATCCCGCACATTCACTAAAGGAACCTCAATGTTGTTTTTGTCATTGAGTTTATGTAACAGTGGTGGGAGGCTAACTCAGTTAGGGGCGACTGATTCATCCTTCTTTTTGGACAGACACCAAGCCATCTATATCTCATGTGAGGGTAGCTTGAAAATATTGCAGAGGGACTGGTGCAGAGCATGGCTGACAACACGGGGAACACATGCCGCAGAACACACCAACAGTTGAACTGAGGAACGTCAGAGTGTATCATCAGGGAAATGCCGTGGGGGCCGTGACCTTTCTGGAGGGGTTACCTTTGAAGGGTGGTAATGGCGATGGGTCGTTTTGCTGGATTTGAATTACCGCAGGGTGTGATTAATGGCCAATTAACGACCGGGACGAAGATCCAGGAACTCTGCACTGCCACCCTCACCCCCAGCAGGCATGCGGGGTCTGACTAATGACAGATGAGTGTCTCACGCCTTGATTAATTAGGATTACAAATCTCAAGGATAATCGCTTGGCCGTCTCCCCTTGTTCCTACCCACTGGACTGCAGAACAAGCGTATATGTAGCACTCTGGACTGTGCTGGACCCACAACCTAATCTGTGAATGTGGTTTATCTGTGAATGTGGTTTATCTGTGAATGTGGTTTATCTGTGAATGTGGTTTATCTGTGAATGTGGTTTCCATGGAATCTTTCAAATCCACGAGCA
Source organism: Brevimyrus niger (assembly GCA_015164015.2). Lineage (NCBI taxonomy): Eukaryota > Metazoa > Chordata > Actinopteri > Osteoglossiformes > Mormyridae > Brevimyrus > Brevimyrus niger. The sequence goes on along the minus strand of JAABNY020000082.1, from coordinate 21,733,514 downwards.
GCTGAACTGCGTCTCTCACACCTTCACTGACCACTCTGACTGAAGCCATTCACAAAAGTAAGAGGCTGAGTCGTATCTGCCCCTGCTGGTCACATTGCATACAAAACACAAGTATCATTTATACTTAAATAGGTTAACAAAGTGTCAAAAATTAGCATAATCTTATTTATGAGGGTATTAAAGATAGGATGATGAATTTTTAATATATGTAACCTTTATATAATCCTTGCATTTTTATTATGCAATTATTTTCATTACAGCTACACTAGCGTTCAGCTTCGCTGGCAATATAGATTGCGACCAAAAAAATAAAAGCAAAGAACTTAAATTGTAACATATACATATTTAGTGTTTGTAATGACACGGCTGTAAGACACGGATGTTTTTCACAGACATGGCCATCTTTCACAGACATGGTCGTCTTTCCCAGACATGTTTTTCACACACACAGCCATCCTACACATAGACAAAGACCAGTCATTGGCTTTATTGCTCACACTGTTTTCATGAGCACTTTCTCCCACCCCACTGAAAGACTTTAATTAATCATGACGGATTACATGCATGTGCACCAGAAATGAGCATACAGGAATGTGATTTGATGCTGTTAACAGACACGGTTGCTTCCAGGAGCTGGTAAATACCAGAGCACTGATATGAGATTTAATGGGAAAAGGGTTCACCCTGCCTTTTCCAGCAATGAAGTGGATAAAACAGATAGAGCGCTGTGACTTAGACCCTGTATTGTCTCTCTGCTGCTTAGGTACAGATGCTGTTGAGGCTCAGGACCATGGCTACTTCTCTGGAGTTTTGTTCTATATATTAAGAGCAGATTTCATTATACTTGAGCCTTTACAAGACTCTCTGCTCAGCAGAGACAGGGTGCAATTAACTTGTTCAGCCATCAGCCTGCACCTTTCAAAGCCATCCATGTAATGTATAAAAAAAAAGCCCCCTGATGGTAAACCCACTGGTGCCCCTCCAAGGATGTTTTCCAAATTATAAATTGTCAGTGTTCAACAGGTCACAGGAGCAGAAGGGTGTGCTTGTAAGTACTGTGGAGGATTGTAACTGCGCCGTGAAGTGTCAATCTGAGAGTATGACGGCCTTCTACTCAACAAGCCCCACCCCCCACCTAGGGCCTGGCTCTCTACCGAAAGTCACACACACTATTAAAAAATATTGATATCGGCTCATTTTGCTTGAGATAATTATAAAGGTTTCATATTACAATTATTACCCCACAAATTAAAAAAACATTGTTAAATTGTGTTAATTGTTAAATTGTAAATTATTGTTGGGAAATATGTCAACAAAAGCCCAATGCTTGCTTCAATGACCTAACTTTGAGGACGGAGAAGCCGTATGCACGTTCAGTTGAGTGGGACGTGAATCACGGTGAACAGAATAATTGCAATTTCTCACCAGGACTGGCTTGGAGCCGCACCCCGTGATTACAGCTCACACGCAGCAGGGGCCGTAATTGGCCACAGTTGGAGATGAATGGCAGTGCTAACGTGCTAATGTGCTAACTCCGGAGGCTGGAAGCCGTGAAACACTAGCGGATGAATTGGGCAGACTTAGTAAAATTTAGGTAGATGGTGCCAATTATTATGATTCTCAAAAACTACCTGTAGCCTGAAAATAGGTTGTAAAAACTGTAAATGGCTATATAGGCTTTTACACACGCGAAAGACTCAAATTGCCTTCATGATGGTAGATGACGTAGCCTATAAGAGTCACATGGGTGAATTGATCTATATTTGTATGACTGGAGGAAAGTGTATATAAAGATTGAGGTCAAATGACGGTTTGGTTTTAACTTGAAGAACCACTCAGTTGTCTGTGGAGTATTACCCAATAATTCTGGGCTGAAGATAGTAGTGATGACAGGTCTCTGGGGGAGAAAAGGCAAGAAGTAAATTCCAGAAGGATCCCTTTCTTGTAAAACTGAGCCAGGATCTTAAAAACCAACCTGTACTCCTGAAATGGGTAGCTCAGCAGGATGTGAAAAGGAGTTTCTTAACTGAGGGAGAAACCAACATGGGAACTAACCTTCTTTGGCTGCGTCCATCCCAGGTGCCGAAGGCAGTTTAAGGGCCCATCTTGTTCCTGTTTCCCACTAATAGACTCTGTCCTCTGTGGAAAATATCAAAGTTGAATGTTCTGCCATGTCCACTGCTTTGGGGGAAGTGACCACGGGTGACAAATCTAACAAAACGCTATGTTGGTGCCGGATTTTCAGTGGTGAAAATCGATGTAATTCACTGCCTGAAATGGGACACAAACGATAGGGTCTGCCAGCACTCTTCTTCCTTTCTGTAAACCTCGAGACTCCTAAGCCTCTGATCCTGCCGCGTGAGTGACATTCAGTGAAGCCCACAGACCTACAGATGGCAGCATTTGTACCTGAAGAGGCCCACAGGTAAATGAGTAGGAACAGCATGCAGTGGCCGGAACTCATACAAAAAGAGTAAAACTGTGAAATTAATTTTAAAAATGTCAGCTGACATCTCAATGCTGGATGGTTTTTGATGAAAAGATGAATCGGTCCCCTACAAAATAAAAAAATAAACCTAAACCTCCAACTGGAGTCAGGCTATACATTTGACATAAATTTATAGTTTTGAAAATAATAATTTTTTAAATTGACAATGGTAAAATCACATAACACACAGCAACAACAAACCCCGCAGCTTCCTGGGAAAACTGCAGGTCATTTATCACATTTGACGGCTTTAATGTCTTTAGTGATATTTCTTAGTCTCGGGAAAATGTGTTATATTTAAACAGAAAAGATAGAGCTTTGAAGGCAGACAGTCGGCCACAGAGTCTCAGCGTACGACCCCAGCCTTACGGAGCCGGCCAGCAGACTCTCCCGCATCATTTCCTGTTACAACGGGGAAATTTGTAGGGGGCTCTTAGCTACACCTGACTCCCCACCTTCCTGGCTTCTCTGGAGAGGAAAAGAAAAGGTAGCGTGATGGAGAATCCACCCCCAGGTTTAAGTGATAAGAGGAGAACCGCTGGCCCGTAAAACTACTTCCCTGAGTTTGTAATCATGGCCATTAATCACAGTGGCATTGGATTTGGCCTGTAGGTCATGGCTGGCAACTAAACCCTGCCGTTGGCTAAGGCTCATGCTCTAAACAGCCCCCCTGTATATATGCGTATGTGGATGTCTAGGACTGGGGACCTTAATGGGGACAGGTATAGTGCGGTCCAGCACACCGCTCTGTTTCATAGACTCTTGTAGCATAGCATGCTGTGCTATAGGGTGGCATAGCATATCGTGCCACAGCATGGAATATCGTAGCATAGTGTGCCGTTGAGTAACGTGACGTAGCATAGCGCACAATAGCATAGTGCGACACAGCGTTGAGTACCACAGCATAGAGCGATGTAGCGTAGCGTGGCTTAGCATAGTGCGACGTAGCATAGCACGATGCGGTCACACAGTGCCGTCTTCTTTCTGACCAGGTAATTGGCTACGGCAGACGGTAGACTGTAGCAGTGCTCTGTTGTGATGTTACACGTATGTGATTAAAAGCTTCATGGATGCGTACTACTTTAAACACGTGTTAAACGCGTGTGGAACTGACCGGAATTCCTATGCTGAAATTCATCTAAAATAAACGGTGAGGTAAGCCCATCATTGATTGACAACACGTTAATCCCACCTCCGGTGTTTTGCAAAAACCCCTTTCTTCCTCATTCACACCAAACAAAAAACACCATATTAAGAGGAACCTACTGTATATAAAGCCTCCAATCACCTTCTATAGTTTCCAAACTACCTAATCTGATTACGATGACCTAAAAACTATAAATTATGCTCAGACTGTTAAACCTGTGCGTTACATTTAGTTCTTTGCATGTATAAATATACATAGGTACATTTAAAATCCTGCATTTCATAAGCTTGTGTATATACAGATATTTTTACTGCTACTCCTCAGATTAATGACCTTATTCACGGTTGCAACAGATGATATTCTTTTGGGACTCAAACCCACAACCTCCGCGTCATAAGTCTATGCCATTAAGCACCACCCGCACCTTGCTGGCCAGTTTAATTCATTAGACACAACAGCAGTCGTGGAGTTATGGTTAAATTGCTTTTTCCTGTCTATAGAAGAGTAGAGGGTGTGGTCAGTGTCTGGTGGTGTTGCCTGGGGT
>JAABNY020000082.1:21707376-21717753 GCA_015164015.2 Brevimyrus niger | reverse complement strand
GCTGGCCAAACAAAAGCCATCTTCACGTCTGTCATGACGTTAGCCTAAGAAGACGAAAGCCATCTTCGTGTCTGTCATGACGTTAGCCAAAATGGAAAAAAAGGCATCTACGCAGCTGTCATGATGTTAGCCTGAGCAGATGAAAGCAATCTTCACGACTGTCGTGATGTTAGGCTGGCCAAACAAAAGCCATCTTCACGTCTGTCATGACGTTAGCCTAAGAAGACGAAAGCCATCTTCGTGTCTGTCACGACGTTAGCCAAAATGGAAAAAAAGGCATCTACGCAGCTGTCATGATATTAGCCTGAGCAGATGAAAGCCATCTTCACATCTGTCATGTCAAGATGATAGCAGATGTTTAATTGAAGCTCATGATCAGCAATTAGCAGCAGTGGTGCTGTTATCTTCATATGGTATTTTAATATAATATAATAAATCTTAAAATGTTTTAATCACCCTGATTTTATGTCAAGGACAAATTATGGTCTGGATTCAAGCACGTTCAGGCAAACACCGTATCTTGAAAATAGATGCTGACAAATAGACAACGATGTCGACATCATTCTACAGCATGCCTGAGTGATCTTCATCATCCATCGGTGTCGATTAGATTGATTCCACACGGCAATCTTTGCATCATTGTCACTGACAGCGGCAGGTTAAAAGACGGTGTTGATGAGGCAGAGACCTAGTTAAGGCTAACCCCTGAGTCACCATGATTCTTCCAGCATTAATGTGGAAAACTGGGACTATTTGTTTCATTGTTTTTCGTGTTTATCTGAGCTGCCCCCCATGCTGTGTAATCAGAGATCAACTCGACGGAGCAGCTCTCACATCCATCTCTGTCCCTTTTCTGAGGTTTGATGTCATGGACACTGACAGCAGCGCCATTGCGGTCATGCCCATTCCAATTTACTGTGTATTCCATGCCATCAACAATCATCGGCTGGAATTATATCACATTTCAAGCCGAGAAACAAATGATTCTCACTAGAGGATTAGCATTTGTTAAGTTTGGTTGTTTACCTGATGATTTTCATGCAAAGCAGCTTACGGCTTTAGCCATTTATAATGCTGGATTTTTTTGTCTTATTTGCCAAATCCAGGTTAAGCACCTTGCTCATCGGCACTCCAGCAAGGTGCTCCTATGATAAGAGCCAGAGACCTTGCCATGTTCCTTTCCGGAACATTCCAAGGCCGTTTAAGCAGAGGCGGACATTTCAGGTCCGGAAAGTAAAAATCCAAACCGGGATTTTGTTTCAACCAACCAGTTGAGCATAAAGTGTCACAGTCACATAGTACTCAACTGGTTGGTTGAAGCTAAATCCTCGTCTGGATTTTTACTTTCTGGACCTGAAATGTCCGCCTCTGCGTTTAAGGTCCTTGTTACACCTGCTCAAGCTTGGGGACCGAAAAATGACCATGGTCCATGATTTATGTCCCTTATATACTAAAGAACAGCATCTCCTGAAGTGTGCAGACATGTTAATTATACAGTAATCATGGCTCCAGCTAGCAAGTGCTTGGGCGGATCAAGAACCTAGCTGCAATTGGCCTGCTGTGTTGGAGTGATAGGTCATGTGACCAGGCAGAGAGAGGCTAATAGTGCATCAGGATCAAGATTTAGTGGGAACCATCCATCTGTCACACTCCATGCAGCTGGGCTGAGCCAAACCCCACAGCCTTCTGGTGCACCTTCAGCAGGCTGATAATCTCCATTAACTGGCTGGGATGCTTCTTAAGACCGTCAGGGATTATTAACCCACAAATGAAGCGTGTGCAGAATTTGATAGAGTATGTCTATTCCGATGTACCCAGACCAGAGGTGGAAATTTCAGGTCCAGAAAGTAGAAATCCAGACCAGGATTTTGTTTCAACCACCAGTGGAGTACTCTGAAACATGTGACTCTTTATGCTGAACTGGTTGGTTGAAACTAAATCACGGTCTGGATTTCTACTTTCTGGACCTGGAATTTCCAGATCAGATGCAGACACACACGCACACACAGACACATCAGGATCACTCATTCAATTCTATGACTTTCTGCATTTTTATTTTTTTCATTGCAGTCACAGATTTTTATTAAATTGAATTGAGTTTTCGATTATTAAAATGACTCTCCATTCATCTCTATGGGGAGAACTCTAATTCCAACATGACAACCTTAACCTTTAACCTTAACCATAAGCAAGCAAACAAAATACAAGAATGTTGACTTTTTTGATTGCTTTTTTGATTCTTTGATTGCATTCACATATCTTTGTAGGGACCTGAAAAATGGCCCTCACAAAGTAAAAATGACATTTTTTTATTACATCATAGGGAACATTTGGTCTCCACCATGTAATGTAAACATAATCCATACACACACACACACACACACACACACACACACACATACACATGTAGGATAAACATATTCTTATGGGGACCGCTCATTAATTTCAATGGGAAAAGTGCTAATGCTAACTATGACAACCTTAACCCCTACCCTGCCCTAACCATAACCATAACTAACCTAATGAAATGCAAGAGTTTTTGCATTTTTAGTTTTTTCATAGCAGTCACAGATTCTTATAAAATAGAGTTTTCCCTTATGGGGACCAGGAAATCGGTCCCCATAAGGGAAAAAAAAAACGGATATTTATCACGTTATGGGGACATTGTGTCCCCATAAGGATAGGTAAACCCGCTCGCACACACACACACGCACACACACACAGACACATAAAACCAGGAGTCAGCTTGGGCCTGCCCATTCACATCTCTCTCACCTTTAAATAAAAGCCTGCAAGGAACTGACCAGGATTAAGGTTATTGTGAAGCTTCACCGATACTGTGAACTAGGACAGAGCACCAGTAACTCGCAGGAGACGACGCGGCAGCCAAAGCGACCCGAAGTCCGCAGTTTGTCAAGCTGAATGGCCGAATAAGACAACAGAAGATGGCGTGTCCCAATGAGGTGTTTGGAACGAAGGCTAAACTTAAGTAAGAGTGTAAGCATGTGGAACAGTCGGAGGCAGCATGTTGGAAAGTACCGTTCTCTGCAAAAAGCTTAAGAAAGCTGGGGAACTTGCTGCAGACTCACACGGGGTGTGTAACATCTTTGGGTGATATTTAAATGTAGCACAAAAAAAATCATCGCGCTTGAGAACCGGTAACTGTACCAGGCATGCATACAGGCAGCCTAAATTTCTCTGCTCTAATGCTCCTCACGTAGCGTGTGTTGTTAGCGCACTCCAGCACATAGTCCTTGATTTTGGGATTTGTTTATTGTGTGCATAGACACAGCTACCTCTCTCTAGTCACAAAAGTTTGAGAGACAAGTTGAGGTCACTTGGGACTGAGACGTTCAGTGTCACTTCTGGGACTGATTCACGTCACGTGACTCACTAAGCAGGCCCTCGAGCGTGGCCCCATTACCCATCAGCGTCACTGTTCTCACCGGGCGTCCTGCAGCAACTGCCAGCCCATTACTAACACCTGGGGCTTCGGCCCACGTTTAACTGTTACGCGGTGCAGTACATCACTCCTGACCAAAATATCAAATAAAAAATTAGCATGAAAACTCTGAGAGGATATTGTTCACGCCTTGAACAGAGACGAATGAAAGCATACCCGAGTCAGGGTTCGACTGGCACTGAAAATCGGGCACGACCTTTTGTCCAGGGAAGCCCGCCACGCAAACTTACCCATGATGCATTCTGCCGACTGAGGCTTGGCACCATACATTACGCTGGCCTACGAAGTACGAAGTCATTGACCCACCAGGGAAAATTGCCAGTATGCCAGATAGCCAGTCCAGGCCTGATCCCACTGAGGGTATTTAGAAAAATACAGCTCATTTAAAAGATCTGCATCTGGTGGCGTGTAAAGAGGGGTTTGAACTCTGAGATGCTGACAGCAAAGCTCACTTCCCAGGAGAAGAATCTCAGCTGTACCCCTGAGCCAGCTGCTGCAGCCTGAATTAATTGAATCAAAAATTAGCTCTACAAATTGGTAATAAAAAAAAAAAAACCTCTCATAAATAAATAAATGAAGGCTACGTTAAGGTCCTCTGGGATTAAGCATCCTCTAAATGAATAAGAACGTTCAAAATGTTTAGACACAAGATGAAGTGTAAACGTTACTTCCAAAAAGGTTGCAGAACGGATGCATCCCAGTGAGGCCCTTTGTATATTATTGAAAACGGTACCGGTGAACTGGACATCTTTATGGGTGATCTTATGGGGAAGGTTTCTCTTTTCCTTTTTAAATTTTGGGATAGCAATGGAGAAAAAGCAGGGGGCAAGAATTAAGCCGATCCTCTCTGAAGAAGGTACAAGAATGAAGATACCCAGAGGGCCAAATCCCCACATGGGGTGAGATATCCTGCCTCTACGCTTTTGTCCTCATAAATACTTTAAAATGTTTATAATTCCAAGCATTCATTCTCGCCCTGTGAATTAGGCTAAGCTAAGTGTTTTGCCACACAGTGTATAAACATCTTAAATATTCATGGAGCATGTAAGTTAGGGACCGTGACACAGACAAATAAATCTTATCTGCACTAGCATGTTCATTTAAGGAGTTAAAGAAATAGGCTCTGCATTTTTATCTAAAAAATAAAAAGCAAATCTCCATCAGTATATATTTTTTTTTGTACGTATTTGTGGAGGCGCTCTGGTCTTTCCACTGTGTTACCATTGTGATTTGAGATAAATCAATGTTGAATCTGGTAGATTAGGGCTTTTTTTCGTTCACGTCAAATGTGAGTGTGCTCACAAGGGAAGCTGGCTGCTCACCAGGACTAACCTGCAAACGCTTTTTCACACCACAGAGTCCTCCCAAATAGCCATTAACAATCAATGAGCGCCAGGTCTTTTAGTCATATTAGGTTGTGTTTGTGATACCATGGCTGGGTCCCCATTACTTATGTGTATTTGTATCCGAAGTGATAAACAGTTGAGAAAGACTGGTCAGACAGTCCCTGGAGCAGCTGAGGGGTTTAGGGCTCTCGCTCAGGGGCCCAACGGTAACATCACTGCGCTCACCTTGGGATTTGAGCCGCCAACCTTCCGATCACAGACACAGCATCATAAAATGCATAACCACATACGGCCTCCTTGAATAAAGGGCCGTGGGACTCTGTCCCAAGTCCAGACCCACCTGGCGTGTCATGGACGAGACCTCGATGATGAGACAGCCCACTGAGATGCAGTCGAGGTCGAGAGCGTTGACAATGACCACACATGCACTGGCTGAGGAACTTCAAAGAGCATGACAGAGGGGCATGACGATATAAGCCTTGAGTTCTGGCCTATGCTGTAGGGTGGCCAGTAACCATATAACGGCAAGTTCTTTTACATCTTAGATAATCTAATTTACTGGCCTGTAGTTAAACATCGATCCTGACACGGACTTTCTCGGTATCCTCTGACCCCAGATACAGACGTTAGCTGAATGAGATCATGAATGACTGTCTTGAGATAATAAAAAAGAAGAATTTGTAAAAGCAATTCATCAATGACCTCATCAATGAGCCTAAGACTATAGCTGGAAGCTCGATTGGTGATGATGATCCGCTCGCTCCAAGTCTCACGCTCTCCCTCTTATTCTCTTTACAACCTCCATCTCCTCCTCAGAGCAGGAGGGGGAGATATCTAATTGGACATCCTCATCTAAAACGTCACATCCCACTGGGGTTTTAAAAAATACTCTGAGTTCACAGTAACCTACATACTCACCAGACGGCACGGAAAATATGGCCACTGCTATCACACACAATGTCCTCAAATCCTACAACGTCGTAGAAGAAAGCCTCATATGACTCATTCGTAGACGATCACCTTAATCCATTTAAGCAGAATGTTCCGCAAGGCACGGATGACGTGTTTGCTTAATGGACACCATTCTTAAGAGCTGCAGGTTCCTTTGTAGGATTTGGACTCACATTTTTGTTGATTTACGAGTCCAGTTCTCAAACTATTGCATCACTGGTAGCTGCCAAATACTAACATTCTGAGTTTCCCAAGCAACGCTGTAACTTCTGTGACTTTACTAAATGATATGCAAATATGTCCTACATCCTTTGAAAAGGCGCTTTGGTCCACACTGAGTTACAGAAGCAGCCACCAACACAACAAGTCCCAGTGGGGGCCTGCATTCAGTATTAACTGGCCGGCGTCCCAGGGAATTCCAGTGTGAAAAAGCACCGGTGTACATTTTTTAACAGATATGCCGCCCCCCGCTGCCATCTGTGTTGACTGTGGGCTCACATCTGCTCCCCGCACCCTGGCCGTATTGCCGTTAACTGAAACGGATGGTTTGGGGTTGGATTGAGTGAGCGAGGAGGAACTGTCTGATTGGCCAGATGGCGCTCTGGTCACATGATCGCTGAAGTGCCCTGGTCTGATGTGTGTGGACATCATGTGTAATTAAGCTCAGCTGGAAGAGTAGTATCACTGCCAAGAGCTGGACATGACACAGAAAAGGTATGTAGGTCTCTGAATAACCACTGGGGGAGGGGTGGGGCGGGGTCTATGAATGGGAGGAAAATCATGTGACCAGACACTCTGATTAATTCCACCTGTGTATCATCTGGGGTTTTCTGCTTTAATACACCACATGCTAACTAGGAATTACCATGCCCCAGACACCCCAGGGGGGCAAAGCCCTGTCTGTTTGGATTTCATTTTCTTTGAATTTGCCTGGTGTTCATCCCATCGTTACCCAATCCTGTAAAATGTGGAAAATACACGCTCCTCAAAATCATAGTCGAGTCTAGACCCTATTCATTGTCTCAGCCACCATACAAGTTTTAAGCCAACTGACAGCTGAGCAGGTCTTGCTGGTTGTGGGTCCAGGTATATGAAGAACTGATGTAGTGTTATCCATATAAAACTGGAAACTCAGTCAGCCAAGAAACTCTGCTACCAACATACCAAGCTGTGGAATGAAACAGCAAAACATTTTTTAAAAAAAACCCGAGTTAATACTGAATGCAAGCCTCCACTGTTCTTGTGTTGGTGGCTGAGAAACTTTGCATTCTGGGAGTAAATAATCGAATCACCCTGATGAAAATCGCTCCCATCTTCCCCAGTGATTTAGGCTGTCCATTTAATGCAGATTGAAGACTTCAGCCTTTACCAGCTGCTCAAGCCAAAGTGAGCACACGTTTGGCAGATCAACAGGCCCACTTGGGTGACCTCATCACATCTGGAGTGCCCTGGCACAATCCAGGAACCAGTGGGGCCAGGTAGTGTCAGATAATGGTCATTGTTATTCACACCCCATCCCAGTAGAGTGCGACAGACCCTCTCTCTCTTTTTCCGCTTGACAAGTGATTGATTTACAAGGAGTGTGTTATATTCATAGTGCGCCTGCCTCATTTTCGGTCACAGAACAGTGTCCGGGGATCAAAAATATCAACAAAGCACTCGGTGACCAGAATAGGAGGACATTAGGCACAGTTGCCGCATGCATTGCTGTAATGATTATTGTTTTTGTTGTTGTGGGCAGATTTAATTTCACAGCTTGTTAGTTAGCAATCCCCCCCCCCCACACACACACACACACACTCTCTTACTTTTGTGTTTTACAGACATAACTGTCAGGGACACGAAACGGCAAATTGGTTTTTCATTCCTTTTGATACTCGTGTGGCATTTTTTCATTAATTCCAGTGACCCCTGAAACAACATGAGCGAGAAAAGTAATTTTTCAGCATTTTTGATTCATATTTCCCTCCACTAATCTGCAGGCAAATGTCCAAAAAATATATCCATTAAAAAAAAAAAAAAGACAGAAATAGAGAGTTACAGCTTTCGCGAAACACTCGAGCAATCTCCTGTGAGTGGTCACATATTACGGGATTAGCAGAGAATTCCCATACTGCTTCCACGCTAACTCTAACTCCACAATAGAGAGCAAGGTACTGAAAAACAGGATGTAGAGTACTCAAGCATGCCAAAAGGAGTCTGTGTTTCGAGCTCGGCTAGCCAGCTGTGACGGACAGCTGTACGTGCAGGTGTTCAAGTGTAGGACCATAAACGGACATGCCTTCCTGCTGGTGTTGGGGCTGAACTACAGCTAAACCACAGCCAGCTTTCTTCGGGGTCACCAAACACCGGAGAAGCACTCAGTTGCTTACTCCTACCGCTCTTGGAACGTTCACCAGATCCGTTACCTCCAAACTGGACCAGGCGTCCAACACCCTCAAGCTGATGCATGAAAGACACTCGCCAGCCAGGAAAATGAATGATGGACCATAAGATACCAGTAAATTATCCATCCATCTATCCATCCATGATTTTTCTACCCCATCTCTTCTATGCAGGGTGGCGGGGGTATGAAGCCTATTAGCTATTTATTTTTCAAAATCATAACGAAAAAGGGCGTAATTGATACTGCTGCAGAGAAGCAAAAGTGGATGTTACAACCAACCCCCCCCTCCCCATGTCATTACCCAGTTATATGTTCGACCAGGATGAGAACTGACACCCTACTGGTCATGGGCTTACAGATGCATACTTGAGGCTGGATGGGTACAGTTTCAGGTTTGGTATTACAGTAGATCTTCTATCAAAATGATGATCGGCACATGGAAATGTATATGCATCTGACTTTAGATTTAGACTATCCTACACATTTGGAATAGTCAGAGGTGCGTCTGATTTACAGCTACTGTTCAGGAGAGTCAGAGGCGCATCCGAGGTGCAGTGAGGTGAAAAGGAAACAGAAATGATTAAAAAAAGAGGTGTGTGGGATTGTGGGCCAACACCATCGGTGCATCAGGTTGGAAACTGGGCCGGGGGTAGCGCCAGAGGGGCACCAGCCCCAGCTGAAAGCTGATTGGCCCTTGGTGTGTCCCTCCCCTTCAATCGGCAGTTGAAAACGTCAATGGCTAATGATAAGGCTGGCCCCTCTGTATGAATTTTGTGCACCACCTTAAAAAAAAAATCTTAGAATCACCCCTGAACTGGGGTCCTTCAATGAAAATAGGTCAAGCTTGGCTCAGTTGGAGAACATCGTAGTAGGGCATTTCTTGCCCAGTGACACTTCGTTCAGGGTGCCAAGACGACTGGAATATGAAGAACAGGCCAAGGAAGGAATGAGGACAAAACCAGCTTCGAGGAGAAGGACCCACTTCATTTCATGTGGCTGACTGACCACCCCCCCCCCCTCCCTGAGCTCTGTGCTCCTCCTCTAATGTCACCACAGTTATTGACTTTCAGGGGCTCAAAAGAAGCAGAGAACGGGGCCGCTGGGAGAAGCTGGCCCTGCTTCGAGTTTGCAAACATGCGCGCTGCTGTCGTTGATTCCAGCTGAATTAATCACAGCTTCAGAAGCTTGTAAAGCAGGCACTGACCGAAGGACTCGACTGTGACACTTCCCCCTCTGGCGTTCCGGCGCACTCCGGGGTGTAAACTCGATTTAAACAGTGGTGTCACATGGAACAAAGTGACTTGCACTTCGGCAGATGGGAGGCCACGGATGCAGTTGCCATGGACACAGACAGAGCACCCCTGAAGGACTATGTTCCAAAATGCAAGAGAGATACAGGGTGTGTGAAGATTCAATCTCTCTGCACTTTACCTGTAGACATAACGGAAAATGCTTCAAATCTCTCAAGAGCATCCGTATAGACCTGATTTAGCTCTAAGAAAAAAATAAATAAATTTGTAAAATTTCTACCCATCTTTACCACCATTAACTGCAAACACGCATTGTCATGGGTCGATAGGCAAAGGTTTCCAGAAGAGCCGGAATCTGTGTCGTGAGGGGAAACGGCTTCAGTGGAGTGAAGTGTTTCACAAGAAATACAAATGTCGGCAGTTCATTAAAATGCCGATTCCCGATATGTCCTGAGGGGAGAGGGATTAATCACCCGTTAGCGGAGCTCCTAGGAACACAAATGATGATGAATGGATTTTCCACAGCACAGGTCAACAACTTTCTGACGAAAGGGAACGTGACCCATCATGCAACTGACCAACTTCCTGATGTGTGTTCATGGTACCTTTCAGGCCTCGCTATTTATCTTCGTCACTATTATCCATCTTCCTACTGTTTACCCTGGCCAGGGTCAGGGGGAGACGCTCCCTGTATGTGATGCCGATTCATTACCGGCCAGGTATACGCACACACAATCATATGCTGCATGTTATACATAGAGATTAACCATTAAAATAAACAGATTAGCCAAGTAGCATGTATTTGGACTCTGAAACCAGAGCACCCCCAGAAAAGGGAGAGCATGCAAACTCTGCATATGTGCAAGGGAGGTGGAAATCAAAAGCCCATTATTACCATTATTACCATTATTATTATTATTATTATTATTAGTAGTAGTAGTAGTAGTAGTAGTAGTAGTAGTAGTGGTAGTAGTAGTAGTA
>JAABNY020000082.1:21648545-21663482 GCA_015164015.2 Brevimyrus niger | reverse complement strand
GACTCCTGTTACGCAGACCAATGACACTCAGTCCTTTGATACTTAGACCACTAATATTCAGACTCCTGTTACGCAGATCCATGACACTCTGTCTTCTGATCCTCAGATCTGTGATACTCCCCTGCTCTCCATGTGAGTCCTGGTGCTTCACAGTCTCTGGTTCAGACTGATGTGGATTAGAGTAGCCGGATTAGAAGCAGCAGTGGAGAATGAAGAGGCTTGCAGGGCAGCTTGGCCCATTTTCAGCTGAAAAGGGAACTGATACAGTAGCTAACTAGCAGTAGGTTAAACCAGACACTGACAGAGAGCATGGGATAATCCCAGACGCTGTGGGATTAGAGCCTTTAAACCGGTGACGTCCCCACAGAGGCTGGTGTGTGTCTGGGTGTGGGTACATGCTATTGTGTCTCTAAGGACAAATGCTGAACAGATGTGTCCACAAAATTGGCAGCTCTTGAAAAACAAACTCAGGGTCGTTTCCAGGAAACAAGTTCCTTCATCTTCTCTGTTTAATAAAGTGCCAAAACTTTCTGTTATTGATTTCCATTTGTTTATGAGTTGATGTGGAGCATGTTAGTGAAAAGCTGTGATGTTTGGGAACAGGGTGGGATGTGTGTGAAGTGTTCCCATGGCAACACGGCAGAGGCGGCACAACTGCGTGACATAGTAGTGATGTCGTGTTGCCGGGTGACCCAAGAACAGCTTCCACAGGCGGGACAACATGTGTCAGTCTATAGCTACCTTTAAAAATGCATGGGGGGTTAGCTATTTGTGCCCCAGCACTCTGAATTATAATTTCTCAAGTGGTGACAGCGCCATCCGGTGGGCTGGAGGTGTCAGTGCAGGTGGAAAGGGTCAACGAGAGCAAGGTGATGCATCTAGGATGTGGAAATGCTCCTATACCTTCAAGGAAAATACTTTCCAAGGGTGAAGCATCATGTGATTAACATCACAAATACACAGGCTTCACAAAGGGTTTATTGGATTAATCTGGCATCCACACTGGATGGTTATCCTATATACTCCCAGATGATCTGCTGTCAGGCAAGGAGCGCTATCTGGGAGAAAGATTTCTCTGGCCGGTCAGTCGCTGTCAGTAATCATTACAACATAAGGGGCGCCGGTCATGGCACTGTGAGGTGGTCACGATTTGGTGTAGAGGTGGTATTGATCCAAGATCATCTCGCTGATTGAGCTGCGGACCCCAGTGATACCTAAAATCCCCCGTCTGTGAGAGGGGCAGGCCTGGGGGGGGCTGGTGACGGTGACTCCAGGAACAAGAGGCACGTCTCCGAGGCCCACAGGCATCACTGGCTGATGGGGGGGTCAGAAAAAGCTCATCTCCCAAAGTGTCCCTACTCCTGTCAGAGCGCCGGTGAATCTCTACCATCGGTATGAGAGAGAATCCACGGCAGCAAAGGCTGTGGACAAGGAGAGGGTAATAATAACGCCCTTCTCTGACCCCTGATACTTACACCACTGATACTCAGACCCATGATACGAAAAATCTAGGTCTTTGTTTTTGTTAAAAAATTAACGCTGAGACACTTACAGCACACATTTCAGGCACTAAAATCAAAGAGATGCCACCTGGGACAACGAGATGTTATGACGCTCCAAATCTGTTAAGATGAATGATAATCTGCCTCGTTTAACTTTTCTTGCTTTCACATTACCATTATTAATAAGCTTTAATCTCTGATTCTTGTACGACCTATTACATCACCATGATATCAATACCATACTGTATATGGCCCAGCCAATAACGTGCACTGTTTATATGACCAGTCAGAAGAGTTGCACAGGATATATTACAAGTACAAAAATGTAACCAGGAGACAGTTAGTGTTGCCTTCTGCCAGTGCTGCCTTTCGTCACCAATTCTGTTCTTAACTTTTATTGACAGAATTTCTAGACATAGTCCAGGGGTGGGCAGTGCAGTTCGGAGGCCTCAGAATCGTGTCTTTGTTTTTTGAAGATGATGAGGTTCTGTTCGCTTCATCGGACTGTTACGCCCAGAATGCACTGCGGCGGTTTGCAGCTGAGTGTGAAGCGGCTGGGATGAAGATCAGAACCGGCAGGTCTAAGGCAAGGGTTCTTGACCGGAAAAGGGTGGATTGCCCTCGCCTGGTGGGGGAGGAGTCGCTACCTGAACTGCAACAGTATCTCGGGGTTGTGTTTCAGAAGTGGGGGAAGATGGAAGCGGGAGATCGACAAGCGTCGGCAGTAATGCGGGCACCTTGCCGTTCTGTCATGGTAAAGAGAGAGCCGAGCTGGACACCAAAACTATGGATATACTGATCAATCTGCATTGCTATCCTTTCCTATGGTCACAAGCTTCTTGTAGTGATTGAAATAATGAGATCATGGTTACAGAAGAAAGGAGTTTCCTCCACAAGGTGTCAGGGCTCAGCCTTAGAGAGCATTCTGGAGGAGCTGAATGTAGAGTCTCTGCTCCTCCGCATCTAAAGAAGCCATGAGGTGGTTCGGGTGTCTATCCAGGACGCATGCTGGGTGGCTCCCTGGGAAGATATTTCACACATTTTAAGGCAACGAGGCATTTAATTGTAAATGTCTGACACAAGATTTACAAAGAGCCATAATAGATTGAGAAGAGGGTTTGAGATACAATTTTTTATGCGATATCGGTATATATGCATTTATCATAAAAACAAAACCTCTAGTACTTACAAAAAAATGAAGAAAAACATTTCAGGGTGGGGGGGGGGGGTCTCTCAGTTTTAAATCACTCAGACATGCAACAGCGCAAAAGTGACACAATATCACAATATCAGTCAGTTATGTAGCGATAGTCTTTACCCTCACCTCGCCTTTCTGAGTAAAGTTCGTTTGGCTCTGCAGTTCACTTCATTCTCTACTTCACAACTTGTAACTGTGCTGATCGAGCAGTGCAAAATGTCCTCACCACTCTAAACTCAGCTGGTTATAATATGTAAATCGGAGAAAATATAATCATTTTACGAAGACCTACAGTAGGAAGGCGTGGAGACGATTTACTGCAAAAAGTATATGAAAGAATTATGGATACCAATACACTTTGAAGCCTACATCCAATCTCGGACACTGAAGAAAATTCTGGAAAGCGTACCATTTGACTGGAGACGTACTTTCGTCGTAGAGAATGACTTAGAGGAAGATATAAATTATGCAGTTAAGACATCACAGAAGCGTGCGATGGACCGCCTCATTCACATATAGCTAAAGGAACATCTAAATGAAAAATAATATTAACCCATAAATAAATTATTTATATTTACGAAAGTATTATCATAATACGCCGAGACAGATGTGAACGCGTCTATGGCTCTGAGAAGAACCGAAGCCTCATGCCCAAAGGGCCGCTGGTTGCCGACCCCTGAACTAGGAGGCGGCCCCAGAGCAGATGACCAGCAGCTGGAGGAGGTAACTGGGGAGAAGGAGCCCTTGGCATCCTTGCTTAGACTGCTGGCCATGTGACCTGACCCTGGATAAGCGGCACATGGATGGATGGATCGATCGATGGACAAACCAAATCTATTCATAGTCATACTGACATCATGTCATCAACATTACATAACTGACACCTTTCAGTACAGCTTCAATGTCTAGGCTATGTTCTTTCATCACACATACATTTTTGTCTTTTGTGTTTTATATATAGACCTATATATTTTTTCACTGTCAAATTTAGGAATCAAATTTTTAATCAACTGAAACCAAGAATTCTATTACTGATTGCCATCATCAAAGGTAACAAACCTCATGCAAAGAGCTTGCAGTAGCAGTGATGCAGTGGCAAAGTGGACAGTGCCTCCTGAGCCTTAAACATCCACATGTCACAGGTAAACTAGTATAAAAGTGAGCGTCAGCTCTGGCCCTGTCTCTGAGCCCAGAACTGAGCCGTGTTTACCATCATGGAAAGGGGGTTAGCAGCTGGAAGTAGCTACCAATCCAGAATGATCCACACTTGTTCAGGGGCTCTGCCTAACCGTAAGTGGTTTGAACTCCCCTGCAGGAAATTAACCACGGCTGACAATTTGAACTGTAAGCCCCCAGTCAGTGGATTCAGTGAATTCAGGTGAGAACCACGTTTATTTTCATTCTAGGGTGCGAGGCATCATGGCAGGGATGCTGACCCACAGCTCCTATCATTCTTCTGACGTGCTGCTGGCCCTTCGTTGTGCCTCTCGACCCCCCCAGCACCGATTCCACTACCCACTATGTCCCTCAGAGAAGTTTCCAGCCTCTTTTATGTGTTCTCTGTGGGGCGGGTAGTGCTGCCCTTCGGACTTCGCATCAACTGCCACTCCTGTCACTTTGACGTCCAAGGTGTCCAATCCTCCTACTGTAGGTGAGAAGACTCCTGTGTTTCTGAACACCTACAGTCTGTCTTCAAAAAGAAGAAGCCCCCCCCCCCCCGCCATCATTTCTCACAGCCCCTGCCTTTCAAGTTTCTGAGAAATGGAGCATTAACTCAGAAGCAGTGAGCTGGAAAGGCCCGCAGCTGTGAATCGTGTCGCCATCCAGCTGTTTGTTCGTCCATTATGAGAAGCCACTGGTCCAGCTATGTATGGTGCTGACCGGGAACCAGGCGCCACAGCCTCCAGGTCATCCCTGCAGCTGTGGGACAGATGGGATGCGGGGCCACATGCCAAAGCTGTAACCCCAGCTCCTCCACATGTTAAAACAGCCTCCCCTGGTGTATCTGCACTGTGTGAGTCACAGGGAGCGTGCATAGAAGATCCACGGAATCGAGGGAAGGATACACAGGTGCAACGCAGAAGAAGATCATGAAGATTTTTATAGCTTCCGTAAATGCCATTTTTAACATATTCACAAGTTCCAAAAAAAACACCCAACACCTATGAAGGACATGAAAGATGAGACATGTCAGGTACTCTAAGACTAGGTCAGGTCGGGTTGGGGAGTATGCGCTGGTAGAGCGTTTTGCTGCACGCACCACATGATGAAATACCCAGGGATTCCAGTTGGCGACTCCCCCCCCAGGGTGACATGCGGTTCAGTCCCCCCTTCCAGAAATAAGAGTCTGTCTGCCACAGCCAGGTGTTACGTGGGTGTCCCTTTGGCCTGGTCCAGCCGGTTCCTCAGCAATGACCAACCCTCGGGGAATCGCGCCGCATGACCGTAGTGCCGTATCTGACACTTCCGCCTAATGCAGGCAATGTACGTCATTCGGGACTCCCTGAGCAAATGTTCATTTGACAAAAACTCAAATCAGTGCTACTCAAGGATTCTCCAGAGAGACAAAGTCAAACAAAAAAGGGGAAAACACATAGACCAGTAAATGCTTAAGTCCTCTGGCCAAGTTAACCTTAATTCAGAGATTAGTGCTGCGTTTGAGTTACTCAGGTTAAATTTCTCTCCAGGGGTTATAGCTGATAAAGGCCCTCCAAGAATGTGAAGCAGGAGCCTTCAGCTTGGATGTTTGTCATCTGCCTCGTGCAGTAGCTTGTTAAGAAGCCAACAGAGCTTCGCTAAGGTTAACAAACCCTAAGCTGCCTGCTTACTGTGGTACTCTGGCTATGGGGCTGAGTTCCTTCTCATCATTCCCATTTAGGGAATCAGACAGCCGAGCTGGGAACAGGACAGCCAACAAGGGATGCTGGAGTGCTGGAGAGCATCAGCGCCTCCCAAGACTCTTACGAGATCCGAGGTGATGGAAAATCGATGGCCGCCGCCGTGGTCGATGCTGATGTCAAAGCCTACATCCCTCTGTGTCCATGATGGAGGCTGAATAGAACAAGCGGAAGTCTAGCCTGGTAATACCCACTAAAGAATTTAATTCAGTTAATCCTTGTGTTCAAAGATTGAGAACCGAAAAGTTGGGATCAAAAGTCAGCAAGTGCTGAAGGTCAGGAAGGGTGTGGAACAGCCCTGGGGCTGAAAGGTGATCCTGGGGCCTGTACTAGGAAGTGGGGTTACTGGCTTAAATCTGACAAGTTACCCCGATAAGCCTGTAAACCTGCTTCTTAGTACATGCCACTGGTGAGCTGCTTCCTGGGGGATCCCCTCACTACTTCTGCTTTTCCAATCAAATTGAGGGGCTTTAACCTCACTGTTGGGCACATGTTGTACCTTACATCACAGCATCCCAGAAGAAAGGCCCAGATCCAGCGTTGATGTCATGGTGTCCTGTCCAACTTCCAGGCCAAGGACATTTACACAGAGGCTTATTTCAACTTAGGCAAGTTTAATCAAGGATGTGTGCGTGTTGCCATAGAAACTTGGTTCATAATTTTTTTATGGTAGCGGTGGTTCAGTGTTTCAGACATTCAGGAAAATAAGATACAGCATGTTAGTCGCTGGGGGAAAAAAGCAGGACATATGGCAAGAACTCAAGAGTAGTTTGGTATTTATAAGAAAATAAATCACTTTCTGCTTGTAACTTTGGTTATACTGTACACAAAGGCTTATCAATAGGAGGATTAACTTATATACCTGTCCATATATTTCAGCCCTTTATTAAAACATAATTAAATTACTTGTACGAATCCTGTATTAATCTAAAACCGCGAACAGGACAATTAATCAATCAAGATTTCCAAGAATGTATAGAGCAGGTCCCGGAGAGCTACTATCCAGTCGGTTTTCAATCTTACCTGGCTTCTGATGAGCCACACCTGGTCTCAGGTAAATACCAGGGCCAGGTGTGGCTCATCACAAGGCAAGGGTTAGACACCGACAGGATAGTAGCTCTCAAATCATGCTTCTTAGAATTAAGCAAGTCATGTCAGACACCTTATTTAAACAAATCAAGTCAAGTCAGAGGCATAGACTTATGATACACAGGGCAACTACATTGGGCAGAGTGGGCAAACAATGCAATAATTACTGCTACATGTAAGGCATCATTCACACCTCTCACTTTAGGGACAAAGACTGGGGGTGGGGGTAATAACGATAAGAAATATAGGACAGTATGTACAAACTACAAAGTTTCTTTATTTCATTTCAATAATATTCTGAATAATTCAACATGGGGGAGAGGAAACACTTGTTCCAGTGCTGTTTACAAATGCAGCATCTAGTAAAACACACATAAAAATACACTTTACTGCAACGCAGTAATAATGAATTAATTAATTTAGCCAAATAAATCACCACAAAATAGTTTAGGTCACAAAGTTTGGAGGTCTGCAGCTATTCACTCTGCACACTGTGCGCCTTAGCATGCGTTGTCCCTGTTCTGTTATTTTACATGGCCTACCACTTTATGGCTGAGTTGCTGTTGTTCCCAATTGCTTCCACTTAGTTATAATACCACTAACAATACCACAAACAATTGACAGTGGAATATTTATTGCTGAGGCAATTTCACAAATGTATTTATTGCACAGAATGCATCCTATCACAATACCACACTTGTATTCACTGAGCTCCTGAGAGTGACCCATTCTTTTGCAAATGTGTATAGAAGCAGTCTGCATGCCTAGGGGCTTGATTTTATACATCTCTGGCTATGGTAGTGATTCGAACACCTGAATTCAATGATTTGGAGGGGTGTCCCAAAATGATATAGTTTATGTTAACAACTTACGTAGTTCATACTATGCAGGTGTTTCCCGAAACCATCGGTTGAACTATAGAGGTAACGGTGTTGCAAACTTTCATCATATGACCCATCGTTAAAAGACACAGGTGTTTCCAAAAATCATAGATCGAACGAAGGTTTGCAAAGACTGTCGTTAAGTTGTGTAGTTCAATCTACAGCTCTCCAGCTGAAGTTAAAAGCTCAGTTCCGGGTGACTCAGTCATCAATACTGGAATATGCCGTGGTACTGTAGGAAAATAGTCATATATTAGTAGTCAAATATTAAATATCTTACTGTACAGACATCTTTTATGGCAAGTGCTTTGAAAATGCAGTTGTAAGAATATATATTTTTTATTTTTAATGTACTTCTCTGTTAATGAATATCATGTGATTTACACACCTTGTTTGTGCTATATGGTAGAATTAATTACATAGATAAATATATGATTATAGTTAGGGCTGCAGAAATATGACATTGCAATATCACATCATCAAGTAATACTGTGATATGTATAAAACCAAAAAGGATATGAAATTACCCAAATTAAACTACTCCTCTCTTCAGCATTTGATCCTCTACTAATGACCTTTCAGACACATGAAGGAAGAGGACTGTAAGTCCAAATTGTGTTCATTGTTTTCTTGTCTTCAACATCAATTTTTTTTCCTGCTCGCCAATCCCGCCCAGTACGACTCCTGGCCGCTACTCCCGCCGATCAGCAGCGTAGCGTGCGAACTCCCAGCATCCTAGTTCTTTGTACTTGTGTATACTTTTAAAATGATGTCGAATAACGACTTAGGAACACTTTAAGTCACGAACCGCCATTCCGAACGTATCTCATTCGTAAGTAGAGGAACGTCTTTATTGCCAAACGGAACTTATCTATAACAATAACGTTTGTCTAGTGAGTTGGTGGTGTTGCTGTGAGTTGTGTCAAGAGTACCGACAATGTGATATAATTTTACGCAGACGCACATCACAATGACGATGCTGAAACGATTTATCATTCGGTGCTTGTGATCACACAGTATTAAATAGGAAAAAACATTGGGAAAGGAAATAAAACCCAGGAAAATTAATGGTTACAAATAATCAATCACTATTATATTGCAATATAGACAAATATTTAAAGAAGCACCACTGTGTGAATTCAAACCCCTGGACACATAACCAGAAAACCTGATGAACGGCAGTCATTCCCACTGAGCTATAAGAACATACATGAGGAATTTACAAACGAGAGGAGTCCATTTGGCCCATCAAGCTCATTTGCAGATAACTTAACTAATAGCTCAGAGTTGTTGAAATCTTATCTAGCTCTGATTTAAAGGAGCAGAAGGTTTTAGCTTGTGCTACACGAACAGGAAGACTGTTCCATACTCTCTCTCTCTCTAAATAGTCTGTGTGCTCAGCAGTGGATCAGGAATTTATAACAGTTAATAGTGTGATTAATGTAAAAAAAATATATAGTAACACATGTACAGATATTTTCACCAAATGCATTGTAGCCAATTAGATAATAGTTCATTTTTTTCTCTACAAGAAGTATCATGCAAATATCATATTGTTATTATTATTATTATGCTATAGATATTTTTGAGTTTTTGATATTATTATTGGTATAATATGATTGACACAACAAATTAATAATGCAATGTTGGCTCAACTGATGTATTTAAAAATTATATTGCGAAGATTGTGAGTTGTTGCAAGTGACCTGGTGTGAGAGTCAGACCAAACACCTTTGGAATCATTGTAGTTTGAACTTTCGTGCTTCAGACTAATGTGCTTCAAACTACTGTAGTACTAACAAAGTATGATGGCTTTGAGAAACAGTTGTACTTTGGATGTTAGTACTTTGTATCCTTAACACTAACTTCTATCGTCGTACAGGAAACGCAGCCCTGGGGTGCGTTTCCCAAAACTATCATTGCTAAGCGACTCCGTGCTTAGAGTATAACGTAGACCGATGGACTAAACAGTTCACACACCTGGGTTAGAACAACTGATCGAACGGTTATCCCAACAAAACCAGGAGACACACTGGCCCTTTCTGGATAAGACTGTCCACCCCTGTAGTGGCATATGCAGTTAGTGTGTATTGCTTGGTAAATGATGTTGTGTACCCAGTGGTCATTGTGCCATATGGTACACTTTGCCATATATAGGTCAAAAAGAGAAATAATAATAAAAAAACATAAAAAAATAAAATGAAAATATTAAAACCCAATAATAATAATAATAATAATAATAATAATAATAATAATAATAATAATATTAAATCATTATCCCTTGTATGTGTATACATGTGTGTATTTGTAGCCCTATGCAGACCATTGGGTGTTGTGCAGTTTCTTCATTACACACATAATTTAAGAAGGACAACAGTCACCTTAGAATAGAGTACAGCACTTTAATGAAATACTCCTTATTTACTGACAGCTGTCATTGCCATAATGGAAGAGTAGAATAACACTACAGCGGTCAAATACGAATCCATGCCTTTGTACTCCGCAAATGACATCTGTAATGTTTGGATATTACACACACCTGTATATTCCAGTCAGCCACTAACAATCTGTAAGTGACAACGTCGGACCAGGAATTTGTAAGCGGTCGAAGTGTGACTGAAACACAATGAACTGCAATCAGTGTAATTACAGATGGAGCGTCTTTCAGAAAATGCAGTGTCACAGCTTAAAGTTCTTCTGTTTTCTACTCCAAGAAGCGTCACAATATTTCGCCGCAATTGCTATTTTTCATATTATTGGCGTCATGTGACTGGCACAATAAATTGATGATTCATGACAGGTCTGAGGAAGACTGACTGAGACACAGACTAAATACCAAACACAAGCTCGACTGAACGAGCAACAGGTGACCACAATCAGGGCAAAACAGGAGGTAATGAGGTGGGCGTGGCACACAATAAGGAGCGTCTGGAGCAGGGTGTGACAATATTACACAGTTTACGAGTTTTTGTACATGATCGGCTGTGAAAGTAGTTTGTTGCGCACGACTTGCCGTGAGTCTGACCAATTAGCGCTGGAACCATGGTACCAGTTCGAACTAATAAACTTCTAATTAACTAACGCGGTTCGAACTACTGTGGTACGATGGTTGTGGGAAACAGTCAATACTTTGGATGTTAGTCTGAACTACCATAGTATGATGCATTGTTAATGCTAACTTTGTCGTTGTCTGGGAAATGCACACCTGGTTGGGAGTTGCCTGGCAACACTGCTCGCAAAGTTGCCCTGTGTATCACCACCTTCAGTGAAGCAAGTCATATGAAGTAATGGTCAATCCCAATGGTCAATGATAATTTCACCAGCTTTGATAAATTATAATCATTTAAGAAATGTATTAATCATTTAAAATGTGGTCATACTTATTAATTTTCACACGTATTAATATTTTCCAGTAGAAATACAGTAAAATATTATGACATCTTTTTTTTGCATTTTCATAGTGTTTAGTAAAACATCTAAAGCATTTTTTATGGTAATACACATTTAAACAGTGAGTAATGTTTTAATTCTTTGTTTCACACACTGTCTTGGATAAAGAATGTTTGACAGAATTGTCACTTGGCTGTAGATGAATATTAAAATCTAAGTACTAAAGTATTGTTCATACCTATAAATTTCACAATAAATAAATCTGTATTTATATGTATTTCTACAACCCATACAAGCGCTCTGACAATTACCGCATAAAACCTCATATCCAGGAAAAAATTATGTACACAATCGTAATGGTGTGAAATGTTCAGCATGATTTTATAAGAAAAATAAGTGCATGTGTTTCACAATGTTAACGCATCAATGACCGGACAATCAACAACCACAACGTGTAACGGAAATCCATACATAAGTGTTCTCTAATCCTTTTTTCTTTTCTACAATGACAGCTACTTTTGCTTTACAAAGAAAACGATCTGGGGAGCGACTGAGTTACAGGATAGTTTAATAAATCCTCTGTATAATCTTCTGCAGACCAGGGTTGGTCCCCTCTGAATATACAATCCGCCGTTTGGACGAGAGGTAGTTAAGGGATTTGGGATCGACTTTTTGAATAAAAGTCGCAAGCAGTGATTTTGTAACGGCTTTAAATGAGCACTGCATGGCTCAGCCTCCTGCCTTTATGGGTCTTGAAATGTTGAGTGAAATTTTAAGTTGTCATAGTGTCAGATTAAATTTTTCCTTGCATGTTTTGCATTGCTGTTTTATTATTATTATTATTATTATTATTATTATTATTATTATTATTATTATTATTATTATTATTATTATTCGGTCTGCATAAAAATTTGAGTAACCGAAATGTATAGTTTTTTGTGTCAATGCCTCTATGGTTACTTCATGCTAGCACACTGAACTGTGTTCACCAAAAAATCTTGTGGGCCAGTTGTGGCTTTCTGTCGTTTACGGAGTCACCCTCCTCTGGTTCTAAGTGTGGCTATTCGTCGTTTTCACCAAAAACAGTTATATTGATAGGAAGGGCACACGCAGAGGCATGGAATTCTGTTTCATTTTCATTGCGACAGCTGACAAATGTCAACCGGCACCGTCGCAAGTGAATAGGCTTTATAGATCATTGGTGTTGTAATCATGTGGTTCATTTATAATCTGGCACACTGGAGGTCCCATATTTCCCTGGAGAACACAGGGCAGATGTAACTCCGTGTCGCTTTATAGAATCAGAAGCAGAATAGAGTTTATTCCCAAGTATGTTCAGACATACAAGGAATTTGCTTTGGTGGTTGGTGCCAGACATTGGGAGATAAAGGTGGGTTTGTATACAGGTTCTAAAATAAATAGATAGTAGAATGTGAAATATGATATATCAGTGAAACTAAGAGAAATATATACATATTTAAGAGATTTCATGCTTGTACTAGGATGGGGAAATTCCTGGCCTTATTGATGAGGCGGGCCGCGGTGCGGAAGAAACTGTTCCTATGGCGTGAGGTTTTGGTCCCAATGAACCTCAACCTTCTGCCAAACCTGTGTGCCGGGAGCTTCATGGAAAGGGCTTTCATGGCTGAATAGCTGCATGCAGGCCTCACATCACCAAGCACAATGCCAAGCGGCCGACGGACTGGTGTAAAGCAGGCTGCCTCTGGACCCTGGAGCAGTGGAAATGTGTTCTGTGGAACGACAAATCACGCTTCTCTGTCTGGCAGTCTGATGGATGAATCTGGGTTTGGTGGAAGCCAGGAGAATGTTACCTGCCTAACTGCAGTCTGCCAACTGAAAATTTCGGGGGAGGGGTGATTATGGAGTGGGGTTATTTTTCGGGGTTGGGCCAGGCCTCTTAGTTCCAGTGCAGAGAACCCTTAATGTCTCAGCATACAATTTGGAAAATTCTATGCTTCAGACTTTGTGGGAACAGCTTGGGGAAGGCCTTTTCCTGTTCCCACATGACTGTGACCCAGTGCAGAAAGCAAGGTCCATAAAGACATGGCTGGGTGAGTTGAGTGTGGAAGACCTTGACTGGCCTGCAGAGTCCTGACCTCAACCCCATCAAACACATTTGAAATGAGCTAGAACAGAGATTGTGAGCCAGGCCTACAGTACATGTTGACCATCAGTGGTTGACCCTACAAATGCACTTCTTGATAAATGGGTAAAAATGTCCCACAGACATGTTCCAAAATCTAGTAGAAAGCCTTCCTAGAAGAGCAGCAGTTGTTATAGCTGCAAAGGGGGACCAACTCCATATTGATGCCTATGGATATAGAACGGCATGTCATAAAAGTTCCTGTAAGGTGTAGGTGTAATGGCCATGTGTCCCAGTACTTTTGTTCATATAGTGCAGCTTATGCTCTTCCCTTCCTCCGCCTATGTATGATAGCTCCCCCTGCTGTTCGTGTCTTAGTAAACAACAAATGCACAGCACCGGAAGGCATCAACACAAACAGGTAACCCTCCAGGTCGTTTAACCCTTTGATTTCTCCCCTCTTGCTGGACGGCAAGCACTGGTTATTTAGAGGGTGTCCAATCACCCGCATTTTAGATCTTGGAGATCACGCTGCATGCATCTACACAGCAGCAGAACTGCACATATGACACACTCTACAAGGACGGAGAGAGAGGATGTCTCTGCTCGTGGTGTCAGATAATCAGTGACAGGGACAATGACACCGGCCCTTTGAATAATTAATGCAATGCGATGGCTCCATTAGCCATGGATCGACTTTCTGGGATCTGAACACAATCCGTCAATAACCCAGGAGTCGTCCGAAGGAAACGGCAGCATGTTGAAAGCGTCCCTGATAATAGGAAAAATCCATACATCACCACTGCACATCTCCAGTACGTGTGCACCTCCGGAAAAGTGAGACTGTGTAGCACTCGGTGCTGAATAGAATAGGCACGCAATAGACGCAAGGAACAAACAGGTATTCGTCTGAAGACAAGTGGGTCCAGAGCTTAATTAATCCCTTTGTTGAGTGTTCTGAAAATATCTTAATTAAAGTGGGGAAAAAAAAAAACATTTCTGAGAAAAAAGCACTTCAAGTTGAAGTATGTCTGAAGCTTACCCAAGAGAAGAAGAAAATTAATCCATCCATCCATCAGCTGCTTCCCCTTTGTATGCCTTTGTAACGCCTGTGTTCAGCCACCATAAGCAATCACGCTTTGAAACGTCATCTCGGCTGCACAGGTCTTGGGTGCTCGTACTTACTCTGCTTATCAGCTGTCATGGGGGCCTCAGTTTTCTAGAACATTCTCGTCTCTGGCATAGTTACTGAAGATGTAGGATAAATAGCTTTGGGGCACCGCGGTGTGCGTGTGGCAGCCCGCCAACAGGGACAGCACGTTCGGTGCGTTGTCGAGTGTGTGAGCATGTTCAGTGCGTTCAGTGCGTTGCCGAGTGTGTGAGCATGTTCAGTGCGTTGCCGAGTGTGTGAGCATGTTCAGTGCGTTCAGTGCGTTGTCGAGTGTGTGAGCATGTTCAGTGCGTTTTCGAGTGTGTGAGCATGTTCAGTGCGTTCAGTGCGTTGTCGAGTGTGTGAGCATGTTTAGTGCGTTGTCGAGTGTGTGAGCATCTTCAGTACGTTCAGTGCGTTGTCGAGTGTGTGAGCATGCTTAGTGCGTTGTCGAGTGTGTGAGCATGTTCAGTACGTTCAGTGCGTTGTCGAGTGTGCGCGAGGGTGAGCAGATTGTCAGTGACTCTCGTGAGAATGAAATGCAGCTCACATGCTTTAGGTAAAAACATTGTCAACCGTTAAAGTGGTGCAAATCAGTTTGGGGAGGGGGGTGGCCCCAAGGTCTTACTGAAAGCACCCACCACCCCTATTCAAAATACGAGGGAACGAACTGACACTGCACAACAAGACACGCACACCACATATTGTAGACCCTGAAGTGCACAG
>JAABNY020000082.1:21615581-21625620 GCA_015164015.2 Brevimyrus niger | reverse complement strand
CTGGGGGGGGGTGGAGAGTACAAGGGGGGGGGGGGGTGGGAAGGGATAGAGGGAGGCCGGAAGGAAGGGGGAAAGGCAGATAGGTGGCGGCGAGCGGGGGGGGGGGGCGGGGGGGGGGGGGGGGATGGAGTTTTCTGAAAATTACAACTGAAGCCCAGGAATCAGCTCTAGTGATGCTCCTGCTGTTTGTGTTTTGTTTGTTTTTCTCTAAATATAAAAGACAAAAACAAGATTCAGATACAAATTCACAATTTTCTAACTCATGGAAAGGGCACAGAAGGTCCGGGTGGATATAAAATCTCTGTAGAGTTTTGGGACAATCCAGCTTTCCCTCCATTCTGACATTTTTAAATGACTGATCTTTACTCGTGCACTGACCACACCTCCATTTAAAATACACATATCTTCATTATGGCTTTTAAACCACCCTCCACATCCATGTCTGAGTTTGTTTTTGTCCTTGAGCACCATCTAGTGTCATACCAACTGTCATACCATTTTTTTAAAATTCATATCTTCATAACCTGTGCAGCTATCTGTATGGTTGCGCTCAGATATGTGAGCCTCTCAGAAATAAGACATAAGAATAACATTTGCTATTTTTCAAGGGTCATTAATAATGCGACCATACGTGTCAATCAATGTGACTCTTGACCTAAATCAGGCAATTGTGTTCTAGTTGTCTTCCAACACTTAGTTCCATCAGATACCTGTAATTATGGGAAAGGGTCACTTGGAAAATGCAAGAGAACAATTCCCAGTGTGTGATTCCTTCCTGCCCCTTCTCCACCCCCTAACTCAACCTCAACACGCATCATCTCCGGATTTTGATGGCTTTACTCCAGCAGCTGATGGGATAAAACTGCAAGCGGCTAATTAAACGGGCAAGGGGCACGAGGTAGCTGGTTCCTGTCATGGGGACGAAAAATAATGGTCTGGGAAATTTAATTTGGGTCTAATTTGACACCATCGGGGGAACATTCCCACATGAGAGCGAGCGGTTGCATCGAACAACTTTCTGTCTCCACGTTACTTCATTCTTATACTCACACTCATCTATCCTGCAGCCCACAACTAACGGGATGTTCGTTATGGAGACGTTACCTCACTGACTCTCTCACCAGTGGGGTTTACTGCCTGGGGGGGGCGGCGGGGGCTGTCATAAGAATATGCTTATTGCAGCCCTTTCAGAAACCAGGCAGGTACGCACAGCTAGCTGTAAACTGTGTAATATTTATGTGACCTTGTATTCCCACAGAGGGGAAAATCTAGGATTTTTTAAGGTGGGGGGGCATAGGAGGGGCTATAATTCATACAGAGGGGGCAACATTATCATTATCCAGTGATATGTTTTGCAACGAGTGACAGGGGACCAATCAGCTGGAGCCTCTACTTCCGTTGCCCCGCCCCAGTATGCTCCACTCATCCCACACCACTTGAATGATGGTCAGTCCCTAGTCTCCTGATGCACTGATGCTGTATTCTTCACAGCCATAAAAAATGAGTATGGACACGGCAAAGAGGTGTTTTCAGCCTGGACAAAAAGCCTCCTGCGGGTATAAAGACCTGAAAGCAGCGGGTAAATGTAATGCAGCAATATGGTTGCTGAGAGTTGGAGCAGAATGAAGTCTAGCCTAATCCTCCCATCTGCTCTCTCTCCCTCCTTCCAGAGTTCCAGGGTCCTGGTTTTCAGCGCTGGTGGGATTGGGGGGGTCCAATACCAGGCTGGTCATGTGACTTACGACCTCATTGTGGGAACTCATTAGGCCACGACACCCTACAGTATTAACACCCGGCCCATTCCCAACAGTGACCCCTCCCGCCGACTGGCTGGGAAATCAGGTCATAAAGAGAAATTCATGGTGCCCCCCCCCCCCCGCCCATTCAACGCAGATAAGATGGAATGGGAGGGGGGGGGGGGGACTCACAGCCCTGTATTTGTTGGCTTGGAAACAGAGCAGAGACTGGGACAGACGTGGCTTTGTGAGCCGGGGCAGATCAGCCGAGACCATTACAGAATGGCTGGCATCTCCTGTTAAGTGCACGCCGCGCTGGGGAGGGAGCTTTTTTAGGATATTGACTGGGCCCCCTCTTATCTCGCTTGTTCCATTTGCCTTGAGTGTTCTGTATGCACAATCCATGAGTCGGGAGCCTGAGTGTATAAATTACCCCTTCCAGCCATTACAACCTGCTACTTAAGAGGCCTCGCCGGCGGCCCACTTCCCGGAAGCTTCCATTCAGTCGACTAATCTTGCTGTTTTCATTCCGCATATTAGTCAAATCAGTAAAGTGAATGTTAACAAATTCCTGCTCCCCCTCCTCCCCCTCTCTCTGTTTCTCTCACTCTCTTTCTCCCCCTTTTTGGTTGTCATGGTGCTGGGTTGGGGGGGGACTCTGGATTAGGCTGGCAACTATACACATTGCTCATGATTTAAAAAAAAATAAAAATTGCATTTCTGCACACATCAAAGCGTCAAACACTCTGGGGGATTAGCCAGTGAGGGTGACTGCATAAGCTTCTATGTCTTGTGTATATTTACGGCATGTATATGAGACCTCTGCTAAAAAAACGAAGTTATCTTAAAAGGCTGGAAATAGTCTTTGATGATCTACAATGATCTCGAAGGGTTTTAGTCAGTAAAGATGAAATCTACACCTTGGGGACCTTAAAAAGAGACCATTGGCGGCCTCGGGCGATTTTCACGCAACGGAAAGACACCGGAAATCGGAATAGCTCATCTACGATGGGCTGGAATTCCCAAAGCAGTCTCTGGGGGGTTAGGTCTGAGAGATGGCACAGGACAGCGAGTCGAGCCGGGAGCAGGACGGCGAGCCGAGGCCAGAGCTCACCGAGCAGAATGACGATGCAGAGGAGGATGGCGACCAGCGCGCCCGTGCTCAGCCCCACGGGCAGGAAGACGGCCTCCACATTGCAGGAGAGCAGCGAGCCGTCGGCGTCGCAGCCGCACACGCGGATGCTGAGCGTGCCCGTGCTGCTCCTCACCGGGTACCCGCTGTCCTCTAGCAGCACCGGCAGCTGGTACGACTCCTGGGCGCGACGACGGAAGCCGGCCCGGCGGGTCACGATGCCCGCCGTGTTGTCTGCAGGCGGAGGGGAAGCGCGGGGGCCGGGGGGCAAACAGCACAGCCAGATATGATGTGCATATACCATACAGTCATCCGTTAGCGCCGACATTGATTTAACATATTTATTCTGCTAATTAGTTTACATTCTACTCCATATGGTAAAAATGGCAGCAGCAATATTAATTACCACTGAAAACCACGCATTTTTGTGGGGGCCCTGAGATTTGGCAGCCCCCCCTATTGGCCACAAACAGGCACTACACTGGGGGGGGGGGTGGTTTCTAATGATTTAACTATTTTCAAGTGGTTTGGCAAAGAAGGTCCTTAACTGCAATAAAATGATCTTCCCTGCTAAGGAGTGTGCCTTCGCGGTCATGCGTGTCACATACGTGTCACTGGTGTATTTACCTCCTGTCACAGAGAGCGATTTAATTCACCCTAAACCTACGGTCATGTACATCATTTGGTGGCTGCTTATTTCCTGTTGGGTGCAAAGAAATAATTTACAATTCATGACATATTGTGGGCATATCAATATCTGAGTCATGTTATATTATATAATACACTAAGTAATAATTGCCCTGTCTTAGTTTAATCACACCCCAAACAGCTGATATGAATCATTTAGGGCTGCCCTCAGTGCCAGACTAACATGGATGCTACAGGCATTTAATGAGGATGCCTTAGGGTGGTCAGGTGTTGTGAGCATGCTCTGACCGGTCCCACCAGCAAATGTAGCCAATGTAATGATTTTGCGTGAACAGCGAACGTAGCACTATCCATTCCAGTTCTTTCTGATCACATGACCAGTGAACGTAGCTCTAGCCAATCCAGCGGTTTCCTGTCACATGACCAGTGAACATGGCTCAAGCCAATCCGGCAGTTTCCTGTCACATGACCAGTGAATGTAGCTCAAGCCAATCCAGCTCTTTCCTGTCACATGACCAGTGAATGTAGCTCTAAGCAAAGTCCAGCTGGACTAGCCCACAGGATGACCACTTCACAGCTCAGTAGGTATGAAGTCCAGCAGGAAATCAGCACCAGTGAAAGCCCGAGGTTTGTACCACCACTGCGAAAGCTAACCTTAAGCAGACTGTGTGCAGTGCCTGTCATGCTCAGCGGCCTCCAAAGGGCAGGATGACTGCTGCTTTCGGCCATTTCATCTCTGCCAAGATGCCCGATGTGACCCACTCACACGCTCCACCTGACCTGCACCTCCCACTGCGGCGTCTCGGAAAGCCGACTCACTTCCGAAGTCCTGGATGGTGAAGTTCTTGTTCTTGATGTCGTCAGGTGGGGATCTGAAGCTAAACGTCTGGCCCACGGGGGACAGGTCCTGGTCCCTGGCACTGATCACCTGGATCACCTGGGAAAAATGGCATTCGACTGCAATTATTCTGGTCTTTCTTCCAGTTAAGGTCATTGTACAGTGGTTCCCTTCTCATGAACTGCATTCTGGGAATGTCCATGTTTACTCTGCCCATACTTTGGCATGAAAATTTGGGAGAGAATTACAACGTACAAACAAACACATAATTCATAAAAGGACAGCACTCCTGGTGGGAAGACAAACCAGGCTGCCCACTGGCTGTGGGTTCAAGGCCCCTTGGCCGGCTCCATAAGGATGCACTTAACCTAAATTACTCCTGCGATTAACTCGGTTCTATAAATGGGTAAAATGGAAGCTGGGGACAGTAACCTCTTTTTATATTTAAAAAAAAAGAATATCGTGCATCAGGATAATTGATCGCATTAATGAATGTCAATGGACTGTACTTTCATTAAATAATAGTAATTTAGCCTCTTCCGAACCTTTTTTTAAAAAAAACATATTTATATAAAGTAACAATACATAAATTCACAGGGATGTAAATGAGGACAGCTGGAAATCAGACAAGGCTCCTATGTCCAGATAGTGTACATCAGTGAGCTGTAGGACAGCGTTAGGACAGGAATATTAATGGACACAAAATAATAGTTTTACAAGGTCATTTTCCCATGTATGGTAAGAAATATGGGTAAATGCACTTGCATTTCCTTATTGTCTGCCACTATGCATACTTTCAGGTAATATATATATATATATATATATATATATATATTGTTTTTTATTGCTTTGACATTTGAATCTATTGCTCACTTTACTCATCTGTTTCAAATTTTCTGCACTTAGAGCAGCTCACTCAGCC
Source organism: Brevimyrus niger (assembly GCA_015164015.2). Taxonomy (NCBI): domain Eukaryota; kingdom Metazoa; phylum Chordata; class Actinopteri; order Osteoglossiformes; family Mormyridae; genus Brevimyrus; species Brevimyrus niger. Next base: position 21,620,344 of record JAABNY020000082.1, on the reverse strand, counting down.
CGACAGCCTCTAACAAAACTTCATCAAACCGTGCTAATTTCAGGGAATACCCAAGCTTCAGATATTTAATTTCTGAAATGGTCTCCTTAATTTCCCAACTCGGCCTTGCTATCGATTCACTGCTGGAAAACGGTACTTAAAGCAAAATGAAAATGCAACTTTTTGTGTTGTTTACTTGGAAAGTTGTAATTGACATATTTTAACATCTACAAAAAAAAAAAAAAAAAACAATTCAGGGGCTCAGTGTTCCGTAAAATCACACTGATTGCAATGAGATCTGATTTAGGAGCAGATGACCCCCTGCCAGGCTAACTAATCAATCCCCACACAAGTTCATTTGAGTCACACTCATTGGCTGCCACACCTGTGGAGCCCTGTGATTGGCAGGCCCTTGAAATACGACACCTGTGTTGACAACGCTGAGCGACTTAAAAATGGCTCTCCAAAGCTCTCGTCCCAGGGTTCACGCTAACCGGCTAAACTTGGCAGATACTTCGCTGCGCTCTCTAAAGCCAAAACTTCAAAGAACGAGCTACAGTATTGGGGCATTTTAATGTCAAGGGAAGGACACCAACCCCGGGTGTCAAAGGCATAGAGGCTGGCATGTGTGTCTGCCCGGGGTTCAGCATGCTGCCCCTGAGGGGTATCCCTTTGCTTAAGTTCCCCAATAACGGTTACCTGGACTTCATGGCTCAGCTCTCCAGTCGTCCCTGATGCCCCCTACCAGGGGAAATGACATCACAGGAGACAGCCTCGAATCGAAAGAGACAAGCTGCCCCTTCCCTCCATCAACCCCAGACTCCCACTGATGCCCCTTGTCTCCTCTTATTTAGCAAAGTGTCGCGTTTCAGGTACAGGGAATATTAAGCACCTAGTTCTCAGTTACTTTTCCATAAATAGCTTCCCTCAGGCCTGCCTGTGTATGTCTGTCCCCTAATGGGCCCCAGATCCCTGCTTTTAGCCTCATCATTCCATCGCTGCGTGTCTCCACTGTTAAATAAATAAATAAACAAAAACAAAGCACTTTGCGATCTGGGATTCACGGCTTGGAATCTTATCCGGCTAGCATGACTGGAGCCTTCCCTCATTCCGAGATTATGAGAGAGCAGCACATGTGTGAATCCTCGGTAAGACGCACACGCCAAAGAGGGCTGGGAGATATGCTGCTTTGTCTCCTATAATGCATAAGGGCCAGTTTACATGTCACCAGTAGGTTGCTGGTTTAAATCCCCGAGGTCAGCAGAGTGATTTTCACCATCGGCTCCCCGCGTAAGGCTAAGGGTGACCTTACTTACTCAACAATACACTTTGGGAAAAAGTGTCTGACAAATAGACAAATGTTGCTCAGGTACTCCCAAATTAACATGTAATGTTCTGTCAAAGGCCCATCTGTTCCACCTAAGAGAGGTGATTACTTTCCACACATCTAGGGTTACCTTGAACCTAACGCAGCAGCTTTATTACACTACAGATTCATTCCAAACACACTGCACCGCTTCTGAAAAGAAACGTCTCTTCTGCTGTGATCTCTGGCTCCTTCTGGTTTAGCCCAGCACTCATTCGCCGTGATTGGCCCAGCACTCATTCGCCGTGATTGGCCCAGTCACTCATTCGCCGTGATTGGCCCAGTCACTCACAGTCAGAATCTCATCAGTTTTGATTGGTAGCCTTTGGCCAAAAAAGGCAGAACTCCATATGCTGTTCTTGGTTGGTAAGAACAAGGAGTGCTCCCCATCTTTACTCGGTTACCAAGCGGAGACATGCTTTTTGGGAGCGAGAAGAACAAAGCACTGTGCAGTATCCTATGGGATTCATGTGATCTACATCCCAGGAACATCTTCACATTGGAGAGTTAAACTCAAAATATTCTTGATATCAGTATATCAGAGTGTAGCTTCTAGTATATCGGAGCGTGGATTCTAGTATATCCAAGAACGGATTCAAGTATATCTGAGTGTAGCTTCTAGTATATCTTAGCTTAGATTCCAGTATATCCAAGAGCAGATTAAATTATATCTCAGTGTAGCTTCTAGTATACAGTATCTGAGCGTAGATTCCAGTATATCCAAGAACGGATTAAAGTATATCTGAGCGTAGATTCCAGTATATCCAAGAACGGATTAAAGTATATCTGAGTGTAGCTTCTAGTATATCTTAGCTTAGATTCCACTATATCCAAGAGCAGATTCAAGTATATCTGAGGGCTTATCGTTTTCCCCTCATGCATGACAGAACTTAGTAGATGCTGCCAAAACATCTGCCTTTACATGTCATAATTGTAACGAATTAGCATTTATTTCATTAGCATTTCTGTAGAGTGTTTCCCAGATACGGATACCTTAGGACTGAAAGCAAAGAGCCAATGCAAAATTTCTCACAGTATCCCCCAGGGGGAGCTCTTCTACTGCACTCACTGCATCATTTGCCTTGAAGAAGGTGTCCTCTGAGGATGCCTCAGTGGATCACGGTGACTCAGCCAAAAGTTGAGCTTTCAACATGTTGCAAGGTAGATAATGGAGTTTTCCACTGATATTCACACACAGTGAACTAAAACGGACCTACTGAAACACTATCATCTGGGCAGTAAAAGGGCATATTTGTATGTCCACCAAGATAAGAATAACCTCAATCCCATCAAAAGAAAAAAATGCTTGTCTCCTCCACCAATCACAGCAGACATCCGTCTTGATACATATCTCTGAACAGCCATTGGCTGACACCACAGCCAGGCACAGCAGAGAACAAATTGATTGGCCGAGGACCTCTCCAGTGGCACTTGTTTAATATCAATTTCAGCAAACACGTGCTAGCAATATGTCTATATACACAGGGGTTCGCGAAATAACCATCGCAGATAATTAAGTACCGTGGCAGGTGCTTATCTAATGGCTGAAGTCATCCGGGGGGTGTAATTATCAAGATGTATTCCCATCTGTGGTCAGCGCTAAGCTGCACAATAGATACCATCACTTCGGTGGAATGTAATTATCTTTTCTGTGGCGTAACTGATCTATTGTAGGTGCTGAGCTGTGTAATGAATCATCGCGGCTGTCTGATACATCGAGGCACATGCGCGACTGCGCATTTTCACCACTGCACGTGTATAAATGTCACTTCCCCCTTTTCTACGATGATTCCAGTTGTCAATAGCAACTTTCCATTATCACTAGATACCCTGATTGCGAGCACAAAAAAAGCTAAAAAAAATATATGTTTCTTTTGCCTTTCTTCTCTAATTATTTCTATCGAAGGTAGATGAAAGGATAAGTGTTTGTTTTCTTGCCTGTGAACCTGTACTGGATAAGGAATTGGATAGTGGATGGATGGATTGTCTTCAGAAGTCCAATGAAACAAACACACACACACACACTCACACACACATTTCTGCTTTTATCTTCATGGGGACTCCCCGTTCATCTCTATGGGCATAACCTCAATCCCAACAAAGACGACCCTAACCCCAACCCAGCCCTAACCTTAATCATAAGTTACCAACCAAAATACAAGAATGTTTAGTTTTTTTAATTGCAGTCACACATTTTTATAAAACTGTTTCCCCTTGTGGGGACCAAAAAAGAAATGGTCCCCCAATGTTAAATAACAGGTTTTCACAGTGTAAAGTATACACACTCACACACACACACACACACACACACACACAGCGCCGATCTACCTGGCCCGCCTTGGCGTTCTCACAAACGAAGGTCTCGTATGGCATGGCGAGTTCTGGTGGAAACTCGTTGACATCCATTACATGGACTGTAACGGCAACCTTGCTGCTCAGGATTGGATTGTCTGAATGAATATATAAAAAAACAACAACAAAGAAACAACACTGAATCAATACATGTTCAATTTATAACAGAACTGCACACATATAATAACTATTATTTTAATGTAGGGTTTCAAAAATTGGCTACAAAGAGACTATCAAGAAATGGCACAACACTGCCCCCTTTTGATAACACTCAGAACTGCAGCCTGGAAGAATGACCGCACCTATCCATGGAAATCCCAGAGGTATTGTACCACATTTCCAGAAGGCGGACCTGCAAGAATGGCTATTGTAACTCTTTGAGTACTTCCTGTATCTTATGGGAGATAAATGCCAGGGAAAAAAAAAAGAGTTTGAGCCAGGTCAACTGAAACACTTAAACGGTTTGGAACCGGATGCCTGGAGGTTATCATGGGACCATCGAGAAGGGCATGAGCAGAGATGGAGGCCGACATGCTTTACAGCCAAAATAATAAGTACACTATTTATAGTGACTGAAAGCTTGAATTCCTGTTAAGCCCACTCAGGCTAGTTACCCAGCCATCTGTCTGAATTGGCTATCAGTTTAATTCAATCTGAGGACTGGCAGTACGTGCCCTATAGGGGGCGCCACGCCAATATCCAATTTCAAACATTACATAATTTGGCGCAAATGATTGATATCGTTTCTGCTTAGTGTTAAACCACAGATTTAACTCCAAGGTTAAGCTCCCTGGCCATGTCACCAGCAGTGGGCACAGTACTGAAGAGGTTGAAGACAGGGGCGGCTTAAGTACTGCGGTAACTGTACTCATTTCTCATTGGCTAAAACCTGACAGTGATTGACAGCAAAGAAGTAAGCCATGTGATAGGCTCAGATGTCCCAGAGGAGCAGAGGTGCCCCAGCATCCAGCACCATGAGACTCCCCCCCCCCCGCCAATAATTTTACACTGTATCGTACTGTCATTCTTGTGATGCTTCACCATTCCTGCTTTCCCCATCTTTTAT
>JAABNY020000082.1:21595990-21615481 GCA_015164015.2 Brevimyrus niger | reverse complement strand
CCCCCCCCCCCCCAGCAGCCCCCCCCCCCCCCGCCTCCACCCCCAGCCAGTGAAAGGAGCACTCAGTATTCCACCAGATGTCCGCAGTGGGGGAGTCAGCTATTCGACAGCATGGGGGTTCCTCAAGCAATGATATAGGGGAAGGGGGTGGCGTTCACAATAGCGTAACACTAATATACTGCGGCTCACTCCCAAAGCTGTCAGGGGCTTAAAGAGAGCAGCCATCCGGGAAGGACAGCGGGCTAAAAAAGTGCCTGATTTAAAAAAGAAAAAAAAAAAACCCTGTATGACAGCGAGGGCCTTCTGTTGTACCCTGAAACCAGGTTTTTATATAAAGCCATTCCAAAAACACAGATGCACAGGAATCTGTCTGGGAAGGACCCGGAAAACCCGGAGAACAGTTAATTATCGCAGAAATTCATTATGTAATCTCAGCGTAATCTAACAGATGAGAAAAGATACACAGTCAGCACTGAGGGGAACTTACACACCTCCTCCAGCAGAGGGCAGCAATATGCTCACCAAAAAAAAAAAAAAAAACTATCCAAGCATTAAACTCTTGTTGTTGATGGCATGATAACCAGCAGCATGAAGGTAGAAAATAAATCACTTTACATTCTGCTCTAGAGCTTTAGCGATGGGTTTTAAATGGCGCTGAACAAATAATGCAGACTTATTTACTCCAACGCAGCTTTTAAAATCTGAGCCTTCCTAGGCTGCCAGTGTCACTCCACATGCGCGGCGTCGAGCAGAGCCGGGCCCCTGGGGGACTCTCCCGGTATATCCTTCAGAAAGGCCCTTCATTAACAGCGTGAGACATCCGTCTGTATTAAGCGCGCGGAGTGAAGTTCACCCTTTATGAGTCTGTCGGCAGAAGGTCAGCAGCAGAGGGGATTAATCGCGTCGGCGCGCACGGCTGCCGCCTGCCTGTAGGGGGCGCAGGAGCTGCACTGAAAGCACTTCCTGTCTGAGTAAGAAGCGTTCGGTTTTCCTAGGGGTGGGAAGTCACCCCGCAATCAGACCCCCGCATACACCCAGGGGCAGTGATTAGTCCCACTCAAACTGCACATTTGCATAAGGTCCCTGATGGGTCCCCTGTTGACCACAAATAGTCGCTACACTAAATAACAAACAGATTTTATTTTATTTTTTAATCGTGTGATGCTGGAGCAGCATGTACTGCTAAGCAGTTTGGCTAGCTACGATCTTCTGACTGTACTCACCAGCTATTTATTTAGTTGTCGACACATCTGGGAGGCCCAGAAGTAACATTCTACACACGTCTTCAACCTCGATAGCAGAGAGTCACACACCACAGGAGTTAGTCACTGAGTGCCGAAGAACCACGCAGTGCCAAAATACCAATGCCCGTCTCGGATAACGAGGCAAACCGCGCATATAGAGGCCCGGTCTCTCCTTCGTTGGGGAGAACCTTCCCCCGCCTTGATGAGAGCAGGTCCCTGTGTGTTTCAAATGCATTCACTGCCACTGCGTCACCTGCTACGTTAATTTATCTTCTTCCGTCTGCGTGTTTTTCGCCGAGCGCGGTGCCAGCGAGGGCGTGATCATCAGTCACGAGCCAGCACCGTTACTTCGGCATAGGAGTCAATGCGTCTGCAGGCCCTTCATGAAAAGTCCGTCTCCTGGAAGAGCGCGTACGGGGTTTATGCGCTAATCCTACACACGCGGCCAAATCCCTCCGCCAACACACACACATCCATGGATCCGGCGGCAGAAATTCACGGAGACAGCAGCCGAGTAACTCCACAGAAGGCAGGAGCCAGTCAAAGCAAGCATTTCTGTAGGACCCTCCATCATCCTCCTTCATGACTCTCTTTCACCCATCACTCTATGTTCCCGCCGTTTATTTTACCCGCCGCTGGCTTCCGGACGCTGTCTGGACCTCCTCATACTTACTAACTTTCGTCGCCACTACGGAGATAGTGTGCTGGGCCGTGGTCTCCCTGTCCAGCAGGTGATTGGTGGAGATCGTGCCCTCCACCGGGTCGATGGCGAAGTAGCCGTCCAGGTCATTCTTCCAGTCGATGGAGTATCTGATTAACGAAGAGAGGAAAGGGTTAAACTCCGCTCGTGGCAATCAGCGGAGTCTTTTCCGGAGGTAAATGCAACGTGTCGGTCAATTCTTTTCAATGAATCAATCAATCTATCGATCCGTCCATTCGTTCAGTCACCCGGAGAGATGTGTCTACCAGTCATCCGTATGGTGTTTGACCGCCCAAAGGTCCAACACCACCCAAAGATACAACAGCACAAGTGTGCCCTGAACCGGGAATCCTGAGGTTGTACACGGGCTCCGGCGCCACCCGCGGGTGGTTAAAGATTCGTTACGAACCTGATATTTAGTCAAGGTGGTGATTTAGATAAAAGTCTAGCAGGTGTGTGCCAGACGGTTTCATTAGCTTTCGCTGTGTCAGACAGAAGCTTAACCCACATGCACCGAATTAAAAAAAAAAAAGGCACATAAATCCAGTAACCACAAAGTCCTGGGTCCTAAACTCTGTGAAAGGCTAAATGAATCGCCGCTCGGACTGTAAACGCCTTCTGTTCCCACGTGGGACTTTAAGGGTAGCTTTTAACCGGAGCAGCTCTCGTCAGCAGAAGGAATCTCACTCAAACCTCTTTAATCCCACATTAACCCCTCCAGCAGACGTGCCTTTGTTTTCATCCTGAAGCCCCTGGGGCCCTGGAGCCCCTTAGTTGCCACTGCCATGGCTGCCGAGCTTCTCGCTGAATTGCATTTAGCTAAATCATCCGAGCCTTTCAAAGCACCTGCTTCACAGGCGCCCCCTAGAGGCAAAGCCTTTAGCTATTTCAAGCGTTCCGGTTCCCTGGATACTTATTTCTCATTAGAGAATATCAAACACATCCCGACTTGTTACAGTTCCTTGACTAATTATTTAATGGACCCCACACCATTTAGGATACGTCTCTGCTTTTGTGTGATCTTCGGTTAATTTAGAAAAGCCTTCGCCGCACAAACAAGCCAAGCTCCCGATCTGCATGCTATTTACATAAAATCAGACTTAAAATACAAACAGTTTTCACAATGCAGTAACTTCTAACGGAATTTAATTATGTACTGAGTAAGCAGCTAAAATTCCCAGGAGTCCCCAAATGCATTTTGGCAGGAGATGTTCACACCCCACCCTTCTGCCCCCACCGCGCCGGTGTGCAGAGGGTTACATCATCTCAAAGTGACTCTGATTCACGAGGCCGTGACCCCCAGAGACACCTGCTGAGTGCCAGGGCCCCCACGCAATTCCAGACTGCGCAGTCTCTGGCTGCGATCTGCTCCCCATTTTACACTTGGCATTTTGATTCATTTAGCCAACACTTTTATCCAAAGCAGCATGCATTTCTGAGGAAGCAGGGTACAATGGTGACATCACTCTTCTGGCTCGGGGATTTGAACCACCGACCTTCTGATTATTGGCACAGCCATAACGTTTTGCAGTCTTAAATCTCACAGTTTTTCTCAGAGTTGATTCATTTTGAGGGAACACAGTAAAACTACCCCAAGGCAGTTTAATAAGAAAACTTCACTTGCAGTCATCCTTAATTCCCTCTCTTCCTTTACCCTGTATGGATCCATGTAAGCTCCAAATTTTTCTATAAAGTTCTACAAGAGCATCATATAAACGGATATGATTTAAAGAGGAATTACCATATTCACCGTAAATACTTACCCACAAAATTAAGTGAAACTAATTTTTGTACCTAGATGATTATTGCAACGATTAATCCAAGAGCTAAACTCCTCCCTCTGAGGTATTCACATCTGGGGATGTGAACCTGCAAACTTTCATGTGGAAATTCTGGATCGGTGACCCAACCCAAACTAGTCCTTCCTAAAGGATTACAACAGGTCATGTGACCTATGCCTGCAGGGTTACAGTTCACACTTTTCCAGTGTCCGACAATGTGTGGCTTCAGGCATAATTACCCCCAAGTTCACACACCACATGGTGTGATCCGATTTCCACACCCCCCCACCTTAAATATCTAGAGACACTGTTCTGTAAGAAACCCAAATACCAAGCGGAACAAGGCTCCATAATCCTCAGCACAAAGCTGGAACGGGGGATTTTCCTTTCGAGGTTTTGGGAAGGTGTGAGAGGAAGCCAGACATCTTACTGGCGCTCGCTGAGCTACTCCCACCAGGCCACAGGCAAATCGGTGTACAGGAATTCAAACAGGCATTAATAAGAACGCCCTTGGAGCCTAAACCGAGGACCCCAATAATGCATCTGCTCTTTGCAAATAACAGACTCCGCAGAGCGGGGAAGCAGGCTATGCAAATAGCACGGCGTCATTAGGAAAATAAGATCTGTGACAAGATATGATAAAGTCAAACTCAGACAGGCTAACATTCGATTTTGCCCCCGAATAAGGCCCTCGTCGCGAATGCCGATGTCAGAGCCGGAATTGTAGCGAATATCGCTCGTGGCTAGAATAAATCTGCTTTTCGAAATATCTTCAAATATCCGAGAGCCTGTGGAAGAAGTTCTCAGGCTGAAATATCCTGACATATTAAAACAGGTGCCATCAGCTGGGGCTGCGCTGGCTCAGGGAGGGGCCTGTCAGGCAGCACATGGGACCGGCTGCTGACACGACAGTTACATAGGCGCATGTGAACAGCGCGGGAAATGTCAGCATCCCGAGGGGGGCTCTGACACCTTCCGCGGACGGCGAAAGCTATCGAGGTCTCAGCGTCCTAGTCCGGTCGCGTTTCAGATTGAGTGTCAGAGTGAGCGAAAGGGGCCCATCAAAAATCATCAGGTCGGAAAGTTTAATGCCGTCATTTCCATTTGTGTCGCACGTTCCCGCAGAAACTTCTTCCTTGAAGTAGCCTACTTTAAGAAAGAATCCCATTCTCCTCTATAAAATGAATAAATAAACACGGGGGAGAGGAAATGTCCGTCGTCTGGGGAGCGTGCCTCTGGGAAGAACAGTAATAAAAGAATAAAAATAGAAGCTGTTGGGTGACATTGGTGGTCAGAGTACTTTAAGGAGCAGCGAGCATCCAAACCCGAACCTGGGGAAAAAAACAATGGCCATTAGAGTGTCCTGAAAAATGTATCAGCCGAGGAGAAGGGTGGAGGGGGGGGCTAGAGCAGATAAAAAGGAAAAAGAACAAAGCGTCTTTAAGAGCCATCAATCCGAGGGCTGCTTTAAGCCATAAAACATTTACAGTAAAACAAACATCCTGCAAGAAGCATCAAACTTTTCTCTTTCGTTCATTACTTTGTTTTCTCTGCTCCTATATTTAACTTTTTTTATAGAGCTGGATTCGTGCTGCTTTTTAAAAAATCAGTATATGGGGTTCCTGCTGCTCTCCTTGGCTTGGGGGGTTATTGTGGAGCACGGGGGGGGGGTGGGTGTTGTTGACATGTTTACAGATTATTCTTTGTCCCCCTGCTCCATCGCCAAGGCGGGAGACGTGCGTCTGCAGATGTTTCAGCGGGACATGGGGAGGGGCCGCGCTTCGATGGCGGGCCTCACGCGGGGCCACATCCGCAGATGTTTCAGCGGCCCCAGAGGCAGCGGGACATGGGGAGGGGCCGCGCTTCGATGGCGGGCCTCACGCGGGGCCACATCCGCAATCTAGCGGCTTCCAGGGCTGAAGCCCATCCATCCTCTTGAAAGTTATGAATGGCAGATCACTGAATTAAATACACATTCCTATGCAAATTCAGTTGGCTGTCAGAATGGAAGACAACGTGTCAGTCACGCATTGGATATCGTACTTTAAAAACTTCAGGCATAATCCTGCGGGTTGTTTGAGCCGGACGTGTGGATATCTGATGCCGAGAGCAGCACGGTCTCTGGACCTCACCCTCAGATGTTTCTACCTGCAAGCCCCAGCAGTTCTACAGAGAAAGCAGGGTCTCACAGTCCCTGGAGCACCTGGGGGTTACGGGTTCTGCTCAGGGGCCGAACAGTGGCATCACTTTGTCTGCCCTGGGATTTGGACCCGCAAAATTCTGATCGCAAGCGGTACTCCCGAACGGATTACCAGAATGACCCGAAGTTCAAGCGGCGCCGACAGGCCAGAGGGAGCCCGGCACGGCTGCCGGAGGCTGATCTACTGATTATGGACTTGATGTGGCATCCAGGGAAGAGTCTGTAAAACCCTGGTGTCCTAGCAGCCCTCTGTGGAGCTACAGGCAGTCCTGCAGAAGAGCGGGACAGTGCGTCATGTTGTACGTCAGAGCGTGATGTAGTATGTCGGTGCGTCATGTTGTAAGTCACTGCGACATGTTGTACGTCAGTCGTCATGTAGTACGTCAGTGCGTCATGTTGTACGTCAGTGCGTCATGTAGTATGTCACGCAATGAGCCATACAGGCCTGCCTCTGAGGTTTTTTAGATGATAATAATCACGTGTTTGGGGGAAGAGGAGGGGGTAGTACAGTGTGCCAGATCACATGCCAGATTAGTAATGATGATGATGATGATGATGATGATGAGGATGATGATGATGATGATGATACACAATATGCCCTGTGATGGACTGACATCCCACCCAGGATCTACTCCTGTCTTGTACCATATACTACATGGGATAGGCTTCAATGACGGACGGATGGATGGACGGAACAATGACAAACCTTATGAGCGTGAGTGTATATGTCAGGATGTAACATCATGTTCCTTCATCCCGTGAGACGTTTCTGAGACACTGTCAGAGATGGAAGGGGTCTGCAGACGCCCCCCAGTGGTTACCTCACGGCGCTGCCCCCTATGTCCAGGTCCTGGGCGGTGACGGCCCCGATGATGATGCCCACGGGCGTGTCCTCGTATACGTTCATGCCGTACGCCGGCATGCTGAACACCGGCGGCTCGTCCACATCCAGCACGATGATCTTCACCGTCGCCGTGTCCTTGAAGGGCCCCGCGCTGTGGAAGCGCGAATCCAGATGCGGGTTCGAGGCCTCCACTTTGAAGGTATACGCCTTCTTCGTTTCGTAGTCCAGGGGCTGAAAAAGATAGGAGGTGCATGTTTGATTCGGGGACATGGGACAGTGGAGCAAACCTGGCAGACAGACATTGGGTGTAGTTTGGTTACAGAGGCCAAACCAAAGCAGGTCTTATCCGAATCAAATACAGGTGGTACAGCCCAGTAAACAATTCACGGTGAAGCCCCAATCGAGTAATGTGTCTCGTACGAAACTGCCGGGTTCCGCTTCCTGTTAGCGGTAAACACTTCTGGTGAATGCGCGCAGGGCGCCATTTAACATGAACAGCCTCGGTTTTGTCGATGGAGGCCACTCGTTAAAGACGTTCATTAGTTACATCTCAAGTGAAGGAAAAAAAAAAACAAGAAATCTATAAATATGTGCCGCAGTACAGACGCCCCTCTACTGAGGGCATGAATCTGCGATGTTCGGACCCTCAGGAACAATATAAAATCAGCAGATTATTTTTAATTGTTAACTGTTATTAAATTCCCGGAAATGATCCAATTTCATTACAATCATGGAGGGAAAAAAAGTCCCTTTTTTATTACAATCACTGCAAGACAAATAGAATGGAGACATTCCTACAATTAAATCTTTAATCCCCCCCCACCACCACCCCCAAGGGACTGTAATTGCAGGGTAAGAATAATGTGTTTCCTCATGGGTTGCCAGACTGTGCACTTTATTTAAAGCCATCCTAAGGCACTTCTCTGCGAAAGCGCAGAAGCCCATTTTATTTAAATTGAACACCTGTCCCATGGGGAAGCCTCCAGAAGCTATTTTACGGTCACTCGGCAGAATAAAGACTTTTAATTTTAAAGGTCACTCTGTCAGAATTGATCTCACCAGCTGTCTTTTTCTCAGTTCCCTGTTGTGAGTAATGTCCAGTCGCACTGATTTTTGCACAATAAATAAGTGCTGGTCAGTTAATTATCCATCTGATTGGCTGAGCCTTAATCTAGAATCGGCCACACCTGCAGACACACACACATACACTGACTGGGTATCTGTATCTTCACCTTAATCCCTGCCTAGCCCTACCTTTACCCATAAGTAACCAGACAGATTGCGAGCCTTTTGGAATTTGCAGTTATTTCACTGCAGTCACAGATTTTTCTAAAACTGAGTTTCCCCTAGTGAACCAAATAAATAAATGTCCCCACAATGTCAAAATAACAGGTTTTTAATAAATTGTGGGGACATCTGGTTCGGTCAATGTAAAATATACATTACAACACACACACACACACACACGTACGCATGCACGCACACGCACACACACTTCCTTGTTTCAGCAGTTAGCTCACAAAAACGAACACACACATCGGTCACATTTAAGTATGAGGACACAGATTGAGACAGGGAAAAAAAATCACATGAAACACATGCACTCACACATACCGAGATACACACACACACACCAACACACACACACATGCTGGCAGTGTCCCGTACAGCTCTCAAGTCCTCTCCAGCCTGTACCCGCTTGGCAGCCCCGGGGGGGGGGAGTCCATTAACAACCAGAGAACATCTGTCCCCTGAGGCCCAAACTCGTACGCATCATTACCCCAAGCAGGACACATGGTGGTGCAGAGACTGGGGGGCACCAGAAGCTGGTAGGGCAGACCGAGTCAAAGAGAGGTCAGACAGTGTCTCTCAGAGACTGTAAAATCACCTGGGAGTGATTCCGACTCGGCGTTACCCAAGAGAAACACAGAACGCGCTAAACGCCAGGCATGAACACAAAGCTGACAGGTGCGGAACAAAGGTTGTGTGAAAGAAAGGGCCCTGCTAAGTTCACGCTTAAACCGGGTTGGACACAGCTAGGATCATGTGATCCCTCTGCCGGGACTTTCCTGTGAACAGCGGTCATACAAATATGAAAGAACATTTAAAAAAAAAAAATGACTCGATCTGCCGTGTGAGGAAAACGTGAAACTCAGGAGGAATTTCCTGTTATGCTGCTGTTGGTCTTATGAAATCTGTGACGGAACCCAGGAGAGAAGCGTAGGAGGCAGGCGGTGTGGTGATTCAGGTGCCGAAAGTCCACAAAACATCACAGCAGAGGCAGCAGTGGTGTTCAGCACCACATGTGTGAGGCCCCCTGTTGGCAACAATCAGTCACTACACTAAATACTAAAACAAACATTACATTTCTTTATACTGTATACTGTATTTTAGGTTCTTGCGTGCTATTTGTTTATTTCGTTTTTGAAACATCAGCAGGGTATTTGTGAGTGGGGCACCAGAAACACCAAACTGGCCCCTTTGCCTTTGTACAGGAGAAAAAGGCTGCCCCCTGCTGGAGAGTCATGGCTCTGTGGGAAATGTCTCATTGACAATCAGGCTATACAAACTCAGTTATAAGGTAATTGCCACACATTTGCTTTGTCTTTCTTTTTATTTTCCAGCTGTGAGTCAACGCTCGGCGCATGTTGTCAGACCGTGTCTGTGGGAGAACCAGCTATCTCGGGGGGGCTGGGTAAGGGGGGGCTGGCGGGGGCAAAACCACGTTGGTGCTACCTTGTCACTTTGCCAACGGCGGCAGTGGCGGCAGAGATGACAGAGCTGAAAGATGACTGAACGGATCGCTCGCTCCGTCTGACACCAGAACACACCCCCTCCTCCCCAACCATGAGGAACGGGGGATGCTTGACATCTTGTTTTGTCCACTTACTGGGACATCCGTCCATCGTGATTCCGATGAACTGTTCTGATGCAGTTTGAGAGGGGATCACCTCAAAAACAGCAGCCTGTCAGAGCTGCAGATGTCTACTTGTGGGGGGGGGGGGGGTATTTTAGACAACTATATAGCAAGAACACTATAGCCCACAAATATTAACAAAGAGAACAACGCAGGATATCACCTTTCCAGCACCATTTGTCAGAGGTGGTAGCCCCTCAGCAAGGTACAAGGCCTTGCCACAAAACCCTTCACGGCTTCCTATATCTCGCATACTTCTCAAAGAGTTGGTGAAGGCGCTCCTCAAAGGTCGTGTACTTGAGCTCATAGGCAGCAGGCTGTAGGAGACTGCCGGGGGAGTGAATTATAGTGTTTGCTGGCTGGGCCAAAAAAAAAAACTGGGGGGGAGGCAACTATCATGGACTCACAGCTCTTCACTGGTCCTGAATATAAATCGCCTGCAGTTGGGTAGAGGTGAGTTCGAGGAGATAAACAGCGACCCTAACGGCTTCTCTGCCGTGCACTGCCATTGATTGGTCACTAATGCCAAAACAGACCGATGCATCATTGGGAGAGGCGAGGGTTAGTTAATCGGGGGCCGGCGTACAAGCGGGCCAGGAAAAGCGGCTGCGGACTGAGATATGGGCCGCATGCGGACACCAAGATCTGCAACGCAAAACCCGAAGGCGATAATGCCAGACGGAAGAGTGAGCAAGGTGACTAATGTCTTAGCATGAATAAAACCTGAATAGATAGCGAGCAAGGTGGCTAACGTATTAGCATGAGTAACACCAGAAGAGATAGCGAGCAAGGTGGCTAACGTATTAGCATGAGTAATACCTGAAGAGATAGCGAGCAAGGTGGCTAACGTATTACCAGGAGTAATACCTGAAGAGATAGCGAGCAAGGTGACTAATGTTTTGGCATGAATAATATCTGAGTAGATAGGAACCTAGGTAGCTAATGCATTAGCATGAGTAATACCTGAGGAGATACAAACCCCGGTGGCTAATGCATTAGCATGAAAATTACCTGAAGAGATAGCGAACAAGGTGGCTAATATATTAGCATGACCACAGTCACCGCTTTAATTTCACGAGAATTAGGGGTGGACCATCCCCGCAAATGTGAAAGTTTGTGAATAATATTTGGGCTCCTTATTTAAAATGAAAAAATATTATGCAAAGTTTAAAAAAAACTTTGGCGAGAAATGCGAGATTTGCAGTGAACCAAGATTATTTATTTATTTGTTTGTTTTTATTTATTTGTTTGTTTATACCAAAATTAACTTTTAATATTAAATAAATAGTATGCACTTACATTACGCAAAAAAAAATAACAACCCCATATTAATATACTATATGGTTTTATGAGATCCAAATAACCTTCAGTATTGTTTATACATTTTTGGCTTTCACGCTGTCTACATTTTTCTATGTTCTTTTGGCAATCTCCAAAAATATTCCAAACTAATTATTCATAGCCCAGTCTGTAACCATAAATGTCAAATTTGTAAATCTGGAGAGGCAACTGTAATACCTTATGGGCAAGAGTTAAATGTGGCTAACGTGTCCATCCATCTGTCCATCCATCCCTCTTCTGAAAATGTTTGTCATATTCAGGGTCATGAGGGTCCAGGGCCTAATACATGGCAACCAATGTAGCTAATGCATTACCATGAGTTGAAGTAAATCAAATAGAGATTAGGGGGAAGATGATTGGTTGGAAGCAGCCAATCGTGGACTTGAGCAGTATCAGGATATTCCAATCAGGATGATTTGGGTATAAATCTGAAGGCAGAAGATAAATACATTTTGTTGAATATACAGCCGCGGAAAAAATTAAGAGACCACTCAATATTTTTAAGGAAATTGCATTTTTAAATACTGGTTTAATCCTCGTCCTGCTGGCAGAAGGCTATGCTGAGCAACAGGATGATTCCAGGTTCAAAATTTCTCCGACAGCAGTTCATAAGAACAAGGTGAAGCAGGAGACACTGGGAACGACCAGAAACCAGCCAAGTAAAGGGCGGAAGCGACATTCTAATGCCAGAGACGACAGTTTCTCATGAATCTGTTCCCATGACATCAAGTCACCGTCAACGGGTAACATTAAGTGCAGGTGTGAGGCGGACTGCTAGGACAGTTTGTATCAGGCTCCTAGAAGCAGGACTGAAGACGCATAAAGCAAGGAAGAAGCCCTTCATTAATGAAAAACAGAGACGAGCCAGGCTGCAGTTTCCAAAAAAAATTAAAAAAAAATGTTATATTCTCAGACGCACACCCATAAATTGAGAAATGAGTGAAACAAAGAACCATGCTATGGTCTCAATTTTTTCCTCAGCTAACTCAGTAAGAAAACTTCCAAAAAGCCTCCTATGCAAAAATCTAAGGAAGGGATCATTTAAGTACGGGTCTTGTGTCTGAGATGATGTAATGGCGGTTTTCTTACTCCTCGACTACCACGCCATCTGCTGGCATTAGTCATTTGGAAAGTTAACAGACGAATAAATTGATTTCTTTAAAGCTGCAAAATTAGCTTCATGAAATACGCCAGACTCTACACAGGATCGGCAGGGTGACAGATCGGTGTATGTTTCCCCCCTGGCTGCAGCCCCGGATCCGACCGGCCGGAAAAATCCGCGAGCTGAGAGCGGACGCTTTGATGTGTAAATTCACAGCCCATCCCACCAGGGTCTGGGGCTCGCGGCTGGAGCTGGAGCATCGACAGCACGGGCCGCCTTGGCCAGTAATCATATTAGCGGCCTCGCCGGGGCGGGGCCCCATAGCCCACCCACCCCCCCCCGGGAGAATCAGACGACTGAAACTGCAGAACGGAACCACTGCGATGAGTCACTTGTCCTTTGACAGCGACGTCGTGAGAGCGAACGGACGACGAACTGTTCAAAGGGGAAAAATAAAATTCAATTATGACCATGTTATTCTCCATTAAAGTGGTAAATACAAAGCCATTTACAAATGTACTTCACAAATACGTGCCGAACACTTCATTTGGTATTTAACTAGCACTTATGTTTTAATTGGCCGTAATTAGGGATCGAGTGATTAAGAGGAGAGCTGGAATGACGATAAACGAACCCTGCAAATCTATAGGCAGAGGCTTGTTAGCTCCACGTTCGGGGAGAGTGTTCAGGCAGCACCCCTCTTGACACTACAGTGCTGCAGTTAATGTTCAATCGGGCGACTAACACCCAATGAGAGTCTTTCCTACCCAAATAGCGACTTTACCAATGAGGTGAGCTGGGCGGAATTAACGGACGGAACTCACTGTCAGTTTCTGGGAACGTTCCTTGTGAAACAGCAGAGTTTATCCTGTAGGACAGTCTACAGGATAGATATCAATCTGACACGCGGAAAACCATCCCAGCTGATATGTTGTGCAGATAATTGAACCGGATTTAGATAAGGTCAAGTGGAACAGGGGCGTGTGTAACCATGAGCTACAGGGGTCAGCTGATCTGGCGGTCAGGTGTCGGTCATGTGACGCGATCCCAAGAGCCCTTCTGTCATCGTGGACCTTGGGATCGGGAGAAGGGTGCAGGCAGCCCATGTCAGCAGATGAAGATGACTGCTGAGCAAGCAAAGGTCTCCCCAGGTGACCCCCCCAACCCCCCCCCCATGCTAAATGAATTTAATTTAATGCAGCAAAGGCAGGCTTCAGGTCCAAGGACTACCTGGGGCCACCTCGCATCGCCGAACAGCAGGGGGAATGTTCCGGTAAAGGTGGCCATGACATGGGGACAAGGCAGAGTCCGAGGGCGGGGGGCAGTTCTGGAAAGATCAGCAGACACGCCGGTCGATAAATCATAGCCCGCATAGTGAGATTCCCTATTAACCCACTACACAAATAATACACACGGCTGATGCTACAGCAATGCAAGGAGATATTTGCTCAGATATAATTAATATTTCACATTATTTCCTATAACACTCATATGGACCAATGCCCCATGAACCGCTCTTCGCGTCCATAAACCGCAATGATCATTATTTTATCATTATCGGCACGAGCCAGAAGCCACGATGGCAAAATCAAGCGGCGGTTCCTCTGAATTCCAGGACACGTGCTGACATTTCCGCATTTGAATGTCAAACTTTATTCGTCCGTCAGACGTGCACCGTTCTTCCTCATCGTGAACTTTAAACCACATGCTTAAAAGCTGCTTTCACGGGCCCCGCAGATGCCGCTCGTGGATTTCGCTGTGCGTATAGCTGGCAGCTTTGGTTAAAGCACTCACATCGAGCCGGGCAGTCAAGCAGTGCTCTCCCCCAGACTTCAAATCAATGTCGGCTCCAATTAACCGACATGCCACCTCCGTGAGGTTCTGCACGGGCCGGCCTGGAGATTTGGGGCCCGCGAGGTGTCATGTGACCGTCTGCCTGCGGGTGGGGTGGTGATTAAGGCAGCAGGAGGAGGCTTCGGAGTGTTAATGAGCTCTGTGCTCGTTTCGCAGGCTCGCTGGCTTCAGGTTTCATGGGCTTAACTTCATTTCAGCTCATGGAGGTTCCTTGTTAACATCAAACCAGGCGAGGTAGAAGGTCTGGCCATGGCAGAGGGAATAGACCCAGGTAAACAGCGCCACATGCAGTCGAGCTGGGTCCTGTCTGCCCCGCCGAACTGAACGCTGAGCCTGCACTGAACACTGTTAGGGGAACGGGGAAGGTCCATGACGGGGGGTGAATGGGATAGAAATGAAGGCCATGATGACGAGGGTTCCGGAAAGGCCACTATGGGGGACAGTCTGGCCAAATGTATTCCGAATGCACACACACACACACACACACACACACACACACACACACACACACACACACGTTTGTAATTATGTGTTTGTGGGGACTCTCCATGCATTTTTTTCTGGAGAAATCTAACCCCAGCGTGTCAACCTTTGTGAGCGCCTGAAAACATACAGCAGTGGCTAAAATGTTTGAAATAGAGTAGAGCTTTACATCGCGATCTGTGATATCGCGTAAGCGTTGTGCATGACCAACAGGTGGTGCTGTGCGCCGACTCGGACTCTGCCCAGGGACTGCAGTGTTCAACGGCCCTCGCCTCGGAACCATTGGGGACTGCAAAGTTGGCCCACTTTGTCATGTATTCCGTGACTTATTTAACAGGCAGTAATCCAGCTCGTTCCCGCTCTCCACACATGGCCGGGCCCGTTTAGTGCCGGAGGGTCTGGTCAGAACCCTGGGTTCCTTTAGGAGGCCCAGAAGTTGAGCCTCGCCTTTGCTTGTGTGGGCCAAAGCACGCTGGCCGTCACGGACGCGGGGAACAGCAAACGCTGCTACCTTCTGGACCTTCTCAGACACCATGGCACAGGGTGGCCACTGCGGGGTGGGCTGGAAAGACAGCAATAGAACCCCCCCCCCCCCCCCCCCCCCCCCTTCAGGGCTTGACGCCGCTCAGCGCTAGCTGCTCGCCTGTGCTTTTCCTGCGGCACGCTCAGTGATCGAGGCTTAAGTTGGCTCGGAAAAATGTTCAGAGGTCCATCTCGGACAAACAAAGGAGAGGTGTGCACATCGAAGGACTCAGTCAGGGGTGAATAGCACCCCCTGCAGGCTGAGGCTTTTCAATCAAGCTGCCAGAGTCAGTTTACCGGCAGCTAAAATGGGGGAAAAAAAAAAAAAACAAGTAAAACTGAGCAAACATGGCTAATCTGACAGGAAGACAGGGCCAAACGGGACAAGGGACGTGCCACTGTCCCGAATGCACTACTCTCCCCGCTTCACACCAAGGCCTCATCCGTCCCTGGAATCTTTTACCCCCGCTAAGTGACTGATTAAAATCACCACCCCCAAATCAGAAAAAAGGAGAGTAAGGGAAAAAAAATGGATGATTATCGAAACTATAACTCTGGCAGATCCTCTTGTTGCATACCAAACGTAGCTGAGGCTTGGCTACCGCCATTTCGACCCCCCACCCCCCCCCCAAGTACCAAAGGCTCCGCCACCCACTGTCTACCTTCCGGACAATGGGCTATACTCCCCTCTGGATTGTGGAGGGCTGTGTTTGCATTGTAACCAGAGCCAGCTTCACGCCCTAATTCCGTTACTCATGTTATTTACAGCCTGGCGTCTTTGTCCTGCGATTCGCTTATGGAGCCCCTGGATTTTTTTTTTTACAACGGCTGTCAACACAAACAGAAAGAAACGTTCAATATCAAACGGGAATCTAGGCCGACCCGGAAAGCGTGCTGCTATTTTGGCACATTCCGGAATATTCCGACACACGCCGCTATGTTCGGAAACTCCTTCGCAGAACCTGCGTAAATCACATCTCGGGGCATGGGTGAAAAAAGAAAAGGCAAGGCGGTACAGAGTGAGGGAGGTTTAGCACCCGCGTCCGCACTGAAGCTCATGCGACGGTTCGAAAAGCTCTGATTTCCGCGTCTTCCTGTTCCCTTGGGAAAGTGCAGCATCCGAGCCGTCGCCAAATGCCTGGCACGTACATTACAGCAGTTCCAGGCAGATGTCCTGCTGTGCTGCAGATCCCTGTATCTTTGGACTGAATTTCCATTATGCGGCTCTCGACTAAGACTGTGTCTTTTAGTATAACTGCCATGTTTCGTTCTGGCTTGTAACGTAAGCAGAAGATGCAGAGCTGACCGTGTGTGTGTGTGTGTGTGTGTGTGTGTGTGTATTAGGTCTACATTGCATTGTGGGGATAAGATGCCCTCCACAATGTGATTCAGACCTGATATTTTGATCAAAATTTTTTGCAATCAAAAAACTATACATGGGAAAACTCTCGTATTTTGTTTAGTTACTTATGGTGAAGGTTAGGGATGGAAGGTCGTCGTATTGTGATTTCCCATATAAATGAATGAAGAGTCTCCACAAAGATATAATTACAAAGCTCTGTGTGTGTGTGTGTGTGTGTGTGTGTGTGCTTGGGCAGCTGGGGGAATAACATACCTTCCTGTTACCATGTGACCTATATCAGCCAATTGCTAGCAGGCACACAGTAGAGTCCACAGTAATGTATTAAATTCCCCAGCAGGGGCACTTATCAATTTTTCCGTAGAGGCATCCATGTTGATCAGGGAACTCAGCCTGTTAGTGGAGCAGCCTTAAGTGTTTTCTGACCCATTTGGCCCACGGTTCCAGCTCGCACTGTAGGTGGGAGGTACTTTAAATGATAAAAAAAGAGCCGAAATGAAATGCACTGGTTCCTTTGAGGGAAGGAACATCTTTATTTATGGCCGCCTGGCCGAGAGACGCACGGAGTTCAGCCGAGGGCTGCCTCCAAATCTGCAGTCAGACGGAAGCCTGGTGCGGATCAGTCTCACGTGGAGCGAGAGGGAAACGCGGGCAGGCCTGACGACCGCTTATGGGGGCTCCCCTGCTGGGCGGGAGGCTCCCAGCACGTGCGAAGGGAGCGCGGCTTTGATGGGAGGGGCTTGCTTAGTGTGGGGGGGTTACAAAGGCCGCCTGGCGGTCATGAGTCATCGGGGTGTCTCCGGCGCCTCCCGGTGGGGAATAACCAGGCCAACAAAAAAATTAAAGTTGCTGATGTCTGCTACTACTGCGCAGTGTGTGTGTGTGTGTGTGTGTGTGTGTGTGTGTGTGTGTGATGACGCCTCAGAAGGCGAATGAGCTCTGGAGCAGAGGCGGAGCATACCTTCTTCAGGACTATGATGCCTTCCTGGTTGTGCTCGTTAGTCGCGATGTCAAACGTGGCCCCCCCGTCTCCAGGGACGATGGTATAGTCCACCTCCGCGTTCTTCCCGATGTCCAGGTCGTGGGCCTTGATCCTGCCCACGGCGGACCCCACAGGGGAGGACTCAGGGACCCGTAGGTGGAAGATGCCTTCGGTGAGCGGATGGAGAGTGAAGAAGAGGGAGGAAAGATGACTTTCTCTTTGTGTGAAGGTCGCCCATGTTTTATGTCAATTCGTTTAATACTAACCGGCCGACTTCTATTCTTATCAGGGAGTCATGTGATTTAAAAAGCAACATAACACACAAGGGGCACCTTGTAAGGGTCAAACATACAGTATGTGAATTATACTGAAAAAAAACCTTTTTACAGGTAAGATGCACAGAAACATATAATCTTAGTATGGATTCCTACATGACATAAGCTATATGTTGGATAGAATTCTCAAAAACTGCATAAATTAAAAGGTAATTGTGCTTCATCATATAATCACACAAATTGATGCATTGCCAAGAAATTGTAGGCACAGTGGTGGCTCTGAGACCAGGGATCTGTACTGGCAATCAGAAGGTCGCTGGTTTGAATCCCCTCAATGCCGGGAGTGATTCTGCTCTCTTGGGTCCTTGAGGAAGGGCCGTAACCTGCACCGCTTTGTCTTGGGTATGATGTTAAGCTAAATCCAGCCCTGCCAAGGCCCTCCAACTTACAGGGACAGTTTGGGGGTTAGAGGCGGGATTCCGTTTGGACTGGTGTGGTGCTGAGGTATCATCCACCGCACTCAGGTTCTCATCCCTGAGGTGGTTTGTCATGCGGTGGGTGCGGCGACGTGCTGAAATCAGCGCATGCTCCTTGCCGCCTCCTCCAACGAATCTCCGGGTCTCTAAATATTGCTGAAGGTTGTCTTCTCTCAAACTGTAATGTATTACAGGGCTCATCTGCGAGTGTTCTTGAAAAAGGCCATGTGATTTATTTAAATTACTGGATGAGATTAGACCCTAACTGAGGAGAAAATGAGAAAGACTGCTTACTGCTGTTTGCAGGCACAGCAGGATGGACAGCCATGCAACGCCCAAATTCAATCCTAGCTGGTGCCTTTAGCCCCGTTTGATAAAGAGTTTTCCTATTACGATTCGTGTTGTGTTTGCAAGGTTATATAGTCATGCATGTATGAAGGTTCAGCAGGATGGACGGCAGCGGGATACAGAACAGACAGCAGTGTGATACAGGACAGTCGGTGGCATGATACAGGACAGACAGCAGCGGGATACAGGACAGACGGCGGTGTAATACAGGACAGACGGCAGCGGGATACAGGACAGACGGCAGTGTAATACAGGACAGACGGCAGCGGGATACAGGACAGACAGCAGCGTGATACAGGACAGACAACCGTGTGATACAGGACAGACAGCAGCGTGTTACAGGACAGACGGCAGCGTGATACAGGACAGACGGCAGCTGGATACAGGACAGACGGAAGTGTGATACAGGACAGACGGCAGCAGGATACAGGACAGACGGCAGCGGGATACAGGACAGACGGAAGTGTAATACAGGACAGACAGCAGCGCGATACAGGACAGACAGCCGTGTGACGGATCAAGACAAGTGAAATATAAGAACAATAAATAAGCAAAAATTTGGTGATGTATTTGGAATGTGCAAATAACCTGAAATGTATGAAATACTGGTAAAGTGCAGATGAGGAATATTAACTACACTATTCATGCATCCCATATTGACAGTGTGTGACAAATATTTTGCAGTAAACTGTGTTATACAGTATAATAGGAATAATTATGCTGCAAGAAAAAAGATTTTTTTTATTCTTTCGGTGGCATTTCATATTGATTTGATGAATGATTTAGTGTCTCTGTTTCCATGTTAATATTTCACCCATTTCTGGTTTAATCGGCACAAACAATGAAGCCTCTAGCGCTCCCTGGTGGCTAAAGGAGGAAGAGAGGTTCTTACTTTTGGAGAAGCGTGGCGGGTTGTCGTTGACGTCGCTGAGAGTGATGTTGACGGTGGTGGTGCCGGCCAGCCCCCCCAGCTGGCCCCCCATGTCCTTGGCCTGGATCAAGACTTGGTAGAGCTCCTTCACCTCCCTGTCCATGTTTGGCAAGGCCGTCCTTATCACACCT
>JAABNY020000082.1:21583210-21594254 GCA_015164015.2 Brevimyrus niger | reverse complement strand
GATGCAGGATTGTGGACCAGGGGCTGGTGGGGGTAGGGAGGGGGGGGGTCCATTCATCCACAGAGGAGTGAGTCTTGAGTGCCCGCCTCCCCATCACAACACAGGACAGGTCTGGAAACACCGTGCAATGTGAGCCTATCATTGAAAAAGAATCCGCATGAATATTCATATAAAAAATACCCCTGACTGCAGGCACCCGGATCAAAGTATATAACTTCATAAGTGTAAATCCAGCACAGGGCTGCAGTGAACCTGGGGCCTCTTCCAGCAAGCACATGGTAACGAGGCCGGCATGCCTGTTCACCGCACTATGCTGCCAGTTTACCGATATCACTTCAGCTAAACGCTTGTAGGGGGCGCCACTGAGCACTTATCTGACATAAAGCAGAATTGAACTGCACCCTCACAAAAGATCCAGCTGGACCTGGTTAGACACAAGAGACATAAATGAGCCCATCTTCACTTGTTTTTGTTTTTATTGCGTTTGCTGTTTCTTTTAAAGCCAACCACTGTTTTTTTATTTCGCCCCCTTTTCCTCAGAACCTTCAAAACAAACCACATCAATCGCAGACATTAAATGATGTTTGTGAAGGAAAAAAAATAATAATACCCCACCCCCTCCCCACCCATCGCTTCTGAGAAATTCTCAGGGGGGCTATTGAACCACTGAACTCCAGAAGAGCTCATTTTGAACATGTCAGACGGGCGAGGCTTACATTTTTCTCAGCCCCTGGGTGCTGCCGTACGTAGTCAAGAGGTCTGATGGGGATCGTTTGTGGTTCTGATTCACGCCTTGGCCCTGCTCTCTTTAAATAAATCGATGCAATGTTTTATTCTATCACCCTGAATCTGGCCTCGGATTAAACTCAATCTGTTTCCGGGTGGCGCTTGCATCTGTAAATCTATGGTAAACATAGGGGGAATGCAATAAGCATCCGTGCTAATGGCGCGTGAATTCCAGGCAGGGCCCCGGGGAGGTAATTCACCCGGAGTTACGGGCAGGTGCACGCGTCGGTGCTGCCGCTTCCTCTCCACCTCCAGCCCGCTGCCCTGATCCCATAGAAGCTGCTCCCCTATGCATTCAAATAAACTGTTTTATCATAGCAGAGATTAATCAAGCTTCCCCGTGAACCACATCGAGGATCGGGAACTCGAAAGATTTACGAGAGAAGATAGCAAAGGTGCTGGATCAACTACAGTATCCAGCAGAGTTCAGATTTGTATACTTACATTATTTGACTACTGTAAGCTACTGTAGGTTTAGGGCCATCTGATGTCATGTGACCTTCTGAAACCTTACAAGCATAGGGCTAACTGATGTCATGTGACTTTCTGAAACCTTACAAGGATAGGGCTAAATGATGTCATGTGACCTTCTGAAACCTTGCAAGGATAGGGCTAACTGATGTCATGTGACTATCTGAAAGCTTAAGGGGTTAGGGTTAATTGATGTCCTAGCTCTATCCTTCTGGGTTTAGTGCTGGGATCGCAGTTCAGAACAAGGGTGGGCAATCTTTTTCTAGAAAGGGCTGTTGTGCGAGCAGACTTTCGCTGCAACTCCCTAATTTGATTACTAATTAGAGGACTGATTGGCTGAAGAGTCCTCACACCTGGGTTTGAACAGCTGACATTTAGGTTACTCCAAAAACCTGCATACACTACAGTGTCATGTGAGCTCACGTTTGGTGGCTTACCTGTTTTGGCATCCACGGAGAAGTAGGGCTGTCCCTGCAGGATGCTGTAGACCACTCGGGCGCTGTTCCCGTAGGTGGGGTCGTCCGCGTCCGTAGCCGTCACCTGTGTCACGTAGGTACCTGGGGGGGGACACAACAGTTAATGTGAATTTAACTGCTAAAAGGGGTAACAGGTGAGACAGGGGGGCACTAAAAACTTCCTTGATACAGTGGATTATCAGTCAATGCATTAATCACTCAGTCCATGCGTTCAGATTGTAATAACATTTTTGAACAGCAGGTGGTGCAGCGGTTGTGGAAGCAGTTTATATCCCGAAAGGCATGCTTAACATCAAGCTGTTTTTGATTTAGTAATGGGTATGTGGGCACCGCGACACGACCAAACCAGATCAATGGGGCCCCCAGACTTGAACCAGGGAGATTTTCCGCTAACGGTTCATATCACAGATCAATGGACATGGAGGTGTCTGTTCTGAGCAGGAGAGGAGTGCCGCGCACGCACTCAGAGGAGCGATACCAGGATGATCTACCTAGTCAGAAGGACCCTTCTGATTGGCTGAAACTTAGGGGGGGGGGGGGGGGCTGGCCCGAACAGTGTATGATTAGTGGGCATAGAAAAACCTTGTACAAGATGGCTCTGCTATTGAAGCTTACTGGGCACATCTGACAAATGGCACCGGCAGGGGCTGCGATGTTACAATGGCTGCACTCTGCTGCAACACCTCTCTGCTCCTAATTCTGTACTACTTATACTTTATTTAGCTGAGACTTTTACCCAAAATGACATACAATTTTAAGAAATCATGGTCAGACTGTGCCAGAGCAATCTGGGGTCAAGGACCTCGAGTAAGGGCATAGTAGGCACACCCTGCTGGCCCTGGGATTCGAACAGGCGTCCTTCCGATCACACCGTGCGGAACTTATGTAACATCTGGGGATAATTACCGTCAATTGAGAGACGCCTCAGAGGAAAGACTGAACTCGGCTGAAAATGTCAGTCCTGAAACAATGACTGATAGGAGTCACCCTCCCCACACACACACACCTCAGGTAAAAGCTGATGGGTCAATGTGGCACATCCATCTCTCTTGGTATAAAAGCCACCCTCGCAATACCAGCAAGATAGCGACCCCCATCCAATGAGCTGAAGGCGTATAGACTGTGGAATGATATTTTATCACGGGAATTCACAGCAACGGCAGACTGAATATTAACAGAATATCCGCCGACCACCACAGACGGATAATTATGAATTGTGATTCAAACGACACATGCATGTCAGCAAACACACGCATAACGCTCCGCAAACCTTTTGTGCATTTCCTTAAACATTATTGATCTCAATATGCAATCATTCTCAGCAAATTGCCCCACAGGTGGTGTCATTTATCTAAGGACATTTCTCCTGCTATTGCCCATTTACCCGGTGCAGCTGCCTGTAGTAGATTATGACAGGGAGGGGGAAGAATCACAAAGAGAAGTATAGAAAAACGCACGTGCGACCGAGGCATGAAAACAGATGCAAGAAAAGCTAAACACGTGCATTCCACCTAAGACCTTCGGTGGACAATGGTGGACCTCGCATGTCACGCGCATGATAGCAATTATGACAACCCCCCCCCCTTCCAGTACCACCATTTATTTCAGGGTCTTGTTTTCTAGACCACATGAGGATGGCTGGCATCAGCAGGGGTTGTTCATCAAAAGACGACATGTCCCTCAGAAAATATCAGTGGGAAAAGCTGCTATAATGCTTTCTCAGGCACTGCCATGGTCGCCTATTGGCGAGCGAGGACCCAGGAAGCATGCTTGGCTTTCAGGCATCATGTGAGAATGGAAGATCCCTCCCAAGTATGTTGAAGTTGAGTAAAATACAACACACAAACACAAAATCCTGAATTGAGTTTCTGCTTATGGTACTAATTTGATACTAACCAAAGTTCACAATGCAGAACCAATACAGCGTCCAGGAATCCAAACCCATATGGTTGACTTGTGTAAAGCAGTGCATCATGGGAAACACCAAATGAGCGTCGAGTGGTACAAATGCATGGGACACGGGTGGATATGTGCTTTTGGAAGTAACAGCTGCAGCCAAAGTGATTAATTAAAACATCTTCACTGGAGTTAAATCCTTTCCCTCAAACTATATCAGACGAATTCACCTGGCCCCATAATAACTGTAGTATAGCCTCACCAGGTTTTTCATCAGCATAAATGTATGCCTGTTTCTCTGACCAGTAGGATTGTAATTCAGGATGAAAAGTGGTTAAGCGGGTGGGCTGGGGGACTTCAGCAGAAAAGTCGAAATACCAGTAAAGTATCGGGATAATAAACCTAAGAATACCAACCAATAAGCATATACCTTTGTACAGCTGAACAATACAGACTGACTATAGCTGCAACTATTATGTGTTTAAGTTTGCTGCCCTGAAGCACTGACTGAGTTGTGAGTTAAATAATTCATTTAAAGACACTAAGGCTGTTCTGGAGATTTCTCCAGAATAAGGATCGCTTCCACCTACATGCTTGCCGTTTAGGTTACGGTCAGGGTCTGTATGCAAGTTCTCTGTCACACGGAGTACCTGGCTTGCAGGAACTTGCTTTTCCTCTGGGCATTCATTATTTCCTCCATCTCCTGGAAGTGTCTACGAGGTCAGTGTTTACGGGGATGAGTGCATCTGCCCCTCACACGCTGAGCACTGGTCTGTCCCAGGTCAGGAGTTCCCAGCACTGGTGCTCGGGGTATTGGGTTTTGAGGGCTTCGGAAAGTGTGGAGATGAACAGGCAGAGGTAGCTTTTTGGAGGGAGGGTAAGGGAAAGCCTCCTATTTCCTGAATAAGCTCCCTGTGGACAATGTACTGCATTGTCATAAAAAATAGCAGTCTACATTAACTGAGTTGCTGTTATATATTCTGTTTTACAAGCATCCGAAAAAGTGAGATACAAACATAGACACAAGAATTTGTCCCGGGGGGCCTTTTAAATCTACAACCCCAAAGCTCGTATGACTCATCCGTGACTCGTCTGTGACTCCTCAGTCTCTGCCAGACACAATTCTCAAAGCACACCTTTCCTTCCCTGATGTTACTGTAACCAGCCCTACCATCTGACTGGGGGCACATTCTCTGCTCATTTATTGCTTATAATTAGTTTAATTACCATTATATAATGTTAAATGTTTACTGTCTCATTTCATGTCATTTTATTACATAACTAAATTTAAATGTATGCATGTCTTGAGAGTGCCTTTTGCGTTGTTACTGTCGCTGATATCGTTGCTGTTTTTTTTTTATCTTATTGTTACCTTTTATCATTTCAGTCACGTCCACTTTTCACCGAGCTCAGTATCTTTGAAAAATCACCGGTCAAGAACACAGCGACGGATGGCTCAGGCCGGCCAGCCCAGACCGCGATATGAAAGCAGGCATCTCGCCGTTAACTGCGAGCGATGCCTCCCCTCCCCGCCTGCTCCCTGACCCTTCGCACGCGTGACCGTCTCTCCGGCTGAAGCGGACGCCTGTCTATCCAGAGACGGCGGCCTGGGCTTCCGGTGACCGCAGTCCGGCCTGACTGCTGCACAATTCAGCGGGTCGATACTCCGCAAGAAAAAGCTAAGCGCCAGCCAGCTGGGAAGATGCTGCTAGGGATGGGGCTGTTTCAGGCGGCGGCTTTGACTCCAGGACGCCGCTTTGGGGCCAAGGGCATGGGAAGCAGGGCATGGGGGGACCTGTGATGGTCAAGAGGGACTGAGACTGCAGCATCCCGACTCAAGGTAATGCTAAGAGTATCAGCAATGGGCAGTGACAAGCTATATCTGATTAATCATAACACTGTAACCAGAATGTATTACAGCACATCCTGGTCTGTTTAGTTTAATTGCCCGTTTGCACAGCTTTATTTTTTAACCTGTATATTTAACTATTTATTCCAGTCTGTGCCTTATGTCCATGTTTCACGCTTCTGTCGTAACTCTACCTCTGCGTGTGACAAAAAAAAAAAAAAACCTTGAATCCGAGTTGTTAATGGGCTTTTCAGATTATGCAGATTAGTTAAAGGAGTGAAGGAGAAGTGTTTTTGAAGAACGTGTGCGGGGCTGCAGGCAGCCTCCAGCAGATGGAATGGGATGCGTGAGTAGCCCCGCCCCCCCAGACACACATTCACTCCTGATTGGACGGAAAAATGTACAGCAAATCTGATTGGTCGTGACCCGAGAAGGAAGGGGCCGCGCCGAGCTGTTCTGATGAAGTTCTAATGTAGTGCCGCATAACGACCACTAGCTGGCATGGTGTTTATGATGCCGTCAGAAGTTCAACCCTGATGCAAAAAGCTTTGCAATGTATCCATCCGCCTGCGTTAAGGGTGCAGTCACATACAGAGCAGGTGCTGGATGAGTATGGAGATGATTAAGCTAGAAGAAAAAAAACCAAAGCCGTCCTAATGCCAATTTACCATGGTGGGGGTGTGGCTACATTCGCCCACTCTGATGGCTGAAATCACAGCATTGCCAGCAGGGGTCAATAGAAAAGGGCACTGGCTCATTCAGGGAGGAAAGACCCTCGCAGGGGTTATCATCACGATCTGTCGCTCACAGTCGGGGGTGTGGGAGCGGTGAAAGAAAAAAACAATAAAAAATCCATTGGTTCACACAAGGGGGGGGGGGCGTTGTTCCCGAATTGCACAAATCGTGTTTTCCCTGCAGGCAAATGATAGCTTCATCTCTGACGGTGTACACAGGCAACGCTGAGATAAGCGAGAGAGCGATGCCTCCCCCCATCTTTTTTTACAAGCCACCCGTAACTTTTCAATTCCTTTTGTTTCAATTTTCCACCCGCGGGTCGTTACGTGCGAGTGGGGAGGCATGCACTAAAGTAAGATTACGACCTTGTGAGCAAACGGCCACGTCTGGGCTGAGAATGGCGATCAAATAAGACCTCGGAAGACTCCGCTGAAAACAAATACATTTCTTGCAGATATTTCATGTTAGACATTTATGGAAAAGGGAATTCTTTTTCAAAACCGTAACATCTACCTATCATCCAATCACTAAGCTTGCTCAGGGTCACATGTGGGCCTGGAGCCAATAGGAGCCATAGGAGACCAGGCCAGGGCACACAATAGATGGGAAGCCAGTCCAAAGCAGGGCACATATTTGGACACATGTACATTACTGATTGGACGGAGAAACTCAATTCTAACCTTATTAGCTGTGGCTGTGTGTCAAGCAGCCTATGGCTTGAGAGGGGAGGACCACAACCAGCCTGTAGCTGGGCAGTGCAGCTCTATTCCAATTGGACAGGGTTTTTCTGAATCTGTTCCAATTGGACAGGATTTTTCTGACTCTGTTCCAATTGGACAGGGTTTTTTGCCGCATAATGACCAGTAAGTGGCGTGGTGGTTTAGAATACCATCGCACATTCAAAATCAGTCTAAATTGCTATGCTACATAGCCATCTGCTATGTAGGATTTATACAACAAGCAGTTGTCGGACGAGTGAGTAAATGATTAAACAGGAAAAAAACGAATGCATCGCAGTCCTGATTTACCTTTAATGTGCATACTTAGATCTCAGCCAAACGTATCTCAGAGTGGCGCGCCGGTTCAATTTCGATCGGGCTGCCCAACCTCGACCGGAAGGCAACATCGATATACCGGCTGCAAATTTAATCCAATTTATTCTTCCGTTGCCGAGATGAGATGTGGTTGCCGCGGCGATCTTAAATTTGTGTAATTCTGAATCGATTTCTCACCCTTGCTAAAGGCACGGCGGTGTCATACACGAACACGGGGCATAAATACACAAACGCATATGTTTATCCCCTGTCTTGTCTAAACCCAGCACCGTTAATGCCCCTCTGGCGGACTTCGTACTGGGTCCAGTTCTCGCGACACCCATCGAACTCCAGGTGTCTCTTATGCCGACCTGCTCATGCCGTTCTTCATGTCATTTTTCTTAAGTCCCCCCCAACCCCCCCCCCAGCAGCTGCACGAGGCCCCGGATGTCTGCAAAGGCCCCAACACTACGCTAAATTAAATGATTAAATGAGCATGTTCCTCACCCAGAAGATGCTGAGGCAGAGTGTTCTGCTAACCGGCTGCCCAGTTACAACCTCCTGCTTCTGTCGGCTAGCTATTTATCTAGCTTCCCCTTTCGGCTACAATCGCTGCACTAAATATTTAATGAGCACATTTCCATATGTGAGCCGGCTAACTAGCTACGATCCTCTGACTCTACATGCTGGCTGTTTAGTTTTCGATACATCTGAGGGGGTGCGGTGGGTGACAGACGGTCACTACGTTAAATAAATGTTGCCTTCCTTATTTTGGAGATGCAGAAGCGGCATGTTCCGCTTACCAGCTATGAAGCTACAGCCTACCTATTTTTCATTTACTTTTGGAAGCATCTTTTCCTGAGTGGGCCCCCAGAAACAGCCCCCCCCCCCATTCTCTCCCCTATAAAGCGGGAATCCACAATAACAAACTGCAGGGATGTTCTCCGCGGTTCCGCGCTGCTCCCCGTGGTTCCCGGCTTCCCCGCACAGACGCAAAGCCACTAAACGCTGAAATTAGAAAGGCTTATGTAAACAGCGCAGGGAACAATGGTTACACATGACATTCGAGTTAATGAGGTAACTCTGAGGCGAGCTGAAATACCCCCGGCAAGGGGCGGTCACGAGCTGATTAAACACCCCGTTTATGGGACGGGCGTGGCGAAGCCCCGTTAATTGCAGTTAATTTAATCATGGAACATCTGTCTGGGTGACGTCCGGTTTACAGCCCTGTTAATGTTAATGGGAGAGGGCGGCACGCCCTTCAGGCGCTGCCCGCATACGCAGGCAGGGGGCGCTGTGATTTTATTATGGTGGAATCCAATTAGTGGGGCGAATTTGCATGAACTGGTAAATCATCCGGCAGCTTCTCTGCTTCCTTTTCTGCTGTAAATCGTCTACATAATCAGTGCATGTTCCGCCATGGGCTCTTGTCCAGATGTGTCCAGCTGTAAAAGCAGTTCCATGCATATGTAGATCCAGCCCCCGGGTGCAATTATCCTGCTAATTCTCCCAGGCAGCAGGAGCCCGGAGCCAGCGGCACGTCCGGTTCGGTCCGATAATTCCCAGCGCCCTCTCCAGGCTGGCCTTTAGGCTTCGACCAGAAGGGCTCCCGTAAAATCCTTTCCTCCAAATCATTCCTGTCCTGTCCCTCAGCTAACAAATATTTTTGAAGAAGGGGTCCGGTCTGCCTTAATTAAATTTTCCGGGAGAGGATGGCAATCTGCCCGGGGTGGGGGGTGGAGGGAGGGTGGGGTACGTAATATACCTGGTGATATTCTGGAGAGCTAACTTGAGATGGTGAATGAGGCGAAAAGGATTTGGGGCTTGCATTGCAGGGATGGTACACAAGGAGCTTCTGACAGTATTTGGGGTGAGGGGGAGGGGGGCCGGACGGGGGGTGCTGGGGACTGGCAGGTGCGTGTGACGGACGACGGGGGACACACATCTACAGTTATCATACCCACATCTGCCCACATCTGCCCTCTACCCATCAGCACAGGTGGGTCTGACAGCAGTTCCTTGTCAGGTTCACTCCCGTAACTTACTCTCATATTTGCTCTGTCACAGGTTCCCCCTTTAAGGTCTTTCTAAGTCAGCGTCAGTGTCAGCAAGATGATCCGATTTCAAGTTCCTCACTCTATTTGTCACGCGCACAAACACACACTGTACATCTGCGTAGTGATGCACTTCTCCACTCGCTTCCAGAACTGCGTTTCACGGGAAGAACGTAATTCAAAGGAAAACAAGACAATATATAACAAAAGTGAGTAAGCAAGCTCAGCAATCCTTTAGGCGCTTAGGTACAAATGAGTGAGCCAAATATAGAGTATAAGCACAGCGTGGTTCTTTGGCTTTGTAGCCGCGTGCTTCTCGTGCATTAACTTACTTAGTTAGGTTTAAAGATTATAGGTTAAACATTATAATCATGCACTGATTTACTACTGTGATTCGCCTGGCTGGCACTGCAAGTGCGGATATAGAAAATTAGCCCTTCGGACCAATCAGATTCGAGAATTCAACGGTGCCGCGGTATAAATAAGATGCAAATAACACTAAAAATAAAAGGAATGCAAAAGAAGACAATGAAAATGTAGGAATATTAACCTTGTAATGTAGAAATGTACAATGACAGTGTGGGCTGGTGGAAAGCGTGTGGAGTGAAGTGGCTGAAGTTCAATGAGGATGATGATGATGATGATGATGATGATGACTGTGGCGCCCTCCTGACAGCCCCATGACAGAGGATGATGGCGGCACTGTCCCCTTACCCACGGGTGACATCTCGGGGACGCTGGCCACATAAGGGCCCTCCTGAAACTTGGGCTCGTTGTCGTTGATGTCCTGCACCTTGATGATGAATTCGGACTCGGGTTCGAGCGGCCGGCCCGTCTCCACGTCGACGGCCTGGGCGCGGAGCGTGTAGAAGGCCTTCTCCTCGCGGTCGAGGCTGCGCAGGGCGTGAATGTCGCCGGTGGTCTGGTCGATGGTGAAGATGGAACCGGCCCCATCGCCGGACAGGGTGTACTTCACGCCGCTGTCGCCCTTGTCCAGGTCCGTGTGGAGCTGGAAGGGGGAAGCAAGCGAAGCAGGCGGTCAAGGGCGCGTGTCCTTCGAACCTGGGACCCCAAACCCGGCCAATCTCATCACTGACCTACCGCAGTGGCGTTTCCCCGGACAGTGGTTTGACAACTGAAACACCGTGTGACGATTCAAGGGGCAACCTTTTGAGCAATGCTGCTCGGGTTGATATTGGACAACATTTCTCTACTCGAAAAGCTTTATTTGGCGGCGGGCAACTTTTCACCATCATCCAGATCCGGATGAGTTGCCCTTCGTCTCACCTGGCGACGTCGCCGTTCTGCCAATCATCACCTCAAGATATCGAGAAAGACCCTCAAACATCAGCAAACTGTCTTTCGTGGAGGGAAACAGAACAGAGTTTGGGAATTAGCAGATTCGCAGGACACCGTGATGAGGTCTTCTGGGGCTACTGACTCGTGGAAATGGCAATCCATGCTGAAGTGGGAGAAGTCGACCTTAATCCCATGTGATGGTGAATGCCGAGCTCCATTCACAAGGCATACAATAGCAGACCCGTACTGTGCATTAAGGCAGACTCCTACGCATCTTGGGGGACGTCATCATAAAACTACCCATCTTGCACGATTCAGAAGCACTCCTCCCCCAGGTCAATACAACTACTATTACCATTCCCACCCCCTATAAGTATTACACCCAGGCGACAACTTTTACCATCACTCACTCCCCCCACCCACACAGCCTGCTCATTGTCACAC
>JAABNY020000082.1:21564808-21578734 GCA_015164015.2 Brevimyrus niger | reverse complement strand
AGCGCTGATTCGGCAGAGGGGCGGGGGTGGGGGGAGTGGGGGACCGCGCAGCAACGAGGTGAGGATCGGCCCCGGGGAGTGGGGGGGGGGGGGGGGGTGACGGACGTTTCACCTCTTTTAAAATAGAGGCAGAAAGTGGTGGAGGGGGTGTGAGTGGCTCTGTCGAAATGGGGAAAACAAAACAATTTCCTAAGACAAATGGAAAGACTCCATTTCAGGGAGGATAGGAAGATAAGAACTGGGGGAGAGAAAATTGACAGGAAACTATGAGATCCCCTTACTCACCCTCCTGGGACTGAGGATGTCCACCCACCCCCCTCCTGGAACTTTCTCAAGAAACTAAAGTTCAGCAGTTACTGTTACTGTTCATTAGACTGACAGTCATGCCGTGTTTGTGTCTTTTTCTGAGAAGATCAATCAACGAGATTTTGCTTCATTTGCATATAAAAAGATCTTTGCCAGTCAGTCGGCTTGACTAGTTCATTCCATTTATATGCTCTCTTCCACAGGGACAGGGAGCGAAAGGGCAGCGGTCACTGGGGCATCTTACCGTATGGATACACCGATACCCCTCCCCTGTCACTCACCGATTCAGAACATAATGCCAGCCTATCGATAATGTTGTCCTCTCCATTTGAACTACGGCCCCTCTCAGGTCCCCGCCCCACCTTTAAAAATCCTGGAATCGAGTGCATTTAATCATTTACGCCAGCTAATGAAAATCGCCGTGGCTGTCAGCAGCTCACGCAAAGCCCACTCCGTTTAAAATTCTGCGGTCATGGTTGGGAAACCCTTGCAGAAAAACTGTCCGGCGCCGGCTCCATTGCGAAATGTATAAATAAATAAGCGACAGGCCGGGCTTTCAGGGAAGTATAATAAACGGCCTACTTTCATGTAAGCGATGTCCGCAGTTCCACTGAGTGGCTCGGACCGCTATTTCCCACAATGCAAAGGAGGCACTGGGGGTGTCTATTCAGCAGGCCCACCTGCAGAGGCCTAGACCTCTCCGGCTCTTTTACACGACGGCCCAAGAATACGGAGTGCGAGCCACCATCGACCGCTCCCTTTGTCTCCTGGGGGGGCTGCTCTCCCCCGGCGTTTCGAGGAGGAGGAGGGGGGGTACTGGGAGTTCTCTCCAGGGCAGAACCTCACTGTGTGTTTCCATTATCTTATAAAAGGGCTTTTTATACTACTGCAAGCCAAAGGCTTTCCTTTTGAATCCAGGCAGGACACCCGTACTTCATCCCATGTGATTGATGAGTTGCCTCCCTCTCTCTATCTCCCTCTTTCTCTCTCTGTCTGCCTCCCTCTATCTTTCTTTCTCTCCCTCTCTCTGTCTCCCTCTTTCTCTCTCTGTCTGCCTCCCTCTATCTTTCTTTCTCTCCCTCTCTCTGTGACTGTCTCTATCCCTCCCTTTTCCTATTTGCCTGTCTCTCTCTCCTTATTCTCTCTGCGTGTCTCCTTTTCTCTCCCTCTTTTCTCTCTGCCTGTCTGTCTATCACCATTTTTCTCTCTCCCTCTCCCTTTTTCTCTCTCCCTGCCGGTCTCCCTCGTTCCCTGGTTTCTGTCTCTGTCTCGCTCTTTCTCTCACTGCCTATCTCTCTCGCTTTTTCGCCATCTCCTCTTTTTCTCTCTCCTTTCCTGTCTCCCTCTCTCCCTTTTTCTCTCTCCCCGTCTCCCTTATTTTTCCTCTCTCCACGTTTGTCTCCCTCTCTCTCTCCCTCTTTTTCTTTTCATCTCCCCCTCTCTTTCCCTCTTATCTCTCTGCCTCTCTCACCCTTCTTTCGCTGTGTGCGTTTCTCCCTCTTTTTCTCTCTTCCTGCCTCTCTCTCTCTCTCTCTCTCTCTCCACCACTTTTCTCTCAGCCTGGCAGCAGGAAGACCCAGAGCTACCAAAACATGATGCAATCAGAAATAAGACATAAAAATGGCTGAACATGAAAGATAAAAACACCAGGCGGGGTGAGCAGCGAGGAGTGGGGGGCAGTCCGGCCAGCCCTGCTTTCTCCCTCTGCTGCTGGCTCCCCATCTCCATGACCCCCCATTCTCAGCACCCCGGAGTCATGTGAACGCCAGAAGAAGCCAAAGGTGATGTCCACACTGTGGATGAACTCAGCAGCTCTCTTCTTTCTCAGAAGCTACTGTAAGAACCATGTGACTGACCTGCGGGACTCATTTCACATCCTGCTTTCACAAAAGCCACGTAGGTGACCCTTAGCCGTTAGCATTAGCGATGCGGGGAAGCTGTAAATCTCGTTTCTTTTTCGTTTTTTTTTTTTTTCCGCACCCCTCCGGCTTACGGTAAACGGCGCCACCCATTTAGCTCAGCCGGCAGCACAGAGTAGGGTTAAGACATCAATTTCGTGGAGAAAAATCCCATTTTTTTTTTGAGCTGGGTCACATTGGGAACCGCTCCAGCGTGATTCCCAGCGGTCCACAGGAAAAGTGCTGGCAGGAGTCTGCATCGTAGCTGGAGTTAGCATTGTAGCTAGAGCTAGCCCCGAGAAACTTCAAGCCTAATTACACCACAGTGGCCTCTTAAGTTGAGATCCGAAAGGACGGAATGACTTATGTATTATAAGTAAAGAAGTTTTTAAAAAGGAGCGGGAAGGGTCTTTTTTCCTCGCTAATCGAAAATGCTCCACACTCGACATCAGAAGCATCAAAATTAAATTTTTACTTAAGACATATTTCAAAAGTTCAAGACTGGCACGCAGTTGGGTCTGATACGGAGAAGGACATGTGATGCTCAGATTTTAGGGTTTCAGCGCCCAGCCTTGACGTTCCTGCGAGTCTGTCATCCCCCCTCCCCCCCCGACTCTGCCTGCACTGCCCAGTGGCTCTCTAATCTCCAATTATACTGCCAACCCTCTTCAGATG
Organism: Brevimyrus niger; assembly: GCA_015164015.2. Lineage (NCBI taxonomy): Eukaryota > Metazoa > Chordata > Actinopteri > Osteoglossiformes > Mormyridae > Brevimyrus > Brevimyrus niger. The sequence goes on along the minus strand of JAABNY020000082.1, from coordinate 21,575,855 downwards.
AAGAACATGGGGGCAGATCTGAGATTCATTTTGTGGGCCAGAGGACTTCCGAATGGAGAGGACTGATGCAGACGAGAGGATGGCCTGTTACCATACCGTATCATAATATACCATGTAAGGCTAAACATTAGCATAGCATAACATACCATATATTTTTCTTTGTTCACACTTGAAACAGAATGTCATTGTGGAAATCTTTGTTCATGTGCCACCTGTCACGTGACATGGTGACTCTAAGCCACAGCCAATTCTTCACACTTCCGGCAATTAAATCATAGGTGGGTCATTTTTTCCCAGCCTCTTTCCCCCCCCCCCCAAAAAAAAAAAACAAAAAAAACAAGACAGTGCCCTCCTACTTCCTAATTTGCAGACATTGGTGCCAGTGTTTCTCCTGGGAACCACCAACAAGCGAATGACGCACAATATTGTATCAGAAATAAGCACCATTAGTGAACATTAGCTCCCCCTTATTGGTGCCAGACTTGAGGGTGCACACCCCCTAAAAACCACCATATAGTCAACGAAACATCAACCAAATAAAAACTTAACTTTGTTTATAAATCCAAGGCTCAGTATCCTCTGTTTATTAGAACGTCACGTCGGTTTAAAGGCCGCTACCCATCATGGCTCGAAAGCAAACATTTTTATTTATTTCTCATCCGTTATATGTCACGAATCAGAAGAAGCTAAAACAGAACTTGATACGTCACTGCCCAAGGCAGACCAGGTTCTTAACGTAATCCATCAGCATCCACACACACCAATGGAAAACCCCGCTCCAGTCCGGTAAGCGATCCGGATCAGAATGCAAACATTACAGAAGATTTGCGACCGAAAGTAATCTGAGTGTAAATCCCATTAAATGAAATGGAGAAAAACTATGGGAATGTTCGATATCGGCAGTGCAGACGAATGGCGTCGTTAACGGTTAACTCAAGCCGCGTCGCGAAGTGCCAGCCGGCATCAGCTGTCATTGGAGTGAATTATCCTTGGATTGCGAGTCGTTGGTAAAGCCGGCACGCGGCATCGCAGGCGGTAATACCACCCAATTAACCCCATCAGTGCAATCGGAGCGAGGATGGAATTATCCGCCTTGATTGCGCGCGGCTGATTGTCTTATTGCGACGTCGTTCCTCAAATGAAAACGCGCCCCTGACTTCTGGAATTTAAACAATGTTCTGAATGGGATATCACAGCAATGTTTCGTAATAGAGATTCATGTGCGCATAAATATCAATAATGAGCAGAGACATGCTCCTTTGAAATGGAAAGAGGTTCATTGTTAAAAGACACATGGCCACTTTGTGTGTGTGTGCGTGTGTGGGGTGGGGGGGGGGCGACTATGTCAGCCAACCCATTTGTCGATACAGGCAGCCGTCTCTGCAGTGCCATAGAGGAACAAATCTAACAGCTGTGCTCAAGATTTCAGGGGTAGAAACTGATCATGCAAGATGATCCCATATTATTGGGGGGGGGGGGGGGCTCTATCCAGTAGCGCATTGCAAAATGTGACGCAGAACTAAGACATAACATTCAATTTTCAAGCCATTTATATTTGTTTAGGATGAACACTCTCAGTAAAAACAAATAAAAATTGACATTAAAGTACTGTAAAATAAGAGACAGTATCCTTGGTCATTCATCAAAGATGAATGTTCTAGACCCCCCCCCAGAAAAACAAAAAAAAAAAAACTGGAAAATGAAATCTGGAAATTGCTAATGATGAAATTTCCCAGCATTGGAGATAACCCCTGCTGGCGTGTATGAAGGTGACACCGCTGTGATGGTCTGCTGACTGCAGGTGATGCTGAGGAGGCCGCAGCCGTCGCCGCGGCGGGGAGGTAAATAAAACCCGCCGCGTGCTGCCTCTCGCCAGCCGGCACTGCCCTTACCCGCGGTTCCGGGACGGGCGATCTCTGGGACAGCCCTGCGGGTCCTCCCCTCCTACACGGACACCGTGTGTGTGGACGGTCGCGGACTAAATAAACCACACCAGTCTGCTTTCTGTCATTTTATGCCAAACAGCTCTCAGTGCGTGATTAATTTATTCTAATTATCAAAGTGGATATTATCAATGGAGCACTGCCACTTTCCTGCCTGTCTCAATGGCAAGGGTACAAAAGAACGGCCCATCTTGCTCTCCACTGTATACTTCACACCTACACCCATTCTCACTCTACATTTGCATCCATTCATTTGCACCATGCGAATGGTCATTGCTCTTTGTCCTGCATTATGCACCACGTGCTGTTTACGCTCCGTCTCTGCATGAAACTGAGTTTCCCTCTGGGGTGTTAGAGTATATCCACACCCGTCGGAGAATTGGGTCCTGGCACCTTCCCCTCCTAGATTACGGAAGGCTGTAGCTGTGACCAAATTAGACTGAAGAATGATGACTGATGGATGGATGGATAGATGGGTGGATGGATGGATGGATGGATGGATACAGTCTCACTGCACCTGCCTATGAGGCCAAATTGAGATGCTCAGGTATTTTTTTTTTTTTTTGCACTTTTATATTTTATTTTTCTCTGTTTTTGAATTTTGCCAATGACCCTTCAAGTGAAAAATGAGCCTTACAGGCTACTGTAGCCAGGGGGTGCACAGCAGGTCAATGGGCTCGAACTTCATCCATGAGCAAGAGGCGTCACTCAGCCACTGTCAACATACAATGTTAGGGGGTGACTGTTTGCTAAGCTACAGTATTTTAAGTAAAGAATGGGTACCATCAGTCAACGCAATAAAGATTGGGGCGCTTTTATTCTTTTCTTTTTATCAACAGGAGCGCATCCTGAAGGCTCGCACGAAGAACTGGCCACGTTCAAACTGAAAAAAAAATGGCTGCCTGTCAAGGGGCATCTAGTAATAAGTCGAGGAGAAAACAGCTGCCCTTTCAGCTGGAAGGTACTGACTTTTATTCAAATGAGTGACCTTTCATTTTCCGGCTATTTTTGTAATTTAAAAGGAATCAAAAACAGAAGATGGAATGTGAGAGTTTCGGACCACCACATGGTGATCCCATTCTCAACAACTAGAGTAAGAATCCTGAATACATTAGTACTAGTTACTAAAGCAATATTATGAGTGACGTTTGAGGCCGACCTGCTATCTAGCCAATTCATTCCACAGCTTCCTTCCTACTTGGACGTTCCTTTACCCATTTGCTGAAGCACTGAGCATATAAAGCAGAGCCAGACAGCATAAGCTCTTAGGCAATATGGTACGAGCCAAGTTCTTAATCCTGAAATCCCAAATGGGATTTTTTCCCAATGACTTTCAAACTTTTTTCTTTTTTTTTTGTACATTTTGCAACATAACATGTTACCTTGGCGATGACCTCAAATGGCAACAGGACGCAATTAAATAAAATCCAGATTAAATAAGTGATGTGTACGTCACCTGGTACACACCCAGGGTACTCAAAGCAGACAGGACCAGGACCCCCGACTGGTGTGTGCGTAACCAAGGGGGACTACGGATGCCCTGAGTTGCCATGGATACCAAACCCAATAGACTACCAAGGCAGAGTAAGGCAAAGACAGAGTAAGGAGTCAGACTCAAACTAAATACAGGGTCCAGGTGTGTGATTATACCATGGTAAATTACCATGCCAGTGGTAGGTAGATAACAAATGGATATGCCACTTAAAAAAAGCAGGACCAGCCGGTCTCTGGAGCACTTTGGGGTTAAGGCCTGCCTCAGGGGCCCAATGGTAACATCAACCTGCTGACTATGGCACTTGACCCAGTGACCTTCCAATGACAGATCCAGGGTCCTAACCTGCTGAACCCCACACTGCCCCCCACATCTAACCAGAATTGGGCATTCCAGGTCCAGAAGCTATAAATCCAGACCAAGATTTTGTTTCTACCATCTAGTTGAGTATTTTGTGACTGTGACTCTAAATGCTCAGTTGGTTAGTAGAAACAAAATCTTGATCTGGATTTGTAGCTCCTGGACATGAAATGCCCAACACTGCATCCAACCAATTTTAGATATGCATTTGTAAGCAAAAGCAGCGATAAGGAAGTCCAGCTTTGAATGACACATGTCCAGAGCAGTCAGATGACCTCCCGAGGGGTCACATGATCTCTTAAGGTGCACGGACAAGCGGTCTCAAATAATACCCCCCACACACACACTCCCTCCAACCCTCGAAGCCATTAGACCATAGGCACAGATCCCAGAGGCAGTGAGGCAGTGCCCGCTGCAGTGCCAGTGGATATAAGACAACAAATAAACTGCATAAAGCGCAGCTGGGGGCGGTTCATTCTGCTTGCTCTGCATTGTGCTGGACCCCACTGTGCCAGTGCCTTTCAGTCGGGCTTCAACACGTCTGCTCTAAATGGGAACCGCTAACGAGCAAATGCGCAGTGCTTCCCACTGGAACTCAGTGCCAGTGCCTTTCAGTCGGGCTTCAACACGTCTGCTCTAAAAGGGAGCCGCTAACGAGCAAATGCGCAGTGCTTCCCACTGGAACTCAGTGCCAGTGGGTTTTGGAAGTCAACAGGAACCCGGCAGGTCGAGACTTTCTCAAATAGTCTTTGTTTCTATAGCTGTATATTTGATATGTCACATCTCGTGTGGCCAGTACTTACTGCGAAGAGCTGGAGGTCCACTGCGGGCAGATGGATGGATGGTGAGGATGGTCCTAGACTCCATACACTTCTCAATTAAACACGAAGTTGACCTTGTTGGGGCAAATCCCGCCGCACCCGGCCGTCAGGTCGAATTGAGACGCTGAGTTTATTTCGATTTGCAATCGGTTTGCACATTTGTAATTTGCTTTTGTCCGTTTCTGCATTTGGAGATTTTGGGCAACATTAACTACCCTTGAAGGAACGGGGGCCCTTCCAAAGGTCACATCCCCTCGAGTCCTCGTCCAATGAAGCGCTTGCATCACTCTAAGTCAGATGTCTGGCATCAGCATCACTGCAGACAGAAGCCGGTGCTCACAGGCAGCATCGTAGCACCCCGGCCCGCGAGGCGTTCCGGCGAAAAGCTCAGATCCGCGGCCCTTCGCCAACCTTTCTGCCGGCCGCTCTCCCGTCCCGCCGTGCCGCGTTTCTGCGAGCGGTGCCCGCGGACGAGCCCCGCAGAACCCCGCAGAGCCCCGCGGACGAGCCCCGCAGAGCCCCGCGGACGAGCCCCGCAGAGCCCCGCAGAGCCCCGGCACTCCTCGACGCGCTCGGCGGGAGACTCCAGCAGTGCACCGGGGACTCGGCTAATGCGAGTCGATGTCGCGTAATCGCTTGTTTAAGGAGAGCGGCACTTGTCGATCGGAGCCGGCTAGGCCGTAAAGCGGTAGGATACGGATCGATGGAGACGGCCAGTGCCGCGGGTTCTGAGAAAAGCCGAACTTCGGCATCCCGGGGCAGATTGAAATGTGGCTACGCTGGGTTCTGGGTTCAAGCACCTGGGAATAACAGTGCAGGGGCCTGCTGGCTGTGAAACAGTAATGTGTAAGTACTCTTCTAGGAACAATGTGCAAATGTCCCTCTGGAAGAAATGTGCAAGTATTCCTCTTGAAGCAATGTGTAAATACTCATCTGGGGTATGTGTAACTAATCCTCTGGGTGTATCACCTAAATTCTACTCTAGGAATAATGTATAAATAGGACTCTGGGAATAATGTGTAAATACTACTCTGTGGCCCTTGATATATACTCTCAAAAATATACTCTCAAAATAAAAAAAAACACAAGACAATAAACAGAATAAACATTAAAATGATAAAAGAAACAAAAAAAACTGCTATTGACTGACAAACATGTAGATGTATAATTCTATCCATCCATCAATCCATCCATCCTTCTAGCTTCAATCGTTCTGATTGTTTTCTACTAATGTACTTGCTGAATCTATATAAAAATCTATTAAATCTATATAAAAGTTTCAGATTCTTCCAAAACTTTTGACCTTTCTGGAAGAAACATGATGAGCCATTTTTCGTCCCAGTGGGAATCGAGGGAGTTCCTGCAGCTTATTGTAGGTAGCATGGGGTACGAGGCAGCGGTACAGCCAGGACTCCGTGCTCTGTAAAAATGCTCAGGCTAATTCCAATCGTAATCAAAATATAAAGTAAGAGAGACAACCTGTCAGTTCACCCGCTACATTTGACACGACCAAATGACAGGCTTTCAAAATTAGCTGGATGCAGGGGAAAATGTCTGCACCTGTTGTCAGGTCGCTCACGCTATTCTATCCAAGTCATACATCATGAAACAACAAAATGTATATCCTAGCTGGTTTCCATGAGAAATTTGCACGTGTATGTTGGTTTTGTGTTCTCTCTTCTATTCTCTCTAAGTCTCAAATTTTGCAATCCTTATGGAAGAGAAGCACGGTCTTTCTTGGCATTTTTCGGAAAGCCTCGATGTGCGGGGAATCACGTCCCTCGCCTTAATGTGAAGATGCGAGCGAAGATTCAGCCTTTAGCTCGCCTGCGAGGTGCTCTATTGAAAGGCGTTGCCCTGCGGAGAGCTCATTTGTGCGTCGCGCCAGTCGCGGTCCAAATAAGCGAAGACCGTCGCTAAACAGCCTAATTCATACGAATCAGGCGAATAAGAAAATGATTTATCTTACCTTTAATGCAGAAAGTGAGCAGTGCAGTGTTCATGAAGGGGGGTGATGTAACTCATCGGTTGCCATGGTAAGTCAGGGTGCACAGCAAAGTGCATAAGATGCACAAAACGCTGGAAGAACTGCTTTACATTGCAGCTTACTGTAAACACCCCCGGGGGCAGTAGGGGGGCTGCAAGCCTTGTATATTCAGGGGGGCAGCGCTTTGCAGGGGCCCCCTGAACAGGAAAAATTATCACTAGAATATCTCAGCTAAATTAGTAACACAAATTGCAGGGATTTGGCAGGTTTGTTTACACACTTAAGGTCTCCCTTATTTCCGATTGCAAGGGACGTAGTGAAATTCTGTCGGGAGAAGGCAGAATTTCTAGCTCCACTTATGCAAACACCCCCCCCCCCCCCAATCTTCCTGGGTGGTAAGCGATGCAGCGGGATAAACCTGCGTGATCAGAAGGTTGCTAGTTTGAGCCCTAGCTTTGGGCCATCGAGTAAAACCCTGAGCCCCCAGCTTCCCGGGTGCCGCGACGTAGATGCCTTTTCATCATCACCCCCAAGTTTGCTCTCACCTGCATGGAGAGCAAGGTGGGGCAAAGCAAAAAGAGAGTATTTCCACAAGTATAGAGGGAATACCACTCCTCTCTCCCTCTCATTTTAACAGCTACTGTAAGCTGATAGCATGTATATTTCTAGACTGAGAGAATATGCTGTCACTCTCATTGCACATCCCCAGTCATGAGCCACACGACTATTTCACATTTCTATATATGTATTTATTCATTATGATGTCTGAATTGTCATATTTTATGTAAAAATCCCTTTCTTTTCCCATGGCTGCATCTGAGGTTGTTAGGATGTGTGATTGCGTGTTCGTCCAAACTCTTCTCTCAGACATTTTCTAAGAAGTACAATCAGTGGGAAGTGTCCGGTTATCGATATGTCGCCGGTTCAAATCCCAGAGTCGGCATGGCGGCATCGCGGCTGGGCCACTGAGTAAGGCCCTTAACCTCAGATGCTTCAAGGTCTTTCTGACTCTGCTTTCTCAATTGTACATCACTTAGCATAAAAGTTTCTGTTGATTTATAAACAAATCGTGCTAATTTGTCATCTGAAGAGACACAGTCACATTAATCGTATTACCGTGTGGATTAAAATGAATGGGAGACATAGATACAGGGGACATAAAAATACATAAAGAAAATACACAAACGCAACAAGGCCCTCTGCACTATTTACCCCCCTATGAACAGTCTTGACCTTAGCAGATGAACTGGAATTCACTCATCCCAGTAAGGTCAGTGCTCTGGATTCAAACTCCATTCTTAATACTTCTGGCAGTGGAGTCAGAAGCCTTTGAAGGTGTTGGAAAAAAAAAAAAAAAACCTCCTTGGGGTCTCTGGTTTTGGGCAAATAGAGAATCGATGTTTCATGAGCCGCAGGGCTGAAGGTATTCATGTTCGACCACAAGTCAATATCAGCAAGACGTCTCGTCTCGAGCAAGAATCACGGGCTGGTTTAACGCCGGCTAGGAATTCCAGTTTTGTTTGGTAAAAGTCACTAGTCCATTTACAAACTGTGCTCTCCGGTCAATGGATCCCGTGTGTCCTGTTAAATGTAGAGCCTCAAATAGATTTCCAGACAGATTCGATATTGATTTCGATACTACAGCACCAAGATAAAGAAAATATAACGTGCCGTAAAACAGCACATATGCAAACAAAATGTAGGAATTTCTGGACAGGGTTCCCCCAATATAGGATGGATCTTGTTGTTCGAAAAGTAATAAAAACCAACAAATAGGACTAGATGCCTCCCAATGGTGCCTGTACCATCTCAGGTGGGGTAGTGGTACAAGTCAGTCGTTCTATGATGGCTACGTGGGTCTTGTACGTTCATTTAGGCCAAGCAAAAAGACTGCGCTCAGCTTTGCTGTCCCCCCTCAGCCAGCTGACGCCTCCTCCTTTAGGACTTCCACTGCATCTAGTATGTAAAACCCAAAACTCACCAAGTAAGCATCCTCCCAGGAGGCCACAGACGGCATGAGGAAAAACAAAAAAAAAAAACTTCAGCCTAACTAACAACACTAATGCCAACTGAAACCAAGTGCCCAGTCTTATCCACAAAACTCTCAACCCTAACTGTAGAATTATGTCTAATTGCTAATATATTGGCAACCCTAAGCATAGCCTGAACCATAATGCCAACCCTAACTCCTAATATCACCACAAATGCCAACGCTCCCCCAATACAGGTGTGACTGATCTCAATTTAGGGAAGCTGATGCTATCCCTAAGCGCACGGCCTAAACCCAAAGCCGACCCTCTCCTTAAGCCCTTGGCCAAATGCTTCCTCTCTTCATCCTCTTGTTAAGTCTTGAAGCATCCGACAGAGACTTTACTCAACTCAAGACCCACGTCCACAAACCCCAACCTTCAACGTCACATTTGCCTTCGTCTATTTTCCACTCGGATGATGCTGCTTTCTCTCCACTGGGGGATGCTGCCCACATCGCCCGTTCCTCATTTACAGAAGTCGAGGTTTAATGAAGCATCCCCGCGTCGCTCCAACCGGCTGCACGCTGGCTACTCCGGGACCTGAATCTGCACATGCTTATTACTCCATCCATCAATTTCACCTCTCCCCCGTCCCCAATCTCAAAAGTTGGCGCAATTTCAGATTGTTCTTGTACTTCCACAAGGACCTAGATGTGCTTTACGAAGATCACAAAGTCATCTTACCTTGCCAACGTACTGTGGGTCAGAACCCATGTACTCCTCTAGGACAAAGAACTGGTTCCACACCCAGCCCCGCTTGACCCGCTGGAATCCGGGTCCGCCATTCCTCCTCAGTCCTCCGGGGCCGCGGGGGCGTTCCTTTCCCAGCCTGCCTTGGGAGGGCGGACGGAGAGGTGACAGGAGACCTTCGTTGACAAGAAACCAGAGCAGCAGGAACAGACAGTTCCTTGTAAGCATTGGCGATCTCGGAACGAGAAGGTCCAGCGTGAACTCAAAAAGTTCCAGGTGCTCCGAAAGTGGTCCGGCGGGGGCTGGGGGATGAGGTGGTTGCTTGGTGATGAGCAGCTTCCGAAGGGCAGAGCTGGATGGACAGATAGATGCTGTTCGGTCTGGCCTCCTCTGTGTCTCATGCAGATCGCCACCAGACTGAAAACACATTAAAAACTAATTAATAAATAATGACAAAATAGAAATCTCCATTGCATGCCACACGGCTTATGAGGAAATTCAGTATAATGACAAAACAACAGTACATAATTCCATTAAATTATTTAATATAGTGATATAGTGCCTTTCACAAAATAGTCAGCCCAAGGCGCTGTACATGAGTGTGTTGTGAAACATTGCTACATCATATGAACAGATTAATACAGGGAGAAAGAAAGCAAGCAAGAAAGAAAGAAAGACTTAAGTCAATGCGCACAAGCTGAAGTGAGATAATTCTGGGTTTTGACCTAACACTGCCCTGGTGCAGGTCTTACCCAGAAGCATGTCCACAACCCAGATAGCGTTAACAAATCATTTCCAGCAGTTAACACTTTTAAAATTCAAAACTATTTACTATCTAGTACACTTTCAAATAATTATGCAAAATATCCATCTCTTCATTACTAATTTCTTTCAGCCTTATTGATGCTGATGTGTTATACCGAAAGGGGAGGATCCAAGACAGTTCAAAGTAATACCTGAGAGAAATAATACTAATTCAACATAAGCACAGAGAAACCAGTTCCACCTGAAATAAGACTTTATTATCTTGTTATATTTTCAAATGCAAAATCTGAGTCTATCATTTTGTGTCAAACTCAACAAAGGTTCAAACACGACCGCTGTGCAGTCTTACTCTGCAAAAAGCATCTTTTAAAAGGGGCACCCCTTCAGTGCAAGCTTTAAGAATGGCTGTTGTTAATTACGTATATGAAAACAACTTGTGTACTTTTTTCTTATTTTCCAGATATATACACCACACATGTACACAATGTGAACTGTCTTTGTACTTTGTCTTGTTTGGGACCATATGCCACTATATGCAAAACTATTACGACAAGAATTGACCCTTCTGAAAAACTCCCATAATGCAAAGCTAACATGTGACCACCATGGATGTGTGCCCGGTTCACCGCATCACACTGCGGATACTCTGCTATTTTTGGCCCCAGGACATTAATAATTGATGACCTCCTTGTCATTTAACACCTTCACAGAAAATTACGGGGAGTGATCCACTAATCAATAGTGACACATTTCAGGGGCTGGCCCTGACAGATAGGACACCTCACACTTGCTGTAACACTTTACCTGAACAGATTGCAGCCCATCGATCAGTTATGCTTCTCTTTTTCCTGCACCAATTATACAATTAGCATTGTGTTATGAGTGTGTGTGTGTGTGTGTGTGTGTGTAAACTGCGGAAAAAATTGAGACCACATCTGTTTTTTCGATGATTCAGCTGT
>JAABNY020000082.1:21554555-21564708 GCA_015164015.2 Brevimyrus niger | reverse complement strand
CATAGAGAATCATGGTGTTGAAAGGTTATGATCAGATAAGTTAAGCATGTTAAGTTAGGAAAAGTATGACACAACGTTTAAACAAGAAATTAAGATTTAATGAACACAATTATAATATTTGTCAATCTTAATGACTGTAGATACTCAAAACTGATTATTTGACGGGGAAAGGTTCAGTGCAAAAAAAAGACTGGATTCAGGCTCATGATATAATGCAAAATGTATTTATGGGGCCAGCAGTCTTTGGATTTGCCCATTGGTGCAAGCCAGGTCAGGTGTCACGCCGTCAACCAATAAGAATTCTTGAGCGGGTAGGAGCTGTAGTAATGAGATGGCTTTGAAATCTAGGCCGGGTGGGATTATGTATGCTGTCAATCACTTATTTTGGCCCAGGGGGAGCCATCAAAACACCAAACAAGAAGTGGGATAAAGCAGCTGGTGATTGATGGCACTGGCTGAAACCACCCACAGTGTTTTTTGATTAATTGGAAAAAAAAAAATACACATTATATAACTGTCTATGTATATGGCTCTTCTTATGTATATGTATAGGCAAACACACACACACACACACACGCAGAGTTGTGGCTCCCCATCTATGCAGGGCCCAGGTACAATACTTCATTCCCATGATGACATGAGTGCCAGATACGTGTTGGTGGTTCTTGACCTTTTCACCCTCCGATGTAACAGAAAGGAAGGTCTGAACACCAGAGGAGATGTGAGGTACTGGGGAGCATTGTAACCTCACGCCTCCCTGCTCCTTGTTTGCAGCTCTCTTATGGCCCCTCTGCTTCCCTCCCAAGTCCAAAAGCTCGTGGTGTAAGTGGATGTTTTGCATTGGATCACCCATGGCTCATCTAGCATACCATGCAGAGCGCCCCCTTCCTCGAACCCTGGGCTTCCTGCGATAGGCTCCGGGTTCACGCCGTCCATGTACAGCATAAGCAGCTCCAATGATGGACAACAAAACTAAACCACAGAGCAGCATGCCTGTGTTCTCCAGCTCTGCCTCTGGGCTCTCTCTCCAATTGGTCTCTCTCTCCGATTGGGCTCTCTCTCCGATTGGGCTCTCTCTCCGATTGGTCTCTCTCTCCGATTGGGCTCTCTCTCTCCGATTGGGCTCTCTCTCTCCGATTGGTCTCTATCTCCGATTGGTCTCTCTCTCCGATTGGGCTCTCTCTCTGATTGGGCTCTCTCTCTCCGATTGGGCTCTCTCTCTGATTGGGCTCTCTCTCTCCGATTGGGCTCTCTCTCTCCGATTGGGCTCTCTTTCTCCAATTGGGCTCTCTCTCTCCGATTGGGCTCTCTCTCTCCGATTGCCCCAAACGATTAATACCGGGCTGGAAAGCAGATTTAATAACCCTAAACTCAATTTGCTCCAAATTAGATTCCATAACTTGTTATTTCAGAAACGAGATATCTCAGCCAAATCGCTCGTAACTCAGCTATTAGGGGGAACGTAAAATAAAATTAAGGGAATGTATTTGGTGAAACAACAGGAAAGCATTTGTCGCGATTAAGCCTTTTCATATAGAGAGCAGGATAGACCATACCTCTTATGAGCACAGAAGGCGTGGTAGGTGGTAAAATTATATAGTGCTATAAAAGGTGAAAGAAGGGTTGCATATTTCTCTGAGGTGTTGGAAACACAGTTGAGTTGGTGCATAATATACTTTATATCTGTTTGTTTGCTTCAGGATTATTTTTCTGGATGACAGCTGCAGTGCGGGGCGAGAAACTATGTGAAATATGAGCCGGTTTGCTATGGTGACCCGGCATAGAGCCTGTTCACAGAAGGTTTAAGTGAGATGAAGGGAGGCTGGAAAAAGCAAGAAGTGGAACAGAAATTCGAGAATGCAAGAGGAGCAGGTCAAGAGTGTGGCGGCTTCTCCACATGTGACCCCAGGCAGCCAATCGGGCTCCAGCTCACCTCCTGCTGCTCTGCAACTTTTCAGCGTTTCTCCACATGGACACAGCGGCTGAGACCTGAGCTTTTCTGTAATCGGCGGGTTTTCTGTAACCCAAGTTATAGAAACGCGCTGCGTTTGGTGTGCGATTATTGACACTGAAGTGGTATCGTTTCACTTTGCGGACGCTAAATTGCTCTTAAATGAAGAGTCAGGCTGGAACTCAGCACCGTTTATAAAGAAGACATTCCTCTTAATATCTCTGCATGTCTGCCGAGAAGGTGAGAAAGTACCACATATCGGAAAGTGCTGTTAGACAGTGACTCAGGGCCAAGAAAAAAAAATTAGGAATGGTACCCCCTGACCTTCAAGGCCTTCCTTAAAGACACTCAGGTTTAATGAAATAAAATTACTTTTTAACAGATGGCTGCTGGTGCAAAACCCAGTAGGGAAACCAGTTAAAGCAAATACTTCACCTGAATGTCTTCATTTTGTGCCCAGGGGAATTGTGGGTAAAGTATGGTCCTAGTGCACAAATAATGCTGCAGTCAACAACAGATTAATAAATTTAGCTTGATCTTCTCACCATTTCTAGCTTGATCTTTCTCATCAACGATGAAAAAAGGTAGATTCCTCATCATAAACTCATAAAAACAGGCCATAGGGTCAGCTTTATGTCTACTAACCATGACAGGGATGATACACTAAAAATTAATTAAGCCCCTACCATCTCCCATCATCTGTCTCAAATGAGATTCACTCCAGAGAGGAATTATGTGCTATTTCACCCAGTAAACAGTTACTGAACAGAAGTTGCATCCAGTTCATATAAAACATGTTGGCGATCACATGACAGAAGTCAGCTGATCCACCTTTCTGATGATAATCTGAGTATTCCCATTTCCGCATAATGCTGTGCAAATTCACTTTAATAACTAAGCCATTCCATTGAATAAATGTAATTACTAGACATGATGATGACTTTGTCATCCTTGATTTTCTTTTATCCAGAAAATGGCTTATGTTAGCTGCGGCAGTGAAATGTAATGGAATTGAAAATCTATATCAAGCCATATTGTAACACAGCTTATGCAGCGATTGGACATGAATCTGTGTGCCGCTGTAGCGGAATTTCCCGTTGATTTTCAGTGTGTAAATAAAACCGTCTCCCCGGTGTGAGTTATTGGTCCATCACGTTCTGACAGGCTTGCGAAAATGACAAAAACTGAAAGAGATAAATGAAATAAAAACATTTTACTGCAGAACTCTCACTCTGATGAAGAATCATGCTTCATCACGGCTAATAAATAACCTGACGGAAAATAAGTGGCACTCCGCTGATTTATTTCTGGTAGGAAGCTTTGCGACAGAAGACATAGATTTTTTTTTAAATTATAAAAACCTCGACCTGCTCTTCAGAGTCTGGCCTGTGTCCATGAACCAGCCAAGCTTTAGGTGTAGAACCAGGGTCTGCCTAGAGACATTCTTTCTCATAACCTTGGCCAGACTCTGTGTGTCTTATATAAGATATATGAGCTAACTGACTGTGATAGGTTGACATCTGCTCTTGGGTGGTCCTTACGCCCCATGAGATATGCTCCTATACTGCATGGAAGAACAGAAAGTTAACTTGAACTATCGATCGTCTCCTTATCTTATGAACATGTATAGTGAATATGTCGGGTGTGGATTAACCACAACTCCGGTGATTGGTGAGGGTGGCCATCTTGGCTGTCCAATCAAACATATATGTGTGGAGGCTCATGCAGATTCCAGAACAGGGGGAATTCTGGGAAGGGCGGAGCATACGAGGGGCCACGAATCATAAAGGGGCTGGCCTTATCATTAGCCAATCGTACATTTGAATCGATATGTGACAGGGATAGGGAACTCCAGGGACCAATCAGCTATCAGCTGGAGCCAGTGCCACTGTGGAAACACCCCTGTATACCTGTATGCCCCGGCTCCTCAGCCTGACTGGGTTGTAGCCTTGTTTCAGTGTGAGGCAGTGTGGAACGGCAGGCATAATACAAATCGCTTGCAAGACCTGTCAGACACACAGACTACAAGCAGACATCGAGGATCCGGCACAACACTGCAGAAACAAAAAGAAAAAAAAGAAATAAAAACCCAGTTAATCTCTGTCAAAACCATACACAAACACCCATTCCCTCACCCTCTCAAGACTTCTCTGCCAGCCTGTCACCCATAAGACTCATCACTCCGTCCCGAAGGACGAGAGGCGATAACAGCGTGAAATATCGTTCAAGTCTACGCTATCGAATAGCCCGTTGCTGCAAGCCGGCGATCCCAGAGGCGACTTTAGTGCCTAAATGAAGTGCACATTGACGCAGGGACCAATTTAAATCAGAAACACATCCGGTTAAGTGATTAAGAGACCGAACTTAACAAAAGCCAGTGAAACGTCACAGGGGGGTCCGGCGACCTAATTATATGGTCATTGATTTTTTGGACCACACCAACAAGGGGATTGCTATAGATTTTGTGGCTGAAGGGTCCCCCAACCAGACCAAGGTATAGATGTCCCTAATTCCACAGGGCCTAACTTTTCTCATTTTATGGTGTCCTTTCCTTGACGAGTCCTATGGCTCCTTAGGGGTGTTTCCCAGGAGTGATGATTCAGAGGGGGGAGGACTGGGACACTTGATGCCCCAGAATTCAATTCAAAGTGATTTACTGGACTTTACATTTCCCATCAGGTCTGTTGGGATTTGTCCTTCTGGGCTCAGATAGTTGGGGGGGTGGAATACAACATTTTGCCATTTTCCCTGCAGACGGTCGATGTTGTTGCTTAAGATGACCCCCCCCCCATCCACCCCCACTACAGCTTGAAGATGAGCATGAGTCAGCAGGAAAGATAAACTGGATAAGAGAAGGTGCCACAATGGGAATCTGCCATGCCTGCACTATGGGAACGGCGCGTGAGCAGAGGGGCTGAAATATCCGTCACCGGGGAGCGTCGCTGACGCCCAGCCTGTTTTCCCTCCACACAAGAAAAATCCGCATCTTACTCCTTCGTGACTGTCTGCTTGTCCCAACGTACTCGGCAATTCCCATTGGAGGGAGGAGCTGTTATTCGGCAGCGACCTGCTACTCACCCAGAGACCACTAGGGGGAGAGGAATGGGATGTCCACCAGATCAGAGACCCTTGAGGTTTGTTAGGTTTGGAACAGTTCGGGGATCATCGTACCCATACAGCTCCAGGAGTGCACAGTGGTCAGAAAAGGGCAAAACGTTAGCCTGCTTTGTTCTTTTCATCACTTGCAAACTATCCATCCATCCATACATACATCTTCTAACTGCTTATCTGGAACTGGATCGTGAGGTCACTTACGGTCATTTATGATTTTTACCTTATAGCTGTTGCTTTGGATTATGGGTAATTCCCTCTACCTGTGGCAAGAAGTGTCTTTGCTCTTTCTAAAGACTAGGCTGAAGCTGCTTCCTTTCTCTGCTTCGTGTTCCTGAACCAGCGCCGACGCTACAAGAGCATCCGGGGCTCTCCCATGCCACACTGCCTCCTCGGCGCTCTCAGCCGATCTGCCTTTATACGGTTCCTTTAACTTCTCCGCCGAGCTTCTCATCCAGAACAATCCGTGCGGTTGCTCAGCAAATTCCTACAGTTTGCAAGTTTGCTCCAGAATTCGCCATTTCGTGCCTTTTTAGTCAGGCGTTAACCCATTATTAGTATCTGCTAAACACCCTCTGGCTGCTTTCGCTTTAATCTACAGTGTTCTTGCACACATGAGCCATCCCGAGGCACAATGTTAACTCACTGAAATGGGTACATACATCATGTTCCTCTTAATCGCCCAGAGTTTAGCAGAAAAAGGGAGCCTCTCTCACTATAACTGAACACACGAGGAAAGCACTCAACGCTATAAGCAACCCAAGATCCCGCAAGGGAGAATAAAAGAGTGAAAACAAAAAGAGCTCAGCAATGCAAATGAAGGATGAATGACACTCACGCTTGGCCTGTTTTTCCTCTACATTACGGACATTAGTGGGCTGAATTGTTCTCTCTTGCTAGCCGCCAGCTGTCACCAATAAAACATGTTATTTAA
Source organism: Brevimyrus niger (assembly GCA_015164015.2). Lineage (NCBI taxonomy): Eukaryota > Metazoa > Chordata > Actinopteri > Osteoglossiformes > Mormyridae > Brevimyrus > Brevimyrus niger. The sequence continues at coordinate 21,558,712 of JAABNY020000082.1, read as the reverse complement.
AGTGAGAATTTTAATAGAATTAAATTTTGCCCTTTAGATCTCGGAAGCAATTAAATGTAATTTTGTGTTTGCGGTCGCTCGTGTAATTACCGAGGTCAGACGGGGATAACTCCATAGATCTGCACTTACGATTTTGTTTGGCTAGCGAAGGACACTGTGCCTCAAGGGAACTGGAAAGAAAACGTGAAAGAAAACAGAGAGTCCCCTCTCTGTGAGGTTAGATGAAAAACAGGGCAAGGCTAAAAAAAAAAAAAGACAAAAAAGAACAATTTCTATGAATGTATACATTCATTGCTCTGTGTGACAAGGTGTAACGGAACAAACCACTTCAGCGCAGGGGTGTGCGTTTCCACCCCGTTCCGGAGGCATTTTTAGAGAGCCCAAACCCACCTTAGCATCAGCGATAGACTCATCCAGCACCCTGACCGCCTAAACCCCACAACCTCCCCAGAAAACGTTCAGAATCCCTCATTTTACTTCATGGAATTGCTCTGAACAACAGCTTCCTGGAAACGGCAGGGAGCCGCATAAAAGATGCGTTGATGAATAACCATGGAAAAATCACCTACAAATAATCTAATGCAAACCAGTAACACTTTATTGGTAAAAGCCTGAATCATACAATTTTTTTAAATTTTATATTTTAACAAAGATATGTTAGGTTATGTCTGAGTTTTTCAAAAGGAAAAAAAAAGCATACATTAGGACGTGACTTAATTCCCCCCCCCCCCCACCCCCCCATTCCGATGCACCCCATGGTCCCTGGATGAAAGCATTTTCTCTTGTTTTCTTGTTATTACACCCAGAAATACACATAATGTTGCTTTTACATCACAGACTGATGCGGCTGCAAGCACCAGTACAGATGTAATTCCATTACACGAGGCCCGACTGCAATCACCAGAGTTACTCCAGAAACCATCTCAGAGACATGAAGTTGTCTGTCTCTTGGCCATTCCTCGCAACAGGAAGTGATTCCCCAAACCACGACGCGTCCTCACTGCCAGCGCCCCCTCAGGGCCGCGCCCTACGTCGCACCCCGGGATCTGTACCTCCGCGTCAGGCAAACTCGCAGGAAAAACTGGCTCGCGGCTCTCATTGCCTGCGATAATCAAAGGGTGCACTCCATTCCTCCAGCCGAGATTAAAAACCGTTAGACTCCCACAGAAAGTTATTAGATGTCAGCGTGCCGGATGAAACACAAATGGATGGTTCGACGCCATTAACTTGGGCAGGCATGTATGTCGATGACTAACATTTCCCAAATCGTCTTGGAATAGCAGAGAATTTCCTTTCTGCTGCAATAAAAGCTAATGGTATTTAGCTTGGTGATAGTCATGCTGTTAAACTTAAAAATAATAATAATAAATATAAAATAAAAAGGACGGATAATAAAAGAAAAGTTTTTTTTATTGGTTTGAGGACATCTGCTCACGAATTTCTAACCATGCTCTTCAGGAAAGTATTTCAGAGAGAGGCCCTTGAAGAGAGGTTGGAAAAAGACTGGCAGCTCTTAGAAAAACGAGTAAATTAGCTAGTACCTAAAATAAATGGCTCGTTATTTTTTTTTTTGCAGTCCCAATCAAGGGTGCAATGATTTATACATTAACACGACGAGCGCTGCAATTGCACTGATACACGGAGAGCCACTTCCAATCAATCTAATTGTCCCTTTTTCTGTGATTGTGAAGGGATTGCGGGACCCCTTACAGCCGGATGCTGAAATCAAGGGAGTCTCACTGCTCAAATAGGGAGGGCACTTCTGAGGTTAAAGTTTGGGTTTGACCGGCGGCAAGGGAGATTAAGCAGTCTGAGGAGCTGGATAAATTTTCACCGAGACTACATTTGCATGAACAAAAAAAGGCAAAAAAAAACAAAAAAACAAAACTTAGATAACAGCCTCTTGGTTAAAACCCCAAAACAACCGCAGAGGGGGAGAGCGGCTTTGAGTCCTTGGTCTAATCCAGAATCAATACCATGAATTTTCATTCCGTCACCGTTTTTACCTCTCGACTCTGTTTTTTTTTGTTTTAATGACTCTCTTAGGCAGGTATCATCAGGTGGCTCAGACACATGACACGCGCCGTCTGTTTACCATCCAGCGGATATCCATAATCTAGAGAAAGGGGGATAATGTGAAAATGGACGAGACAGAAATAGGTATGAATCAGCTGATTATATGCTTCACGCTCATTGGTTCTCTGCAGCCCTTGACTAAATCCTCTCTCTAAGACCAGAAACTTGCATTATTCTCAAAAAGCCCCAGAATCACGTTCACTCACATCATTGTCTCTGACACAAAACTGCTTCCACAGCAACCGTCTAACCACTTAAATCGGAAATGCTCTCGGCTTGCCTATATAGCTACAGTCCTGGCCGTCTTATGAATCCATATGAAAGTCACAAGGTTATGAAAAGCTTGCAACCGGACCTTTGTAGTCTCACTGCTAGCAGCTGGACTTTACGCGCTAATCAAATGACTCAGCCGTACTTCATGTATCCCTTTGTATATCTGCTAACAATCTGAGCGCTGATCCACGGCCTGTTAAAGAAGGTCAGCTTCCTGTCAGTGGCTAACGGCTCGTTAAAACGGGGCAACATGAGTCCGGCGCTGTGCCGAATGGACCACTAATGCAACAGGGGGCTCGAGATTTGCCACGTTCAGCATAACATTAAAGCTCGCCTGGCCGGCACTATAAAGAAACACCTGTGAGGCCAGAGAAATAAAATGTCATACTGAGCGGAACAGAATATGGAATAGTGATACTTTATTGATTCTCATGTGAAAATGATCTCTTTTCCTATCCCATCATGCTTTTGTTCAGACACAGAGACACATAAGGAGGGGAGAGCAAGTTCGGGATGGGCTGCGTACCTGGAGCATACCTGGAGCAATTGGGGGTTAAGAGCCCTGCTCAGGGGCTAGACGCTGACATCACACCACTGACCATGGGCTTTGAACCAGCAACCTTCCAACGACAGGCACACTGAGTGGCACCAGAGAAAAAAGTCACTCAGACGAACAAAAGATAAAAATCAGAAAACGGAAAAAAAAAAATCTCAACGTTAAGTGAGTTCAGCCCAATGTGAAGACAGACAGAGCTGTTGGAAATCAAGCCCCCCCCCCCCCCCCATCCAATCAGTCTTGGGAAGATGGGGGGGTCAAGATCAGGAGGCGTTCATATGAGAGATGCTGCTGTGTTTCGGTGGTAATTGCAGATGCAATTGTGGCGGACGGGGCCCACAAGAGACATGGGGAGCCCCCACAGGGTCACGGGGGTCTTCACCTGATGCTTGGTTCTCTGATCACACCCAACAGGGGCAGGTCTCCATGGTAGCATCATCCACGGCAGGGTGGTTCAAAGCCTTGAGCTCCAGGAGGTCCCCCACCTTCTGCTTCCTGTTTCAGGGCCTTTTGTTTATCCAGTCACTTCTTATTTTTCTCAGACTTCGGGTAGCCGGGCTCATCCGTCAATAAAGATCTGGCATCCCCCAGGTATAATTCCCTAATCCCCCCCCCTCTGCCTGTCTGCCTGTCTTTTGTTCCTCTCCCCACCCGGACCACGTGCCAATTGATGGTCGATTCGGGCAGCGTGGGGTAGATAAGTGAGTAGTAGGTGCAGCAGGCCCTCAGGCTATGAGCGAACAAAGGCAAGCTTCAGCCGGCGGTGGCAGTTAGCATACCGGAAGGTTACCGGATCACATCTCGAATGACCAGTGACTGTGGGACTGTATTCACATGAAATGACAGGAAATCAACTGCTGTTAATTAATAGTTGACGGATTAATTACATTATTATTGATGACACCATTACATGCAAATTAACTAAGCTGCTTATTCCTTATTGTTTCCCCCAGCATAACTGAGTCACCGCGGCTGGCAGACAGCAACGGCAATCTGCCAGGGGCGGGGCCACAGGAGCACTAGTCCTAGCTGAAAGCTGATTGGCCGGCTGAGTGCCCCTTCACATCATTGGCTAATGATAAGGTTGACCCTGGCCATGGACCCCCCAATGAGGAGGGCTAGCAGGTACAGTGTGTGACCAGTGAACACTGCAAAATGTAGGCGAGGCCACATCCCTCATCTATCTATCTATCTATCTATCTATCTATCTATCTATCTATCTATCTATCTATCTATCTATCTATCTATCTAT
>JAABNY020000082.1:21526130-21541999 GCA_015164015.2 Brevimyrus niger | reverse complement strand
GGATGTGTGGCCAATGAGCTGCTGCATCACTGTTACCCATAATGCCCCATTTATAGACGGGTATGTGAGTGCATCACCGTTACCCATAATGCCACCGTTTATTGACTGCATCTGTATCACATCCAACAGTGTTAAAGAGGTAAAACTGTTTGCTGCATAAATTAAGTTTTTTTGCTTATGAAACTATAGCGTACATTGCATTCATGCACAAGATGAAAGTATATTTTACTCCATGTCTGTGATATGCTTGGCACTGCCTGCTGTAAATGTGCAGCTAAAATTGGAGTAAACATTTAATCTAAGGTCAATAGTACAGGGCTTGGAGTAAATTCACTGAAAGCACTATAAAGTATTCAGTAAGTAGCATGTAAAAAATACATATTTAAAGCAATAATAAAGAGAGCTGGCCAGTTACTTAAACAAGTTTTGACATAACTTTTTGTGGGAAAAGGACGAGGTGAGCGTATGTTTTCATATTTAATTTTTAATGGCGTGGAGTGTGCCGTGCATTTTGACTATATGAGGTACCTGTTAAGAAGCTACGACTGACAGATTGGATGAGACCCCATATGTGGTTGACAAGGTTATCAGGCTGAGTGCACCAACTGCAGGTCCAATATCAGACCCCTTAGCACACTCCTAATTAACTTTGTTTTTGGCTTTTTGAAAGAAAATACATTCACACGGAGTGAAAAACATAACTAATTCATTCGGCACTGCTAACATTCTCAGGAGTCCATCGGACTATAACAGTTTCACAAGGTTTCACTTACTGTAATTCCGTCGGCTTATTCGCTGTAGCAGCAATAACACGTGGCGCCCGTCCTTCTCAGGCCCCTTCTCGTTATGTTGACACATGCGCGGAGAACTAAGAGACACATTCTTTATCCATTTCACGAGTTTATGAAGTGAAATTTGTCCATTTCACAAGCTTGGCAAAAAATGCCTCGCGCATATATCTGTGTGCGGTCTGATTCATGATTGTCAATCTGTTATAAATCTAAACGTTTAATGTGTTGATTTTTATGCATAAAACGTCATCTAACAAAACACAAATAGCATTTTTATTGCTAGTGCAGTTGTCTATGATAACTTGTCAAAGTCCAGCCTAGATATTTATTGATCACTTTTAAAATCTGGATATTAATTAGCAATACCAATGGTATAATGATTTGGGAACATCTACTGCATGATTCATTCTAGATCCATGAAATACATGAACTTACATGCACACGTGAACCGGAAAGGGCCTGAGAGCAGCGGGGCCTGAGTGTGGAGGGGCCTGAGTGTGGAGGGGCCTGAGATCCAAGGGGCCTGACATCGATGGGGCCTGCGATCAATGGGGCCTGAGAGCGGCAGGGCCAGAGCTCGATGGGGCCTGAGAGCGGTGAATTGTTCTGTGCACAGATGAACTGGAAGGATTGTGAGAGCAAAGGGGCCTGAGAAGGGTGGCTGCAGTGGTATATATCTCATAGCACGCAACGTTCCCAGCCCTTTACATTTCCAGTATTTTCCAGTTACAGTGCTACAGTGTACCATGACACTACTGGCCACGTTCTTACAATTACTGTGAGGAGGTTAAGCCCACTGTCATTTTTTCCCAAACCAATTTCCCCAAAATGTCAATTTACCACTTACCATTTTTAGTAGCACTCTAACTTTCTGAAAATAAGCCAAAAAAAAAAACCCTCAAAAACAAAACACACACACTCCGCTTTACATGCTGAATTAAATCGACCATCCATAAAAACGCTCGCCGAGCTACGCGCGGAGATTATTAAGAGGCTCTCCAAACTGTCTCATTTCCACCTCTGGGTCAAGGTGCGTTAGCAATAATGCGGGGAGGTCTTGAGATGGGCATCGCAGTTAATCTCATCATGTAATCAATGGCCTGTCTGTCCAATAACTCATTCCCACTAAGACGCTGTCATAAACATTCAGGGTTACTTTACAAACAGAATGCAGAATGGAGATACAGAGGTCACTGGAGCAACCTGCTTAAATCGCTAGAAGATTAGATTTTTAAAGCCAGCATAGCATAGATGGCAGACCCATTTTATTGTCTTATAATATCTCCATTTCAAATTAAATTAGGTCCATTTTCTTTTATCATCATTCTGCCGGTTCACAAATTAGCCGTTACCACTGATTGTGACTGACATCAAGGCATTGTATTTAACAGATGACAGATGCCAGGGGCCGAACGTCAAAGGTTGAAGGTTCGAGGCGATCGTGCAGCTACCCAAGGAAACCATACTCTTGTGATATTATTGCAACTATGTATGTAGTACAACATAGCAGTGTTGAGCAGGTGCACAAACACTCATTAGTTACACTTGGGGCTTTTCCATGTGAAGCTTTTTTCACTTTTTGTAATAAAAAAATGCATGTAAATAATGAAATACTTCCCTGCTCCTTGTTCTGATATATTACCTTATTATATAACCTCAGCATAGATTACTGTTATGTCAGTAAGCGATAATTATCGGGGCAGGTAGCTTATTTCTGTTAAATTTATTCATGAAAAACAGGAAACTAATCCGGGCAATGAGCGAGAGAATGCCTCAGCAGTTAGATTCTTAAACGTCTCCTCTCCGCATAAATAACGGTAATTATGGGCCAGGCCACCTCGTAAATAAGCCTCTTGATCATTCTTTATGTCCGCCTGGGGTAACCGCAGACCCCTGGGTTTTGTATGATGAAATTTGCTGTGGGGGGTGTGGTATTACCCCACCTAAATGGGGACTTTGGGACAATGTCATGCATATGGAAATATGGGACACGTCGCTCATTGGTTTTAGAATGTTTATTCTTCATGGGGCTTGAATGTAGACGGCTTCCCAAAATAGGGCTTAGAACCACCTATGTTCCACACAGACCCCCGGGCCCCAAATGCATCCCGCTGATGTTCCGCCTTTCTTGCGCTTCGTGGATTATGAGTCGCCCCCGACTTCATCGCAGAGTCCGCGCTACGCCGCCCAAGCGTCATCGAGAGGCGTCATGGGGTCTGTGTCACCCCACCGTTCGCTCCCGTCGCATGCCATCGTGCCAATCGCGCTGCCCTTCCAAAGCCAGGTCTCCCTGTCGCCACGGGTATGGGGGCGCTCTGACCTGAGCCACGGCAGCCAGAAGCCAAAGTAAATTAAAAATAATAGATCCCAGCTCCATCCGGCTCCCTCCAGCCTGACGCCCACATTCTCATTTCAGCCATGTGACCATCGATCAGTGTCACCCGTTGAAAATACCATCTCCGCAATTATGCCCAGGAAAGAGCCCAAAGCTTTCAATTGAATGGGCACATCCACGGTATATTCCCAGCATAGAAAGTTTCGCCTTATAGCAGTGTTTACCAGCGCAATCCTCGGGGGTGGCCCAACCAGTCCACGTTTTTGCTCCCTCCCAGCTCCCAGGGTTGGGAAACACAGTGCTGTGAGGGTATCCAGTAGGTTGTTGGTGTGAGTCTCGTCCTAGCTCCGTGTGTGTGGAGGGTTTGGATTCCCCCCCCCCCCTTTTTGTGTAGGTTACCTATGGGGTACACCAGTTTCCCTGGCTATTGTTCCACATACTGGGTTCGTGTAGAAAAAGGGATTCAATAATATCCAGCTGCAAGCAATGTACTGTAACTTTGGGCAAATATATCTTGCTTTCCGTAGTGTACAAAACAGATCCAGTTGAGTGTAACTGGTATTGGGGGTCAAGGGTGATCCTCTTCATACCCCCCCCAACCAACAAAAAATTATTAGAAGGGCATTACAATGACAAGAGTAACATCCTCATTATATTCAACCTGCATTTACAGGCTGCACATACATTTATTTACTCATAATTAAATTATATAATTGTATAATCCCATATGGAGATGTAATCAATGCTCCATAAATTACATAACGGAAACATATTGGGGACACTGAGACATTAAACACTGTTACTTATGACTGCGTTTGTGAAAAAAGAAAAAAAAATAAGATGTGAATCTCTCATACAGGAATGAAAGCAAACACGGGGAAAAAAAGAGAAAGCTTCGGTGTCAATTGTGGACTGTTTGCAAACAGCCTGTAATCTGGTGTCTATTAAAAAACACAGCTAATCAGCAAGGAGACTGGAGAGGGAGGCAGGCATGGTAACGGGCGCAGACACAGAGCGACGCCTCGACAGCTTAAGGACACCGAAAGGCTTAATGGACGCGCCTGAGATTGATCCTCCAGGTCGTAAACGCCCGCTCGCGCGCAAGCTTTCAGCGTCGCTTTTTACTGCGAGGACAGGCCTGCTGAGGACAGCGCTCGGCAAACCGCAGCGCGAGGCCCGTTAAATAATCTCCAAACCTGACTGTCGAGAAGCAGTGCAGTGGCACATTTCAGCTTACTGGGGGTGCTGTGCTGATGAGGAGCCTAAGGGAGATCGCTTTCCAGAGCAGGGCTTTCTTTTTTCCTCACTCCAGACTCCAGACGAGGATGCAGGTCACAGACATCACAGGATGAGATCACAGACATCACAGGATGAGATCACAGACACCAGCCCTCGGGAGCCAACAGCTACACTTCCACATTTATTTCAGAGTTACTGTTTTCACTTGGTGTCCAGTTTTTTTTCTTCTTCTTCATTTTGGGTCATTCCTGAGGGACAATTACTTTTATTTATTCACCAGACGCTTTAATCCAAAGTGACGTACAATTTTGAGAAAGCAGGGTCAGACGGTCCCTGGAACTGTTGAGGGGTTCAGGGCCTTGATTAACAGTGATGTCACTCTGCACACCCAGGTGACACTGAACCGGTGACCTGCTGAATAAATGTCAATCGGTCGAGTGACACACTGCTCCCAAAACGTCCAGGAAGCTCCAGCAAAATATACACCGGTCAGCCATAACATTAAAACCCCCTGCCTAATATTGTGCCGGTCCCCCAAGGCAGCTCTGACTCGTAGCCTGGACTCCACAAGATCCCTGAAGGCGTCCTGTAGTACCTGGAACCGATATGTAGGCAGATCCTTGGACTGTTCACTTGGCAAATATATAATGCCACCCTCGACAGGTGCCATTGTAACAGGACAATCAGTGTTATTCACTTTACCTGTCGCTGCTTTTAATGCTATGGCTAATTGTTGTATAAGTGCAGCTGTATGTAATTTCTCCCCATTCTGGCGGGGGAGGGGGTGGATCAGGGCATGAATAAATTGTGAGCGTTGTGTAGCTCGCATCCACTCCCGACGGCGGCCTCGTCCTCGCACGACTGTACCCATTTGCCCCTTTTATCATGTCATTGTCATTCAGTTGTTTGTTATTCAGACGCCGCCGCCGCTAACTGCAGCTGGAAAGAATAAACGTCGTATCTGATCGTCCTCCGACGGCACCGGGGACGGCTTACATCTTAATAACTCTCTCCTCTTCATTTTTAAGCAAATAACGGCGGGAAACGCCGCGTCTCCCGACTTCCACTAGCAAAAGAAATAACAAAGACGGTCATTTTTCACTCCGTCCGCCTTCTCTTGGCGAGACTGCGCTGGCATAGCCCACATCACCCGTTATTTTATGCTTCTTAGCAGTACCTAGAGTCCAATGATATATAGGCTGAACTTTGCATCGGTGGTGATTTATGACGGCTCTTCTAGCGGCTTGTTTTTCTGAGGCGTCGCCAGCAGCAGACCTCAGCACTGCGATATTTCAAACAGGCGCACCGAAAAAGTGAGAAGAGGAGCGATGGTGCGATAGATCATTCCGGAAGGCACTAAGCAGCCAGAATCTCACACAGAGCCGCCGCTTCCGGACAGTGACCGTCAAGACGGGCCGTGGCTTCCGCCGGAACATCACACTTTAAGCTGAACGCCGTTCCACGGTCCAATCAGGAGCTGATGTGTTTAATTAGGAGATCCGCCTTAAACGATGCCGACGGGTAATCTCCTGGCTCTGTGCCGCCTTAAGGGGAAGCAGGATCGGTCACGCCCCCCAACATCATCCCCGATGATGCCTCCGGTACTGGGTAGGAACTCAAACAGTATAACATCCTAACCCAGTGAGCTACACACCAGCGGACAGTCAGAGCTGCCCCCTTTGCAAATGCTGTATCACACCGCAGTGTGACCTGGTACACACGGTATACTGCAGCTATTTGTCAGAATAGTACATGCATGTGCCCAAAATTTATAGCACCAAACCGCTGGGTCGCCCCAACAGATATGTACAAATGCCATGTTTCCATCTTCCATGAGCTGTTTCATAATCGTATTCGTAAACATGACATATCATAAGCATAAATACTCCACAATCTCTGCACAGAACAAGCGGTTCTAAATACATTAGAGTACGACTGAAATTAATTTTGAAAAGAGTCAACTGCTGACTATACCTTTGTCTGATTAGTCTGTGTTAAGTATTTAATTCTCGAAGCAATAAACCCAGAGATCTGAGGGAAGCTAGTTAAATTGACCTAGTAAGCCATGTAAAGATCTGAAAGTGCTTTGGTGAGAGACTCAGTAATACTCCACTGATGTTGCTGTCCTCGTTACACAGTCATTTCAGGCACTTAGAGCAGCCCAGTTCCTGAGCGACAGATGTACTCGTTTGAATACATGTTGCATGTACAGACACTGACATGTTTTTGGTGTCTTAGCAAATCTGGACAAATCCACCCTTTAATCTACTGACCCCAACGGACATGGACAGTTTGAAGCTGCATCTGCTTGTTCATCCAGGCCTAAGCAGACTCTGATCTCTCCACGGAGGAGTGAGCTGGCCCAGATTTTGCTTCTGTGACAGCTTCCTGCATCCTCCCGGAGGTAAAGTGATTAAGAGTACCACTGACCAGAGCACTACTGAAACTCTAGTGTTGTTAACACTATGTGTTGACGGGCAAAACTAGGCAATCAACTGATAGCGAGTACTAGGGGTGTAACGATATACTCAGCCCATGAGAGGAGATGAGACCAGGAGAACGAGATGGTATTTTAACAATATTTTAAGGAAAACTACGAAAAGGAAATATATTACTGGAAAGTAGCCTTTTATTTGATTAATTTGAAAGACATGCTAAATAATGCAAATGTAATGTGTTAAATAATCGCCATTATCTAAAGAGAAGAAATATCTAGCACCATAAAATATTTCACCACAAACTCTGACAGGCTTCTCTCCTATTCGACTTCTCAATTGAACATATAATAGAATATAAATAAAGCAATATAAATAAACACAAAACTGTTTTTTTTTTATGTTTTCTTCACTGGTGCAGTGGATTTAAGTAAAGAGCTATGATGATGCTGCAAATGGCTTAGCATAGCAGTAGCGTTATTTTCCTACAATGCTTACAGATGGTTTGTGTTTTGTTTGTCACCCGTTCGCCGTTTATATTTTATGCCGGTTATCCAAAATGCTGCCACACGAAAGGTTTAAAAGTGTCTGGGGCATCTACTATGGTAAGTTCGTCAGACGCCGACATGCTTACAGCAGCTGATTTGCAGCGCCTTTGCGAGACCGTTTTTCACTCCGACGAGAACTCGTGTCATGTTGTAATATCTCGAGATCTCGCCACACGAGAATAAGTACTAAAAAGCTGACTTTTTGTTAATCAGTGAACACATATTTAAGTTCACCTTTTTCGCCCATCGAGGCTAATGATGAAAATGAACATTTTAGTTTTGAGTATTTAAGTATAACAACTACTACTTAGAAGAAGTCAGCCAGCTGATGACTTTATAACCGCTCTGATTCTTACCACATTTCTACGGTCATCACACAGTCCAGCCAAACAGGAAGTGACATATCATTCAGGCATTACCAGTCGATAACAGATCCAGCCAGGTCCCATAAATAATTAGCCATCGGGAAGAAGTTAGATTCACTGATAACTCAATAATAGATGCTTTTGCTTCCGTTCACTAAAGCTTCAGACCTTGATTTATGAAAAAAGTTAAATGAAGTCGACCCTACACAGGAAGACATTTCCCTCACGTACGTCGCTTACACAGGCCTGCTTGTTCGGGCTTCTTCACACGGGATAAAAAATGATTTCCTCTCAGAGAGGTACTAAATAAAGATGTCTGTAGGCTTGCTCCTCCTCTGATCTTCACACCCGCTCCATACGTCTCTGAGCTCCTCTGACTTTCTGCTGAACACGACACATTAACCCCCCTGAACACAAGTACAGCGCGCTGGGTGACAGGGCGGATCGGGTTGCTCATAAGCCACGCCCATGTGGCCACGCCCCAGAGACGTATAGCCTATCAGGATGATTTTATATTCACTTTTGCTTGTTAAATACAGCACAGTCTCTCCTCAAGTGCCCTCCACCCTACTGCTTGTGATTTACGATGGCTGAACTAATAGTTACTCATTTTTATTCAAATCTGTCGGCTCGGGAACAACAAGTGGCAGTCGCCATTCACTTGGCTGACATTTACCCGGATGCCTTTCATGCAGATAAGGCTGGAACAAAACTGGGGCACCATCACTACGTCTCCTGTGCCCTTGTTCAGTGCCAGTCCTGCAGTCATTGGAACAGTGCCTGTTGTTCCTGGTGGCACCACCAGGGGGCGATGTAACAGTACACCTCAATGGTGAGTACTGCTAACAGCTAACTAAAAATACTTATCTCATGACACTCTAAGCATCCACAGTCCCCATGTGAGTTTTCAAACTAATGATGATGCTTGTGCTGGTGGTGGGCCAATGGTAGTGACACACACCCTCAAGACTTAATTTTTGTCCAAGAGTGACCTCAAATTCCTTCCCAACTATCCAGCTGGATGCCTTACTGAACCAGTTCAGGCTCATTCTCTTGCTTGAGGGCAGTGGTTTGAGGTCCCACCGGGGACCCAAGCAGGCATGCGCCGGGTTATACATTGACCACCTTGAGAACTCCCCTCACACTGAAGGCCCTGTCCTTAACTTCCGCGATTCCTCATCTGTAATCATACCCAGCAGATGGGGCTGTGGCCTGTAGCATGACGGAAAGGCCACAACTATGGCTGTATTGCAATTCATCTACAGGTGGCTCTGTAATATGAGGGTATTTACCCATCCATCCAATAATTGCTTATCCTGGTGAGGGTTGTGGGTAGGAGATCTATATTTAACCATCTAGTAGAGGCTTTTATCCAAAGTGACATGCATTTCTGAGAAAGCAGAGTCAGACAATTACAATTGTTAAGGGCCTTAATCATGAAATCACTCCGCTGACCGTGGAACATGAACCAGAGACGCAGCATCCTAACGCTCAACGCCTCACACCGCCCTTGAAAGAAAAGGCGTCGGAGACGGTTCCCCCCCCCTCATCTACTGGTCTGAGGCTGGTTTCGAACCCAGCACTCCCGCATCCAGGTGCATTGAGCCAAACGACGGGGTGCAACCCAGCTAGCATGGCGTGTAAAGCTGGGGTTCACCCTGGGCAGGATGTCAGTCCATCACAGTCATACTCTATGGGCGATCTAGGCTTGAAGATTAGCCTGAGCACATGTCCAGGATGTCTGAAGGTGAGCCAGACAACAGGGGAAACGCCACACGTACACGCAGCTGGTGGGGCTGCTCACTTGGCCATGCATGGATTTAATGAAGTGAAATGAACACCCAGGCTAACGTGTCACTACTCCGATCAGTAGGAACAGGAAGCTACTGGAAATCACAGCGGTATTAAAAATCCTAATCTCGTGCAATAATAAGAACAGTTATAACACCCCGATGGGGATCACTGCAATTCGCGGCCTATTAAAATCTGCAATCTCTGATAGAGAATTAATTAATGAATTAGGCTCAGGACTGAAATCTGTGAAACGTGTTACCAAGTCTGTTCCTTGATAGCAATTAGAATTGTGTCCGGTCACATGATGCCTTCAGCCTATCGTGTGTGACCTGAATAGGCATCATTCAGGGGGGAAGGCAAACATTGGTATTTGGCGTCATGTTTCTGGGAGTCACGGAATCAACTTTTTTCAGCGTAATGAATATCAAAATGAAACAGCAGTGCCATATTTGGACCTGGATATCAGCGGTGCCTTTTGGTCCATTGGACAATTTGCATTTTCAAAAATCTATTCACCCTTGCTATCTCACTACCAGTTAAAAAGGTCCTTTTTGAAATTTTACTTGCAAATCTGCAATTTCAAAAACTGACAGTGATGGCTATCCACAAAAGGACGGGACAGAAATTCCTATCCAAGCCCCCCTTTTCCTTCTGGGAAAAGCCCTCTGGAGACAACTTCCGCTTCCAATGGCCGTTCGTGCACCTCATCCATTTAGACACTGGTCCTCCCTCTCTCTCTGTCTCTCTCTCTCTCTCTGTCTCTCTCGCACACGCACACACACACACACACTCCCAGTGAGCGCCATTGATATTCATTACCACTCACTCATCCCTGGTCATTTCCCTCGATAGGGGGGCGGTTCTCAGCCCCAGAAGCACAACAGAGTCACGCAAATAAATATTAAGCAAAAAAGACATCTAATATTTAAAGAGCGTCCGCCTCGCAACACAAACAAAACTCAGCGCTTCAGGGACACCAGCATCTCCGTGAGATGGCTCTCTGTCTCCATGAATGGAATATATGAATGTTATTAAACGGAGTGTAACGTAATGGATAATACATGATATAAAAATCTAATCGCGAAAGCCATTCAGGGGCTGGGAGAGAAAGCCCTCGATTTAATCAAACCACTATAAGAATGAAAACGGAGGCAATTCAGGCCGTCTTGTTCGAGCGATCCGTGTGCGTTACACGTTAATGCATCCTGTGTGTTATATAGCGTTTGCTCAAGATGCAGAGTTAAATGAAGGACATCATTGAAGTCCATCTCAACCACGGCTGCCCTTTGCTCGAGCTGAGCTTTTCTCTGTTTCGAATTAAAGCGGTCAGCAGTTTGTTTTTTCCATACGTCGTGGAGAATCGCAGCCAGCCTGCGCTTGCCAAGGCTGAATCCCCTCCTGGCATTTTGTGTACTTGCCGCGTGTTTTCCTGAGTGGCTTGTCCTTGTGCTGTAAAAGTAGGAGTCATTCCTGTCATGGGAATTTTCATGCGGCCGAATGAAATGTTGGTTTCCCTCAGCTGATGCCTTTTGGTAACATCAACTTTTAATCCCTCGGCTCCTTTTTTTCTGGGTTTGCTAATGCTGCTGTGTGTAATAGATCTAGATATGACAGCATCTATACAAACATCTAGAACCCGCTGAAAAGCTGTTATCGCCGCCGCTCCGTTTTTATAATTGCACGTGCCTGCTTTCTCACAAGCAAGCGACGGCTGCTGAGGGTGTGACCTTTTCCCGTGCGCCGTTTAATTACCCGGCTGAAGGTTCTGAAGGCAAGGTGAGGTGGGAAAGGGGCAGACTGTGTAGGACAGGAATGATAACCAAAGCCACAGGGCCACTTAAAACACTGCTTGGAGTTGAAAAGGTGTTTCTGCTTATTATGGACAAAAAAAACAAGGATCATGCTAAATTATACTCATCTCTAACTGCATTTTAAAAGCCACTGACTATATATTGTCCAGTTTTGCACTGCTTGTGTTTTGCACAGTATTTTTTTGTATTGTCTTTATTGTTTTTCACTGTTTTGTTTTGCACTGTATTTTTTGTATTGTCTTTATTGTTTTTCAGTGTTTTGTTATATACAGTATTTTTTGCATTGTCTGTGTTGTTTTGCGCTCTCCATCGTGTTTTACAGTGCATCTTTACTGTCTTTTGTAACTGAGAGACTGACGGACTGAACTAAGCATTCCGATGTATTCTCATTTTAAGATCTTGAATCTTGAATTTAAACAGGCCCCCGACTCCTTAGCAGTACAAAGTTCCACCCAGTAGTTTTCTGAGTCGATAGGCCAGGGAAAATGAGCATGTGGTAAGAATTGGATGTCCTGGCCTTCAGCTGGGGGCCAACAGGCCAGCTTGCTTGACACAAAAGCAGACACTTTGTCCTACTGAGGTAGGCTGTGTTGTTGGGGAAAACATGACAGGGCCTTCAGTCGACGCTGCATTAGTCAGCGGCAGGGCAGGAGGTGCTCCTCGCCAGTGAAGCGTCCCCTTCCTCGGAGCCTGCCTGCCCTGCTCCCCGACCCATCTGAAATGGTCTCTGCATCCATTCGGCCTGTGTGTTCACAGTGAGCGCGGGCCTTCCCGGGCCAGCAGGCCACTTCCTGCAAATTATCCCACTCACTGCATACACTTACTTCAGTTTCTTTTTTTTTTTTTCTTTTTTTCCCGGATGCTTCTTCCCTGCTCCTCTGCCTTTCATCTTTGACTGACATTCGCCCATACTCCATGTTTCACGCTGTCGATTTCATCTGTCAGAGGCGATGAAAAATACGGTGTCCCGAGGCTGAATTAAAAATTAAGTCGTGGTCGTATTGTGTATAATAATCATATTTATTCGTTTAAAAGGCAAGGTCTTACACTGCACAAAGGGTTAGCAGCAAACAAACAAAACACAGACGGGAGAAATGTTAATAGTCCGAAATGTCTTTGAATGCCGGGGCATTGAATGTTATGATGGATTCTGCTCATCATTCTTCATGGAAACCGCACGCTGGCTGCACGCAGGGTGGGACGCTCGGGGTCCGGAGGTCATAGGGAGAATGATAGAGTATCTTCTCCGTACAGTTGAGGTCACTCACCGAGCCGCCTTCATCCATTAAACATACACCTCTGCGCTTGAAAATTCATCTTGTGATAGAAGTCTGGGCATAGTTCCACCATGAAAAAGGCCGTAGCGCCATTACGGAAGGGGGTCGTTTTTTTTTTTTATTTAATTCTTTTTTATTTGCTCCCCGTCTCATCTGACCCTCCAGTTCACCTCCTAGCAACTGATGGAGAAGAGTTGTTCTGTTCATTGTTTTGCTTGCAGTGAATGATGGGTCAAAACTGAGACCGACATTGATCGTAAAGCAACGACACCAATGACTGAGTGTGAGCTTTTCAATAGCAGCTAAAGCCATGGAGCAACCACAGGCGAGTCCAGGAACATCTGGAGAAACATTCTGAGAAACAGGACCCATGGTCTTCAAGATTCAGATCAGCCATGAATCACCATTGCAGTCTGTTCATTGGACATCGACTTAATCCTTTGTAAGACTCCCCATCGTCATCCCGTCCCTCATTCTCTGGATCATCATTTTGCAAACTAAAGTAGGTTTTTCTTCAAAGATTCTGCGATTTCTCTCCCTTCATCTTGACAAGCATCTCACTCACTCTGCGGATGGTGGACTTCCCCATTCGGTTATACTGCCAGTCACGGGTGGTGTTGCCCAGGCAATGAGCTCTCATGAATTTACACAAAAATTGATTTCAGGTCAAAAAAGGCCTGGATCACACATCCTCTTTTATCAGGGTGAGATTTGTCAAGCAACTAAATATCTCACGCATTGACATCTGCACGTCTTTCAAGATTTTCTTTCAGCTACTTGACGGCTTGAGGCGGCCCGGTTTGTACTTGAGTGCTGACCTGGTCTGAGAACATTCCGGAAGGTAACGGAAGCTTCAGGTGTTAGCAGCGCTTTAATTTGTAAACTCACGACGATGTCATACGCACAAATCAGTCTTTAAAAATGATAATATGCCATTAATTGCTTAAACACATGCAATGTTTTCTGTCGACACCTGTTAGTCGTACCAAACTTTTCCTACGCGTTACACTTTTCCTGCTCTTTTGCCATTCTTCTCATTAGCATTAGCATCCGCGAACGCTGCTCCTCTCCTCAATGTTTCTGCTTGTCCTTCTGTCAGGTTTTCTGCTTCATTTATGCTCTACTTAGGTTCCAATGGCTTTGTTGCTAAAATATTACTGTATGTCATTATTAAAAATTGTTTTGCTGTAGCTGCCCTTGTGGTGTAAATCATCTATTTTATTGCCAAGAAAACGTCTGCCTGGTATGTTATTTTCCTTTTAAATCTAAAGTCAGACAAGCGAAACATACTAATTTAAGTGGATGCAAAAAATCATACAACACAGACAGTTTTAAAAATATACATCCCTGTAGTTAAATTTGCATTTATTCCAAAGTTTAGCTCAAATTAATTTCAAGTTTCGTTACATTGGGTGTAGCATTTAAGGAGGGGGGAGCGCAGAGAGAAGCTGGAGGTCCCAGAGCGGAGCTTCGGTGTGAATTAAGCACTGGTTGTTGTCATCTTCATGCTAGTGCTTCAATGGATATTTAATTCCAATCCTACTAACATCTGTCAGGGCTGTAGGCTAGGTTCTTGGGTTCTGGAAGGGTCAAACGTTAGCCAGTGTTTCAAAGGATACTTAATTCCTTACTTTCTAACTTCCTCTGAAGTTTTTCCAAGGCCTTTCCTTTTCCACAGCTTTGTGGTCATTTCTTTAAAAACCTTGCTGTGAATACCGAGTCAAATAACACAGACACATTTAAGTTAAATGCATTTCAGCCGGTGGTGCAGAGATTCATATTATATGAACAGAGAAAAATAATTGTTTCAGCACTTACACAGCAGTGCGGCTGGCTGATTGTCAGCCTGAGCTTTCCGGTCTCTTGGGTTCATTTATTTACTCATTTATTTTCTCTCTCCTCCTCGTTTTCTTTCATTTGTGAAGACCAGTGGGGGAAAAAAGCCAATTTACCTGCGCCAAAATGGCCGTATTACAGAATACAGAAAACATCAGAGGAAGATTTCCTATAGACACCGAGGTCTGTACAAGCGAACAGATGGAGTAACTTTTTCAAGACGGTATATCTGATACCGTAGCACTTTTCCTCCTGGGAATGTCACTTTTTATCCTGAGTGCAGCCCCCCAGCCATCGCAATTCAGAGAACGGCAGAGAGGGTGGCGTTTAAGGGTGAGTGCTGGTTTTCCAAACCTCCAGGGCTATTTGTTCAAAATGCAGTCAAGTCTCCGTACAGCCTCCTTGCCTTCAAGTGGATTTATTCACACAGGCTCCAGACATGCAATTATGGCAAGCTGATGCCCGCAGTTTGAAGCCCTACTCCTGGGGTCATTAACCCGTGCACAGCGCCCCCTAGGGGTCCACAGAGACATTTCATAAACAAATGTATTTGAAATCTATTTATCATGAAAAACAGTACTAGACAAAAGTCTGGAGTCACCTACAAAGGAGAGTGATGCAGTGTTGCATCACATGACCTGATCACCATCTGACCTAAAGATAGTAGAAATGGTTTTGCAAGAGTATGACCAGAGAGTGAAGGAAAAGCGGCCAATGAGAGCTCAGCATATATGTGGGGGCTCCTTCAGGACGGCTGGAAGAGCATCCCAGGGGGCCACCTCATGGGACTGGTGTAGAGGAGACAGTGGGGTCAGTCAGTACCTGGGGAAATTGGGGCTAAGGAACTCACTCAAGGGCCCAGTGGTGAGATCACACTGTCAACCCAGGGATTTGAACCAGCAACCTTCTGAGTCCCAACCCACAGAACAGCAGCCATTATTCTAAAATCTAGAGAATTTCTATATGGGTCTGTGTTCAAACTTGAATCGACTGAGCTCACGTGCTTCTGGAGAGCTCTGGTGATCTCCAGAATCTCGCTGGACTATTTTTAACACATTGAACACGTTGGGCTTTGTGAGAGGGTGACGAGGGACCTTGGGAAGGTGTTAATGTTCTTTCGGCAGAGTGCCCGGGATCGCATAACGCACCAGTGCCGCGTGTAACGGGAAATAAGCCAGTTAATAAATAAATAAACCTCAAGGATTTGTCTCTGGACTCCATCTGGATCTTCAGAAGCATCAGGGTCAGCCGGCTAATAGTTCAGCGGGGTGACAGAAAATCTTTCTGGTCTTGCCAGAGGGGCAGTGGGGGTACCAGGAGGGATCTGGCTGGAGTTTATGGGATTCCGCAAAAGACCAATGATCTGCTGTGGTCTTCTGCTGATCTTTGAGCAGGAAGCCCTTCTCCAGAGCAGGCAAAGATTCGCTCAGGTTTGCGT
>JAABNY020000082.1:21502142-21514537 GCA_015164015.2 Brevimyrus niger | reverse complement strand
GGAATGGGGGGGGTGGGAGGCGCGTGTGCCCGTGTCTGTTAGCGGGGGGGGGGGGGGGGGGGGGGGGGAGGGGGGGGGGGGGGGTGGGTTGGGGGGGGGGCTGCCTCATTACCAGGGAGGAACTGGGAGGGGGACGCCCTTGTTTACATCAAAACACCGTCACCTTCCGCTGAATTCATGGAGGGAAAATGAAGAGCAAATAAGCTGTAAGTGAAGTCCAGCAGCTCGACCTCTGAGAGAGGCATGTGACCTGGCGTGGGGGCTTGAAAGAGCTGAAGACGGGGGGGTGGGGCAGCTGATGAAGCACTCGGTGCTGCTCAGGTGCAGCCTAATTTTGGGGGAAAAAAAATCCAGCCCAGCTGCTATCCTCGAGTGTCTTAGCTTTTTCTTTGCCTACCCATAATGCCTTGCTGGGTAGATTTATTTGACAGAGCAGATCACAAGGTGCTACAAGGCAACCTGAAAACATCCTCCCCCATCGTACGTTCTAGTAGCATGGGACGGCATGCAAATGTAGCCATTGGCGGAATAGGTCTCCAAATACACAATGGAGTCCCCCCACGACAAACAGGATCGATATACAACCACAAAGATAGATAAACCTTCAGCCAGAACGATCTCTGGCCCCGCTCTGATCAAAGGGCGTCCGGCAACTAAAGCAGGTGCTGCTTGATCCCGGGAGACAATTCGGACACAAGCTACATATACATATACAAGCTATCCGTGGGCCAGCCCCACCCCCGATGACAGTAAACCCCAGGGTGCATGCGATGCTAATTAAGCGACGCATTGAAAACCAGACATGTGGGACGGAAGGCAGAGGCCGAATTGATAAACAGTTTGCTTCAGAGAAACTAATCGTAATAATAATAATAATGATGATGTAATAAGAGATCCTGATTCAGCGGGAGAACAAAATTCGACCTACTCTTTTTCCATGAGCAACCCTACACTCCAGATCGGCTAACGTCGCCGAGAGCGTCCATCAGCCGTCGGCCTTAGATCTAAATCGGCAGTTTAATACACTCTGAGGCTCACTGGGCAGGAACCTTCCTGCCGAGAGTCTAAGCTGTGCGGTTTTAATACCCAATCACGCGGAGAACATCAGTACACGTCGTTCATAGGGAGAATCCTGCCAGGCTTCCAGCCAAGATGGCTTTTCCACTTTTACAAGAACGTGTCAGGCTGTAAGAGACTGAGTAAGAGACTGAGTAAGAGACTGAGTAAGAGACTGAGTAAGAGACTGAGCATGCCGGGGAAGGAATTCCCTCTCCTAAACTGGACTTTCACCCCCTCTGTGGATTTAATTGTCACGGGGACGCTCCTTCTAGAATTCCGAGCGGGTCCTTATAATCACAGAGCCAGAGCTTTAATCGCTTTCTTGCTCCCCTGTCCGTTAAATTAAGAAAAATCTCCCCGCCTCACCGAGCCCTCGACTCCCCGACACCTTCCCCCCTCCCGCTCGGAAACACGCCTAAGCCGTCCGTTTTGATGGAAAGCCTCCAGCGCGATCCTTTCGTTTTCGTGGTGTCATTGCCCTCTGTATGGCTTTTATATTTTTTATGTGTTGCCCGTGGCGGATTCCTGCTTCCTTTTGGCTCTATTTCCTTTATTTTACGCACAGGGAAAGATTTATGGAGCTATACGCACAAACACCACAGATACATCAACTGTTTGGATGGAATTGAGCACATATAGATTACGCTGCCTGTACGTTTTACTTGACCTCATGATCTTCGTGCGAATGTTACTTTCGGCTCCCATGTTCATTGTAGCAGTTTTTTCCCCGATTACACATCACTCTAATGCCACATAAGGTCATACGGCCATCAGCTTGGGGATACAGACATGGAACAGCTACCCGTTGATGGACATAATCACTTAGCAGGTGGTTGATACTATCCTTATAAAACCCCCACTTTCAGTCCTGATTACTCAAGCTGTAATTAGTCAGGTGACTCATTCCCGTGGCATCATGGGGACTGAAGTTCTGCAGGGGGGCATTTTCGTAGAATATCAATATCTGGAACGGATTCTGTGGTTTTGGGGGGAGCAGAGCCTGCTGATGCAACTGTGCCTCGCCCTGGAATTCCTTCTCCTTACCACGTCGACAATATCACTCTCTGTCGTAATTATGCTTCAGAGCTACTAGGCTGAAGACATATATATCAGTAACGGATGATACCGCGATGTGTTTACCAGGCTCGTAAAAGGAAATACACTTTTTGGGACAATTTGAGGTGAGATAAATGGCGTCACTGACGTCTCAAGTCATAAAAGCAGAGATATAAAATACACCATTAAGCAAAATGGCAGGCTGATGATTCAGCGGATATGAAAGCGGGGCACAGGCTCAGCATCAATCATTTTAATATAGCAAGAAACTTGCATGGGAACTAGCTGTGTCTTTTACAGTAATTAGCTCACTTTTGTAGGTGGTTGCTGATTCGTCCCTTTTGATCTTACTGGCTGGTTAGTCCTTCACCAAATCAAATGATAGAGAAAAAAAAAAAAGCCAGACAGACGCACTCTGGTGGTGCTTGGTTAATTTCATTTGAACAAACTCCACTTTTGGAAAAAAAGAGAAGCTGGCTGCGTTATTATGATGTCTGAGAATTACTTTACTTGAAGGAGAATGAGTCAGCTTTCTCAGAAAGCCAAAGGGAAAGACTCTTTCCAAGGAACTGTAGCATGTTGTCTTATTAATAAGGTAGACTATGTGTGAATAATGCTTATCACACCCCGACTATGTACATATCCTATGACATAATGACTCTCAGAATTTATTCCTGGTTGGAGGACAGCAGTAGGTTCAGACAGGGATAGATATAGTTTCCTTTGGAATACAATAGAAGAGATCTCCTTATCCTCAGATACTACAGCAACACCGGTACCCAGCCTTGAGGCACCATCTCAAGTTCAAGCTCACCGCTGGTCCAAAGCCAAGTGTGGTCTTCACCTTCAAACTCAGTTAGCAACTTTGAGGCAGAGAAGAGTGCCAACCAGCAGATTTCCTGCTCATTTATCCAGTCCAATTTAACCTCTCCTGTTGCGGTTATATTCCCTTCCAAAATGTTCGGCCAATGAAAATCGTTTTTGAACAGCATGCTTTCCTGCCTGTTCTGTGTCAGACATTTCCACTGGCTGAAAAGTTAGAAGTGTAAGCATAATATTGTCATATAATGATTGATACATCTGTATGATTGTATGTGTTAGACATAGAACTTTCAGTCGTGGAAACTATAGAACTATAGGGCTATTAGCTGTTAGGGTCACGGTACAATTATTCATTTTCTACTAAACATTCACATTGAAAGGGGTTTGCTTGATGATATTCATGCTAATTTAAAGAAAAGGTTTCACCCACATTTCACAAGCAATTGAGAATAACAACAATTCAGGGTGGCAAAAGGAACCATGTGACTCAAAAATGCAAGAAAGGGTCACTGACAGTTAAGATGGAAAGACTCCAAATCAGGTGAACATATGACGACAGCTTACAGAGAGCGCCACTGAGAGTAAGCATATCGTCTTCATTGTGCTGCGTTGACAGAAACTTCCAGACATGGACTGAGAGACTTGGTGGTGAGGATACTGTACTGAGTAGTTCAGTTGAGTAGGTCGGAGTGACGCTGAGTTCCTTTCGGGAGATGAGGTACAGGCATAAATGAAGAGAAGCGCCGTCTTGGATGAGCTGAAGTTCAGGCTACGTTTCTGCGGGGAACTCTTGGCAAGGCTGATGCTAGCAGACAGCCTGGGTGTCTGAGGGGGTGGCGAAGGTAGCTGAAAGGTAGATTGCGAGATTAGATATGAGGGGAGAGAGGTTTGGGAACACAAAGACTGGCACATTCCTGTAAAACATCTACGGGACTTTGGCAAAGAGCAGGCAGAGAGTGAGACTTGCCCGGTTCCTGGTTTGAGGTAGGAATTCTCCCAGAACATCTCAGGGTCCTACTGCTGCATTTAGTCAGGAGTGCAGCGGGCTGACAGGCAGAGAGGGAGAGAGTATCACCAACGGCAAGGGCGGGACGTACCACTGGGACAGTCATCATTAAAACCGGAAAATTTACTCACAGACAGAAAATTACGTGGATGGTAGCAAGTTTAGAGCTAATTCTGGCAAACAGAAGATGTAGCTGGGTATGTAGTGTTGAGTGTGGGAGTCCAGGAGAGTTGTGACTCATGCTGGTTTGAAAGGTTTGAGGGGGAAAAAAAACGAGGATGGGTCCTAAAAATAAAAGGGAGGGATAGATTTTGGGATTTCCTTAGGGAGAAGAAAACTGATAGAATGAAGAGGACAGGTAGCAGGATGCTGTAGGAATGAGTCCTAGGAGATGCTTCTGTCAGATACACAAAGGTGTAGTTGTAGGCGCCGCTGGAGATGTGATGGTCTAACTCCTGAATATGTCTACCTTAAAGAGGGAGGTGTGGGGGAGAAACAGCAGAGAACAGCTTCAGGGGGTCATTGGCAGAAAGAGCAACATTCATTTTGAAATAAATGTACTTTATGGAAACTGGGCTGGGGACTGGAATGAAGATAGTAGGAGAGACAAGTCAACAGTCAGTCTGGACCCGGAGCCTTGCCATTGGTGTAGAGCTGCCTGGTTTATCGGGAGGAGCTGAAGATGGTAATCTTTGCTTTGAAGTTCAAGGACAGTAAATGGAGGGGACAGCGGGGAGGAGGTGGATGAGTTAGCTGGAGATTGAGATGTCAAGCGAAAGACATTTCAGTGAGAAGTGGAGCGATGAGAGCGGGTTCGGCAGGAGGTGACGCAGAGGCTGGAGGAAGTGGGGCCACGTCAGCTCAAAGGTCTTTCCAAAGACGCTGACCTTGTATGTGTGGCGGTTGTAGTGAAGCAAGGTTGAAGGAGAGAAGTTACCAGGTAAAAGCCAATGGCCTTTTGACTAGAGGTCATCTAGTTTGGTGCTTATAAGCATGTGCCTCTCATGGAGAAACCAATCAATCTAAGGGTGCTGTGTGGCTCAGTGGGTGCCTGCAATCACAAGGTCATCGGTTCAAATCCCAGGGTTGGCAGGATGATTTCACTGTTGGGTCCCTGAGCAAGACTCTTGCAGGTTCAGTAACAGAAGACAATGTATGTCACACTATGCTAGATTTTAATCTCAGGCTATAATATTAAAAGAAAACCCCACAAGAGACTCTTTCAGAAGAATCAATCCAAGATAATTGTAGAACCTTCCACTCATTATATTTTTAATTACCTTAAGTAAGTAACCAGCTAACAATTCGTCTCATGGCCCAAACGCTGTCAGCAACCCCACCTGACTGATAAGGTGAAATATGTCAGAGGAGGCGATGTGTAAGGCGAACGCCAGCAAGCTTGTCCTAGGGGAACTGACAGGGAGATAAGGTTTTGGCAGTAAATTAAAAAGTCGATAAATCACCCCGCCCATATTCACGTGTGATTCTCGTAAGTGATGTGCAGTCAATAAAATGTCTCCACCGGTGATAAATATTCAGTTGTGTTGCCGTGGTCACTGTCAGAATCAGCAAAATACAGTTTTAATAACAGCCATTGCTTTTGTATTCTTTGCAGGGTGAATAAGATTGATGTTTATTTTATTTATTTATTTATTTATTATGGTTAAAGTTACGGGAATGAAAACCATGTATTGGCGGTATTCTGTGTAGTAAATGAATTTTTGATTAGCACCTTTCTTTAGCTACCAAGTTGGCTTTTCTTGGTACAAATTGCATTTTAAGGGAACGTAGCCTGAACTGGGTGTGATTTTTCACAGTAATGCCAGGCAATTCGTATAAATGTGCCCTGTAAATGTTTTAGTGGGAAGCTTAAATGGCTAGTTCCCAGTCTGAGGACCATGAGGGAGGCACTATTACAAAACGCTCTCATATGTATTCTCTCACTTACCATCGTCCCGCTGCCTGAAAAATGCATTTCGCAGCTGGCCGAACAAGGCTTTAATCAAGCAGTGTGGTGATTGTTGCAGGAGCTGGAACGCTCTATCTTCTGACCAGAGCAGTGGATGGTCGCTCGGCCCGTCCGTCCGTCTGTGTGTCCATCCATCCACACATCCTCCATGTTTTTTCATGGGTCTGTGAGTGAGCTTAGACCCTGGGGCCGGAGACCCAGGCGCGAAGCAGCTGACACCTCGTAATTACAGCTAATTCACCAAGGGTGTCAGTGTCAATCTGATCTTTTTTTTAATTTATCAGAACCTGTTTCTGTGAAATGCATGTGTCTGAAAACCCCACAGTCTATAAGCTTCTCTATAGACCCACTTGTGTTTTTTGTCCCCTCATTATCACGAGCAGGGAGCTGGACCGAACTACCTTATGCTGGTCTATAGCCAGAACCTAACTTCTGAGGGAGGGATCTCCTCTTTAGATCTCACCGAGAGGGACAATATCTGGGCTCCCTTGCACCAATCAGGCCTTAGACAGCCTGATTTGCTGATGCCTAGATGCTAATCATATCATCCTCTACTCCAGATTTCTCAGGTTCCTCCATCATCACTCATCATCTTGACACCAAAACAGGAGAGTCCCAGAGCCATTCAGGCACTAAGATGTCTCGCTAAGCTATTCAAGCAAGCCTGTGATCTCTGCATGGCTATTGTGTGAATTTCCCAGCATTCCCTGCTGCACACAAAGTTAAGGGCGGGATTTTGACCGAGTAGTATGTGTCACTGCCAGGGCAATTCTAGGATTTTTGAAGGTGGGAGGCACAAGGGGCGATAATTCATGCAGAGAGGCCTAACAATGACCTGTCTCGAATGAGTGAGTGACAGGGGGTGAGGTACTCCCTGGGCCAATCAGCTTTCAGCTGGGCCGAGAGCGTCTGTGGCCCCGCCTCAGCATGTGAGCCTATGTGATCACTTTTTGGCTATGAAAACAGCTTATTTCCATTCCAATCCGCAAACAGACCAGGCCAGGCAAACCCACAAAAGTGTGAGGAGAAGAACAATATCTCACAAGTCTCCTCAGAAGGACACGAAAATGGGTCTCGTTTTATCCCTCCTCGATGTGTGGCTTTGTAGCTGCCTTTCGCACCGTTCAGCTTAGTGTAACTGACAAAATATCACTTGTTAATTCATGCCAAGGACACAGCCGATAGCAGCAGCACGAGATGGGCATCAAAAAAAAAAACGTAACCTGCATAAAAAAGGAACCCTCAAATTTTCTCCCACCAGTTATCGGCAAACTTGAAGCAGCCGATTCCTACAGTGGGTCACCGATGCCGGCTGGGTCCCACTCCAACGGATCTCCAGTCATCATGGTGCGCTTCTGAAATTCCAGACCACGGCGCATTACATCATCCGCCTCTTTTGAAGAGCGAACAAAGCATTGATCAGTCGGGACAGCGCAGGTTTGTACTTGGTGAGCGTGATAGGTTCTCCTCGGGATCCCTTACCGAAGTTCATCTCCAGTTCACATTCAAACGCTTCCCCTTTTCACATAGTCGAAGTGTGAATATTAATTACATTTATGCATTTACCTGACGCTTTTATCCAAAGCGACTAACAGTTACCAGCCGGTGTAACACTTTGCCCTATGATACATGCCTTTCTGAATCTTGGATAGAGGACAGAAAGCGCTTGGGTTCAAACTCTGGTTAAAAGTCAGACGCTGCACCGGTCGAGACACAAATATAGTCAGTGCAAGCAAAATAACAAGCCTCCGAGTGAAGATTCACTTGCGGAACAATGATAGCAAGATGATCAGCAGGGGCTGTTGGGGGAATCAGTCATTAATCGATAAAACTCTGCTGGAATGTGGATGTGAGGCGACATCATAGTTATTCAGAAATTCACTGCAATTTATCTGGATTTTAAAGCACTTGCATTTGTGCATTTATTTACCCATCCATCTTTGGGACTAACTTTTTATGCATAGAAGAGTGTTCAGCAGTCAAAGGAATGAACATCTATCACATAGTGACCTTGATTCGTGGATAACACTCTGCTCTGAGGACTGAATAGCGTGTGACCTCTCTCATTCAGCTTCCTGGATGTATCTTCTGCAGCCGCAATGGCACTGAACCCGGCGCGCCTGTCACGGTCCTCTGGTGACCAGGAAGGGGTGAGTCAGAGGCCGTAGTGTTTTCCGGAAGGGCGATCTTAGTGTTGGACCTCGCTAATTGGATTGCCCGGGGGTGTATGGGGGTGGGGGCAGTTTGGTGAGCCAAAGAAGCCCTATAGAGAAGATGGACCTCCATGGAGCCAGTAGAGTGGCAGACAAGAGGGACTCTACTTGGTCACATGTTTAACGCAAATGCAAAGAAACGGGACATTGGAGTCATTCGGAGGAACAGGAAGGGATCACTGATGGCTGAATTGTTTGATGATGCTTTTTTTGAATGCCAATCATCGGCACTCGCATATTGTAGCTGGTAAATAAAGAACCCTTTCTGCAAAGGGGGGGCGTGCCTCTTTTTGCATAGATCTTACGCGTTACGATGTGCTGCCGTTCAGCGTGAAACGTTTGGCAGACAGTCATGTGGTGGGTGGCTGATGGAGGAAGATGACCCGAGCCCCCTGTGTGGCGGTGCGGACAGGGTGTAGCCGTCGGGAGAGGTACAGAGTTGTCTGAAGATGTGCTCCCTTCAGAGGAGAGGGAGGGAGAGCTCAGCACGATTCTTATCTGGCACTTCGGAAACAAAACCTGCCATTTCTCTCTCCATCTTTGAGAGCAGCTCCTATTCTCTGCCTTTTTCTCACCATCCAAAAAAAAATAAAAAAAATGAGAATCCTGGAAGCAACGGACATTCATTTATTTTTAAACAGCACACTCGGCACAATTTTCAAATATCGTCCGGGAGCCAGACTGGGAGAAACTTTAAATCCATAAAGTCTCATCCTCATGCTGTTTGCAGAAGAAAGTGTGTGTGTGTGTGTGTGTGTGTGTGTGTGTGTGTGTGTGTGTGAATCAGTATGTGTACAATTATAATCTTAATAATTATGCCATTGTTTATTCTACTATTTAGAGTTTGGGGTACAATCAATAAATAAATAAATATATTTTAAAATAAAAAGAGTAATTAACATTCAATAATGCTGGCAGAATGATGAGGAAATGTTTTTTTTAAAGTAAAAACTCAGATCAAAAGAAAGAAGAAGAAAACACCAGCAGACTGAGATGTCCTGGGATTATAACATGCTCAATGTTCTCTTGGTACAGAAAAACACAGAAGCAGGAATGTTGCCAGGGACAGAATTTTTACAACTTGTGAACATTATGGGCCGTAATAATTGCAATTTACAAATTCCTAGGTCAAACACATGCTGGCATTTCACATAAAACACTGCTTCACTGTTTGTCTGCGTTGCGCGATTAACGTAGATCAGACCATGGTCTGATCTTGTCTGAGAGATGTAAGTTTCATTGTATCGAGTGTGAAAGGGCAGCTTTCAAACTCCTATGTCAAACATATGCTGACATTTCACATGAAGTGCTGCTTCACTGTTCCTCTGTGTTGCACGATTAACGTAGATGGGAGCGTGTTCTGATCCGGTCACAGAGATGTAAGCTTCCATTGGATCAAGTGTAAAAGGTTTCCAATATTTCCAGCATTCTTCATCCAACATCCCAAAGCCAACGAACCTAAAAATGGACCTTAAACATGAAGCAGATTCCTTCCTGATCTCATTCTCTGAGTGACCCCAAGATTGGATTATACAGACAAACCCCTGAGAGGCCACCACTTGCTTGGTAGGCGTTTCCGCAAAGCATGGGTGTATACTTATATATCCAACACGAAATGTCGCCTACCCCCACATTCTGTAAACATTCCCACTGAAGATCCATTTAAGTTCTTACCATAAAAATGGTCAACAGAATGATTCTCTTTGAATGGGATTCAAACCACACTGCAATATTGACTTACAGTGCATCACAGCAGGAATATAAACACGTTACAGTGAACATCATCCCCAGGGAATTCTGGGAAAACCCAGAGAAGCACAGCCACACCAACCCCCTCCATGTGATGCACACGACATGCATGTCAATACATCAAAAAGGAACGGGATTGTTTGGGAATCTGCACGTTCATGGCAAACCTCACAATTGCCACTGTTGTTTTATGATGAAAGTGCTTCATCCCTGCTGTTGAGTGAATTAACTGGGGTTTGGACTGGTAACACGGAACAGACTGTGTGAGAGAGAGCGAGAGAGAGAGGGGGAGTGGGAGAGCAGCAAATAGTCTCAGCCACTTTTGGCAGCTATTATTCAGCAAAGTCTGTCAAGACTTCAGCACAGAGGTGACTCCACTCACAGAAGTGATAATTAAATAATGGAAGCCCTCGTCTCTCGGCCTAGTAAGGAAAATGAATCCTGCCATACAGGTTTGCCTCTCACTGAGCTCCTGCCCCCTTCCTTCAGTTAACCAATCAATACTTGACTTCCGTCCAGGCAAGCGAGCCCCAACATTTGAACCTGTGCTTCAGAACATTGGGAGATCACTTACATCCCTTATGGTACAGTTTTAAAAGCTTTGCCCATCCTGGCAGGGACACACACCCGCACATACAGGGGAAACGGAATGCTGATTAGGCATATTAAAACCTTTAATAATAACACATGGGCCGTCTGGTATCATTCTGTCATTATGGGGCATCTTGACGACATGCCTGATTAGGCAGCCTGGATATATCTCTGGTCGCAAAATCCTCCCTGTTTCATATATAATAATGTAGCCATTGTAAAAATAGCTGACTCTGTGTGTTTAATCTCACAGTGGTGCAATGACACTGCGGTGCAGATACCTCTGAATAAGGAGCGAACTGAATCTTTAAATGGGAAGCTTGGGGGGCACAAACTTAAATTACCTGGCTAAGTCGTCTTCAGCTGGGGGGGGAGGTTTGTGGTGCTGATGACATCATGTTTTTTTTATTCTTTATAGAATATGGGAGATGACCCACAGGTCACATTTAACAATGAATTAGATATATCAAGGGCTGTATAAAACCGTCCGGCAGGCTGAGACTTTGCTGGTACTCAGACCTCTGCTTTAGATGAATGCCGCAGTCTTTTCCACCAGAATCAGCCCCGGTATCTCAGCAGAATTCCTGGGCCTGAAGCTGGAGATTGGCAAAGCACTACAGAACTGCATCATTTGGACACTGGCCAAACCCAACTATGCGTGAAGCTGGACGCTAGTGGGAAAGTCTGGGAAAGTGGTTGAGAACCTCGAAGGCCTGTGCATTTGTGGTGGTGTGGGGTGAGGGGTCCGGGTGTGTGTGTTGGTGTGGGGTGAGGGGTCCGGGTGTGTGTGTTGGTGTGGGGTGAGGGGTCCGGGTGTGTGTTGGTGTGGGGTAAGGGGCCCGGGTGTGTGTGTTGGTGTGGGGTGAGGGGGCCAGGTGTGTGTGTTTGTGTTGGGTGAGGGGCCCGGGTGTGTATGTGTTGGTGTGGGGTGAGGGGCCCGGGTGTGTGTGTTTGTGTGGGGTGAGGGGCCCGGGTGTGTGTGATGGTGGTGGGAAGCCAAGTGACACGGACTTAACAGGAATCGCTGCTGACTGGCGTCCGTCAAAAAGCTCGGTCGGGAAGCCTGACGACGCTTCAAAGGAAAAATACAGAGACGCCTTGACATGGACATGCCTCTGCTGAATCTCCAGCTAGCAGGGGAGGCTATGACTCCGTCAACCTGTGCTCATGGGGATGGGCTAAAACTTCCTCCAGTCTTCAACAACTCTATGTATGATCTATTTATCTGCTCGACACTTTTATAGAGCTGGGCTGATCAGAAAGAAAAGGGAAGATTCTCTGTAAAGTTACGTGTTCATTTCTATATCTGTGATGATGAAAGACAAATAATTGAATCGAAGCTGGGAATCCGAAAAGTCCAAACTGTGACTGAGCCAAGTCTGTTGCTGCGGGTCCATCAGATGGATAAATCTAATCCCTGGCTCTCAGTCTCGATTAGTCTGTATCAGTGAGCGTGCAGTTTTACGAACTGCAATCATCACCCGCAGAGGTAAACCTCTCATCTCATCAGCCTAAGCCGTTTAAAGGGCTCAGCTTCCGACCAAACACAGCCTTGCAAATTCAAATATCTATTCAGAATTTCCCTATTCAGGATTTTGAATAACACAGACTTTACACTGTACCGGTATGGAGAGTATACACGCATGGCGGAAGTGGATCTTCTATGAGGTGGAAGCGTATGAGATTTGGGCCTCAGGAACGTCCCTCTTAAGGCTCCAGTAGAAGTCAGCAGGCATACAGACTCCACTGGCCTTGATTCCGTTGTCCTGTATCAGAGAGAAAGAGCAGGATCCATCTCCACAAGCCAAACGTGTTACAGAGAAAGAGCAGGATCCATCTCCACATGCCCAAACGTGTTACAGAGAGAGAGCAGGATCCATCTCCACATGCCCAAACGTGTTACAGAGAGAGAGCAGGATCCATCTCCACA
>JAABNY020000082.1:21485942-21502042 GCA_015164015.2 Brevimyrus niger | reverse complement strand
GTGTTACAGAGAGAGAGCAGGATCCATCTCCACATGCCCAAACGTGTTACAGAGAGAGAGCAGGATCCATCTCCACAAGCCCAAACGTGTTACAGAGAGAGAGCAGGATCCATCTCCACATGCCCAAAGGTGTTACAGAGAGAGAGCAGGATCCATCTCCACATGCCTAAACGTGTTATAGAAAGAGAGCAGGATCCATCTCCACATGCCCAAAGCGTGTTACAGAGAGAGAGCAGGATCCATCTCCACATGCCTAAACGTGTTATAGAAAGACAGCAGGATCCATCTCCACATGCCCAAAGCGTGTTACGGAGAGAGAGCAGGATCCATCTCCACATGCCTAAACGTGTTACAGCCCATAAACTCTGGTAAAACAGGCCACACTTTGTGTCTTTCTTTAATGTCTTGAGAAAGTTCAGAAATATAAATACATTTTTACTAAAATAAATTTACCCATAGATTCTTAATGAAGAATTATATCAACACAGCCTAAAACGTTGTTCAAAAATTGTTTGATAGCAATGTCCTGAGTGAATTTCTGAAATCAGCATCTAAAAGTACAAAAATGACACCCCTTACTGTTCTGCCTCAATGTTTGTTGACCAGTGTTATAGTTCAGAAATCAACATTGGTCTGTGAAATGGCAGGGATGTTTTGTAATAAAAACAACAGAAAAAATAGAAAAAGATGTCCTTGTCCTTTCTCCATTGTAAAAAAAAATGTGATTCGACAAAGAGTTGCATTTTAAGCTCAAAGACTGGAGCGAGCTGTCCATACCGTCTGGAACGAGCTCTTTGAAGACCGTCAGAGATAGATAGTAATTAAAATCCTATTTGCATATAGTTCCAAAGATCGCTAAGGATGTTCTTTTTCGGCGTAAAACAAATGCAATTAAGCGACTTACCCATTGCAACCTTTGAGCCAGTAAAATAAATAAATAAAAATAAAATATTTAAAATTCAAAGTTATGCTAACAGCATGATTTAAAAATAGTTAGTGTTCCCCACCCCTTTGAGGATATTCCTAAATCGTTATAACAACGCACAAAATGAACTTTCCGCTCATTTAAAGGCTGAGCGAATATGTATATTTGGTCGTACTAATTGAGGATTAGGAATCGCCTTTAAAGTTCTAATTTAAACGGTCTGCCTAGCACGTGTGTCGGACTTCAAAGGACGTGAAGCTCTCAGGGAGCAGAGTCACCCAGTCAAATTACACGGCGCCCCCTACGGGATCCAGTGAGGCGGGCTGGGCACTCAGGAAGCTTCCAGACGAGTCTGTAATCCCCCATCGTTGGGACCTCAAGACGCGCTGAGCTCTGCTCCCCTCCATCCCCACCGGGGTCACTGTCATGCAGCGCATGATGATCAGTTCGGAGAGATGCACGGGAAATGGACAAGCTGGCATTTAGCTTGGCATTGAGAGTCAAGAGGAGGCCGGATTCGCATACGCATGCGGGCGGTTTGTTGATTCTAGGGCCCCCCGTCTCACCTTCAGATGTTTCAAAAGCCTAACAAATAAACAGCTAGTGAGTAGAGTCAGAAGATCACAGCTAGCTGGCTAACGGAACGTGCAGCTCCACCAACATATAAATAAGGCATGTGTTTATTAAATATTTAGTGTAGTGACTGTTTGTGGGCAACAGGGGGCCCCCAAACCTCAGGGGCCTCACACAGATGCATGGTTAGTGTGCTGTGGGTTTGGAGGAGGTCACACTCAAAACATCAGCATCATTGTACTAAGGACATTGCCTGTTAGGGAGGGATTTGATAATTCCTCTGTTCACTTGTTCTGCTTGTTTATTTCCCTGATTTGTTTTTAGTTGCTCCTGCATTCTTACACATACGGTGCCTGGGTTTAAATGCCACTCTCATTAGAGACAAAAAAAAGCCATATCGTGATATATCAGCATCAGGGTGGCAACTAACCGGTTTAAGAACAGTTTCTACCCCACTGCAACCCAGCAGCTCAACACAGAGCAAACACACGCCAACCTATAAATGCACAACCCACTTTACAGAGCAACACTTTGCACACTGCATTTTAAATTGCCATGTTCCCTACTTCCACCTTTTATATTATGGTTATTTCATATATTAATAATTTATTTAGCCATTTTTTCTGTTTAAGTAATTTCTTCTATTTATTACATATATATATATCCTATAAATATCTCTGCAGTAGTGGTAGAAAGTTCTGGGAAGTACAAATCCAGACCACAATTTTGTTTCAATCAACCGGTTGTGTATAAAGAGGTTCATTCAGTACACAACTGGTAGCTTGGTCTGAATTTGAACTTTCTGGACTGGAAATCTCCACCACTGCGCTGCAGTACCTAAACATATCTCTACTTTGATGTTTTGTGATTGTCTCTGTCTTGTTGTGTGTTGTCAAATTCTGTTAGATGTTCCAGGTTACTGACTGGATGGCAGAATTCATGATGGACGTCCTGATGTGTGAAAGTCAAATCAAGAACCTCGATTCTTGAGCTCGCATCGCTCTAAGTCCTTACTTTCCTAATTCCCTTGATGGAGATGGAGTCAAAGCTCACGGGATCTGGCGATCACGGCGGACCGGAGAAAGGCCAGTGCCCTAACCCTTTCTTATGCTCACCATTCTCTGCGGCGACCTTCAGTGTAAACACTCGCTTCTGCCTCCTAACAAACTCGTCTCTCTAAATAAGCAAGTTATCCAGGTCACCTCGAGTCCACCTCTGGCAGGAGAAGACGAGCTTGAAGGGTTGTCTGAAGTGGAACAGGAGTCCTTTACCACCCGTTGATCAGGAAGGTCTTTTTCATCTGTCAAATGTCCGTTTTTGAGCTACAGTGGTGACACGTTGGCCTAGAGGACAAACATAATGATGTTCAATAAGAAACTACTTATAGGTTCCAAGCAGAGAAGATTAACACCCAGTTAGACTTCTCTAATGCCAATCTTACTTCTAAATGAAACAATAGGCAAGCCTCTGGTGAACTTGCCCCTGATCTTTTCAATAACTAGCATCTCCCCTGATTGTAAAACAGAGCTTGACTTCTGTAAAATGTAATTGGCCAAGAAACAACATTTACAATCATATCTGAACACCAGTCTGGGAGATAGTCAGCAGAGTAGCCCAGTGTTACAATCAAATGTTAAACCCATGGGTACTTTTACACCGCAGTAACTTTTTTTTCTAGTCAGAAACTATCAGCATGATTGTAGTTCCTTGGAGGGAGTTCCTGAACCTATTATTTTTTAGTCGATACTCCGGAATATGGACTTTTCGCTAAACCAGGAATCACTGGGTGGGACATATACTTGTACCAAAAAACTTTGCCGATTAATTGACCACAAGCACCGGCGCTAACTTAGTTACACAGAAATACAGAGAAAACAGCGAAAAGTGGTAGAGCAAAGCTAGAAAAGTGGAATTATTTTCGCACGTAAAATACATTCAGTGAATTAATGAATACATCACAAAATTCGATGGATGACTGATATACATAACTGTACTTCTGTCTAATATCACAGGAGCCGGCAGTGAAGCATCATTTTTATTCTGTGGAAAATGAAAGATCCATCTATGAGCCACATCCCTCCATCTTCTGCCACTTATCAGGGGCCGAGTCATGGGGCAGCAGTCAGAGCTGGGATGCCCAGACCTCCCTCTCCTCAGCCACCTCCTCCAGCTCCACTGGGGGAATACCAAGGCGTTCCCAGACCAGTCAAGAAATATAATCTCTCCAGTGTGTCCTGGGTCTGCCCCGAGGCCTCCTCCTAGTTGGATATGCACGAAACACCTCTCTTTTGTTCCCTTGGTTCGGGCGTTCGTGTCAGATTTATAAATAATGCATTCTAAACTTCTCACGGGCAGCAAAAATAAAATGTTTTGAACCAATATAGGGCAGAATTTGTTCATATTTCATACTGCAAAATTGATCTTCCCAATAACTAACAAACAACCAACAAAATTACTCGCTCGTCCTCTGTTCTTGGAGCGGCGACGTAGTTTTGTATGAAATTGGTGTTAAGCTACCCTACAAACTTTTTGTATCTTCCGTATTTATTTTGTATAACGGTCACAGTTCCTGTTGCGGAAAAGCGACACGCAAAATAGGCCAGGAGCCACAAAAGTTCCCAGTCGAAATGGCCCAGGAAACCATTACACACCAGGAAGTGCTTTCCTGCCAGGTCCTTGGTACAGTGGCAGGAAACTCAATAGGCGCCATAGGAGGCCGCTTAGTGCACCAACTTTGCAAGCTAATTTCACTTTGTCTACAATAGGGGGCGCTGGAGGTGAAGCTTGCCTGCAGTGCCACACGGGCTTCAGCCTTTATACATAAAGCTTCATGCCCAAGAAATTTTCTGGGCTTAATATAGGAGATAAATAAAGTACTTAAAAGTGGTCTGTGTGTTTTTTTCCGTCCATAAAGTTCTTTCTGGATTTACGACGGAAGAGAGAGTTTGCCATGGTTAACAAGCACGGGAGATTTTGGCCGATAATTCACTCCCACTTATTATAACTGCGTCAGCACGATGAAGCGGCCCGCAGGCATCGATGGTTTATCTGCCCGTAAGCGGCGGGAGCATCTTTTCACGTCAGAGCGGTAGACGGGGCTGTAGGCCAGGGGGGTGGATGGCGAGACCTGGCCGGGGCTGCGGCAGTTAGGCTGAAGGGATGCAGAGGGGGAAACGCAGTCTGCTTGCAGACGGCCGGAATGCGGGATACGCTTCACGCCTCATCATGCCAAGTGTGAGTAACAGGGAAGAATGAACACCTGTCATTTGATGTGGGAGCGTTGCGCTAAGACGTCGCGCTAAGACACCGTGCTAACACACACACACACACACACACACACACACCGCATCAGTGTAGCCCCGCTAACCAGATTGATTAGCACCTCTTACAGAGCCCCCTGCGGTGACGGGGGGGGGAGGGTTCCTTTGTTCAGCTCTTTGTGTTTGCTCAACAACCGGGTAAAATCACACATCAGCACAACTTTTAATGTTGAAGAGATCTCTCGTTAGCAGAGAGGCTCTGCACTCGTTTTGAACTCCCATGCTATTTTTTCCTAATCCGCTTTTTTTTTTTTTTTAAATTAACTACAAACGTGCGTGATGCACACTTCATGCACGAGTGGCTGGTAGTGTTAATGCACCAAGCCTGAATATTTTACCACCTCCCAAAGCAGGGGGGAGTGATTCCACCATCCTAGAGGCAGTCATAGGCAGCCATCTTTGGAGCTTCTATATCCATTTGATTAACTTTTTTTTTTTTGTACTTTTAATTAAATAACCGCATGACACTCATGTTAATGAAAGCCGCTGATATGACTAAGCGCCTTCCGGAAAATCCCGAGGCTCTCGGAGATGACGCCGCCCATTTCTATCCTAAAGATCAAGACCAACATGACCGGCAGTTCGCAGGTTCTGTGAAGATTTCTCTGGTCCGGATGGCAAACAGAACCACGGGACACTGGACCAGGCCAGGGGGTGAGTGTTTATAAAGAGGCACACACATAAAACTGAAAAAAAAAACTCAGTTAGCAAGAAGACAAAGCATGCTACAAATTCCACTACACCCTCTAAGCACTGTCAAGCTTCGCAAGTGAAACACATCCAGAAATGAGCTTTTTGGGAACAAGACACAGGTGAATATATTCAGCACCAGACTCCTGGTCACCTGACTACCGGTCACCTGACTTTCGGCCCCCTGACTCTCGGTCACCTGACTTCCCTTCCCAAGATGGACACGCCTCTACAGCTTTAGTCAGATACAGCTTTCAATTCTCTTTTTTTGTAATGAATGAGTGCTTTGCTTTGAAACTCACCTTTGCCTCCAACATCGAAATAACTGATGGAAACTCACTTGCATAGTAAGTGAAGTATAATAATTATCCAGACCCCCACCCCCCTAGGATTTCAAGCCTAAACACAGAGTCATGTTACAACAAGCACAATAATCTGATTTGGGAATCAGCCCAGACGTTGATGTGTATTGTTGTCTACAATGAAGGGATGACTGGATTTACCGCTGAGCACTCGGACTAACCTTTAGCGTATGTGTTTGGTGGTTATTTGTTGGTGTTCAGTGAAGTTAGTTCTAATGATGACATCGTGGTAATATCCATTAGCTAATACTGCCTATGCTTGTCTCCAGGTTAAGAATGTCCTACGGGCACCTTATACTTACCAACAGACAGACAAATAGCCTATTATGCTTAATATTCAGGTTAAAAACTATGGCTCGTAATAATGAATGAATGAATTAATCCTGAAGACTTTGTGCTGCTTCAGCGTTTCCTTGACTCAAGGCGCAGCACAGCACTGTATAGACAGTTACTTTTATTATCATTGTATTATCATTACTTTTATTAAGTAGCCTGCATTACTGTCACGACTTTACGTAGAAATTCGACGGACAGACTTGGGAAACAGATTTCGTTCATAACCTGAGGATTGCCTGCATGGGGATAACAGAAGGATTAGTATAACTAAAACTGCCCTTCGGGTCCAACCAAAAACAAGGGAATAACAGCAGTTAGACAAGGTGTTACGTTATGGCCGAGGCTGAAACTAGACTCAGCAAAAGGACAGCTCTGTCCTCACTTATTATTGTCTGTTATTATTAACTTTCTTTTAATCTTACTCATTAGAAATGCATTGTGGGTATTGATAATCAGGCCTGTTTGTGTGCTTTTGCTTGCC
Organism: Brevimyrus niger; assembly: GCA_015164015.2. Taxonomy (NCBI): domain Eukaryota; kingdom Metazoa; phylum Chordata; class Actinopteri; order Osteoglossiformes; family Mormyridae; genus Brevimyrus; species Brevimyrus niger. The sequence goes on along the minus strand of JAABNY020000082.1, from coordinate 21,495,355 downwards.
GACTGTGACTGAATGCTACTGCTGACCTGTTATTCATGACAGCGACTTGGCTGCTGCTTCCTTTGGGTTTTTTGGGGGCACTACCTCAGAAATCCACATACCTAATAACTAATTCTGCAAAAGTCTTGTGATCGGCGTAATCGGATCGAGCTCCACCTCTACGGGAATCTTCCATTAAGCAGCAATACAGGCTCATCTTGTAAGTTGTACGTAATGCATAACTAGTGATGGGGAGTTCAATCTGTAATGAGAATCCTTATCTGGCAGAATTTGCCCGGCGACCTTAGTTGCGTCGTTCCACCATGATATCGAATTCTGTGCCGATTTGTCACCCTCCTGCCGCTGTCCCAAGCACGCCCACCGCTGCGTGGCTGAGACTGCCCTCAATATTTAGCATGCTTCATCAATCTGTCACCGTGTGGCTTTTCTGAAGTCCTTATCCGCATGTTGCAGCCTGATGAAATTTCGAGATCGATAAACTCGTCCTCAGAATCTACAGTGATACTGCTGGTTTTTTAAAATGTATTAATTAGATTTTCTCTGGACTTAAATTATCCTCAAAATAAAAAAAAATTCCAGCAGGGCATCGATAAACTGAGGAAGCCAATCATCTCTCGCTTCGTTCTTCAGAATCTGGATCTACTGAGTCTTAGCAGATACTGGCTCAAAACTAACCGTGTGAATAAAACTGACAGCTCATATCTGGGAATTAAGGGAGTGGAAATACTTTTTATTGCAAAACGGATTCAGAGAAGGTAGGGCAAGATGACATGAATGGTACTGAGACACGATAGGCTAGGGAGACCTGATAGTGTAGCCAATGGAAATGATTCTAACAGCAGGACTTTCTGAAGTGATGTTCCTGTCACAGAAGCACAGTATAGCTGAAGGGGAATGTTCAGACAGCCTTCGGCGAAATCCTATTTGAAATTCTAATTGACCGGTGCGACGCTGACCTTGTACAGGCGTCATCCGAATATCAAAAAGAATGAAGAATCCCGTCGAAATAAAATTAAACAATTCATTTATAACATACCCTTAGTGTGCCTTAGCAGAATCTGAAAGCAGTCAGTTTTATTACATGGCCTGAGAGCTGTGGTCTGCACATGACTGTCTGGGGAAGACTAATAATTCCCAGAAGATTCACAAACCAAACAAAATGCAGATGAGTAAGATGGTGCATGTGGACTCTGTGTTTAACCAGGCTAACCACAGGTTTAGCAGACGAGACTAACTTAGGCTCCCAACTAGAATTTTTGCATCGTCAGATGAAGGTGCATCAGATATATTAGACTAAAAAAAGCTTCTTTCTCGTTTTGTTGACCTTTTTCCCGGTTTACTCTCCAGAGAGTGTAGAAACAAGGGTGTTGGGTTTCGGTGGTGCACCTTTAAGGGCGATCCCAGAGGCCCTTGAGAAAGAAAAAGGTTCATCCTAATGGTTTGAAGTGTCTGAAAGATCAACCTCGGTTCCAACAAAGTCCTAGGTTGATCTCGATCCCACCCTCCTATGTATCTCTCTCCTTGCACCATCCTCACCCTGTGCTGCTGAGACCTCGGGCTTTGGGGGCAGAAGCCTATCGGTTCGGCTATGGAACTACTGCCTGCTTGATGCCTTAACCCAAATTTATGATTATATTTAGCTGCCCAGCTGACTTTTCAGAGGAGTTCGCACAGTCAGGTGATTCTCTCTCCTGGGACTAGAACTAATGACCTTCTGAGTCCATGTCCCCGGAAAGCAGCCTCCCAGGACCCCACGGTAATAAGATGCCCGGAATTCAGCCTGTCTGATGGATTTCTCTTAGTTCTTATGTGCCTGCCATGTCCTGGGTTCAAGGCCTGTGTCTGTTCAGGATTCTCAAGAATCAATTTTTTTACAAAAAAGCCCGGGAACCCACACCCTCATGCATGGCAATGTCGCTATTCGACAGGCAAGGCTGCCCTTGTTTGCCTCAGACCAAAAACTCCACCCGCTGCGTTCAGCATCGTTCCCCAGTTCCTGCAGTTGCAAGTCATTCTGTTCCTTCCGCTTGACGGCCTTAGTAACACAGCCTTTAGGAAATAAGCCACAGATTCTTAAAGAGAGTTGCTGTTTTGAATTCACAGACGTCCTGGTGTATTGCCCCTGAAAGCTGGAGTTTATGCTCTTTCACAGAATCAGAAAGGGAACGGTCTGGTCACACTCTCCAGAGGAAAATCGAACGCATACAGGGATTCGGAAAAAACACACATGCACACTGCGGGAAAAATGACATCAGTTGGCACCTATCATTAACCTTACGGCCTAAATGTTGATGCTGGCCGTTGGCTGATATATAAGGGTTTAAATTAAACATGAGTGTCATAGGATTTGATTGAACTGCTGTACGCTCGTGTTTGGGGAAACTTTAGTCAGGCAGCATAACTATTGACGGCACAGACATAACCAGAAGGCTCAGCAAGACCTTGCATTTATAATAACCTCGAGTTTCCAATGTTAGAAAAGCCTCGCTTTGCGAGTGGATAGAAAACTGTAAGCGTCAGCTAATAAAACTGTCAGCTAAGCAACTGAATGTTAAATTGTTTAATTCATTACCGCCACACAATGTAGCTGTTTGATTTGCTGCTTGCTAACAAATACCTGGAATTAAGCGAGTGATTGCGGAATAGCTCAGGTCCCCATGGGAAAGGGAGGAAGAAAATATCGGGCCTAGCAGAAAATGCCAAACACATGGTGCCTAATGATCGCTGTTCTGTTGCGTTGAGATTTTTTCAGCACGTCATCAGTTTTAACAATTTTTCTGTCATTGTTTAAAAGCATTTTTAAATATTCCTCCATTCTTCTTGCTTGTCTAATCATGATTTTTTCACTTCGTGCATATCTTCATTTCAAAAGCCATGTTTTTGGGGGCGTCATTATGAAAAGAGCTGGAAAGGACTGTTGTTTCAAGAGGCCTTTTGGTGGCATCTGTGAAACAGTCCGAGGAAGAACAAAGTAATGAACGGGTGGATAGGCCTGATGATGCGGACGTGATGATGCATACACGATGATGCGTACGTGATGATGTGTACACGATGATGCGTAAATGATGTGCCATGCCACCGTGGCTCCAGAAGTGTCACATTCCCTCCGATCCTGAGTGATTTTCATATGGCTCATTGGACTTCCTAGTCTGAGGTCAGACAGGGTCTGGTCCAAAGGATTCTCAGTCCTAAAGCTACATCAGGCCAGATTATGTCCCGTGCTTAAGCAGTTCAGTCATATCAGTACAGTCCGGGTGACTTTAAGTTAAATCAGTACGATCCATTTATCTGAATCCAGTTTCAGACCGTAGGTGCTGTTTGAGAGACATTATTCAAGCCCGGCGTTTCAGTGTTTGGAGCCACACTCTGTATTTATTTGTCATGTTTGAGCCAGAGTTATTCTTTAAGGCTGAGACCTGCTAGCTTATTGCTGCTGGCTTGAGTTTATTTGTAATTAGAGTTTCCTCCTTAAAAATATAGCATCAATTTCACTGTAATAATGTATTATTATTATTATTATTGTTGTTGTTGTTGTTGTTGTTTTGTTATTATTATTATTATTAAATACATTTTTAAAAGTGGGATATTAAAAAAAAACACCAGGACCAGACCCAGGCAATATTAATTACCAGGTATTGTCGTTTAAGGAAATATTGCTCTTGCAAAGGTAGTAATTTACAGCCAGCACCTTCCATGTTCTACTGTACAGCGTGGAGGGTAAAAACAAACCTGGGGTCTCCGCCAGGGGCCAGGGAGCGCCCGGTGAGTCAGCGTGTGTTTCTCCACAGCCGCCACGCACAGTCTGAGGTCGCCCACGGGGCGGTGGGAGGAGTAGAGTGAGATGGGGCCGCTCTGGATCCCGTTAGCTTGGAAAATAATGAGGCACGACGTGGTTTGTGCAAAGTGCTTCTCTAAGCAAAGGGGCCTGGAATATGTCCAACCTCAGAAATCAACACTGGGATCTCCAGCTGATCTCATGCTCTGTGCTAACTGTGGGCCCTACTAACCGCAGTCTGTTCTGACTGTGCTCACCGCAAACTTATTTCCGTGCTAACCACACTATATGCTAACTGTGCACCATACTAACTGCATTCTGTTCTGACTGTGTTCAGTGATAACTGATATCATGGCTAATCTCACCATATGCTAACTGTGCGCCCTACTAACCACATTCTGTTCTGCCTGTGCTCAATTATAACTGTTCTCCATACTAACCATGATATATGCTAACTGGGCACCCTACTAACCACACATTCTATTGTACCAGTGCTCAGTGCTAACTATGCTCCATGCTAACCTTTCTCCATGCTAACCTCGCTCTCTGCTAACAGTGTGCCACGCTAACCACACTCCCCACATCTCACATATGGTAACATCACTTACATTCCGCATCAGATTTAGAAATTATCTTTGCGTTCACTTACAAAGATGTTTGTTTGCGTGCTTGTTTATTTCTTCATATGCTTATTTATTTATTTATTTTTTGGCTTATTGGACTGCTAGCCAATCGAGGTTGAAAAAAATCAAATTTAAATGATAAAAGAAATAGAGGTGATGAGTGGATTAAATTTTTTTTTTTTCCTTTGTCTTATCATTATGCATCGAGTCGTGCATTTTTCAGTCACGAGGTGTAAACCGGTCTGCAGCGATGTCAGAGTTAGTGACATCGGACACCCGACGCTTGAAAAGCTAACCGGACGCACAGCTTCATAAGCATTCGTTGGGGCTTTTAGCGGCATATGCTGCAAAGCTTCACTCAGACACCCCCAGCTGCCGTGTCGAATGTCGGGGCCTCAACGGCCACTTACAGAGCCGTCATTTCCCTGCCTATGACCTCCACAAGTTCCTTGGTAGTACAAATAAATTAAATAGCTAATTAAATAAAAATAAAGGAGGATGAATATATAAAGAAATGTCCAGGTGTCAGCCCTTTTTAATATGACACGTGCTACGGCCACTCCGATCGTCCAATCACGACCTTGATGGCGAGAGCTCTCGCTAATGTCACGCTCTCATCTGCTCCCGTCCCGGGATGACGGCGCGGTCGCATCGTCGCCTGACCTCTGTCAAAAGCTGCTGTTTTCCTCCTGACCTCACGCTTCACCCCAAAAGACAGAAAGAAAAGTTAGAGCTCATTTTTTGGAGCCAGGGTCGACCGCTGGCTGCGGGGAGAAGGGGGGGGGGGTGATGCCGCTGCGCGGGTGCTGACGCCATGCTTTAACCCCCTCCTGTACATTCCTCAGGCTGCTGACGGGCGTCCCTGTCGCTGCACATGCTTCTTACTGTCCTACAGCTCGTTGGATTCACTGCTGCCTGACGCGCTCCAAGGCCGTCGGTTTCATTCCCTGATATGCGCATGCTTTTGCCCCAGGATTGTTTTGGGTCAAAAGTAAAGTTAAACAAACATGCTATCGTGACTATAAATGAGAGCGTTGCCCAGTTGCCTTGCACCCCCTGCTCTGGGGGCTCCATTCTGCCTCTGCTCTCTGTGTGGAGTTTGCATGTTATCGCCATGGTGAAGGAAAAGAAAACACATGCAGTCTCCTTACATACTGTCTCTAAATTGCTTGCAGTATTGGACTATGTCTGTAAACGCATGTGTGCCTGAAAAGAGACTGGCATCCCATCCTGGGTGCACCCCAGTCCTATGTCTTATGCTACCTGGGACCCCTCCACCCCCCTGCCACCCTCCTACCCCTGCCTATCCCAGCCAATTAGAAGACAGGTGTATGGACGCGGCTGGATGGAATAGAGAAAGTAACGAGAAAGAAAAACGCAATCCCATCCATCACATTAAAAGACGAACGTCGGATATGCAGCCGACAGCCTTACAGCCGTTCCTTTGATAGTGTGACACTCCAAAGGCGAACAGGTGACTCATGCAACCGTGAAAAAGCGGCGGCCATATCTGGAAGCTGACTGATTTAATACTGATTTAATGATTTATCCGTTTCGAAGCTAGGGCGTCGAGACTGCTGGCTCGGTCAGACCCAGAACTGGATCTGGCTGGAGTGCCCCCGCTCTCTGTGTTCTAGAACATCCTACAGCCACCCTCCCTCCCCGTCTGAGGTGTGTTGCTAAGAGATGGAGAACATGTTCCCTTTTGATTGAGATAATTACACGGCTTCACCTCCCCTTCCACTCAATTGAAACTCACTTTCGACTTGATGGCATGATTTCCAACAGCTCTGTTCAGTTCTAAATTTAATATTCAATATCCATACCTTTCCAGGATCAAAACAAAGCATGCTTTTACCCATAATGCTATCTGTGATTATATGTTGATTTGCAGCTTCCTTTGCATAATTGTTTGAAAAGGCAGCCTCTCAAACAATGGATCAATAAAGACACTCCGACACTGAACGAGCTCATAATAATAATCATAATAATCAAACGCAGTAATTCAACTGCTTGCTTGCACCCCCATGTCGTAAAAGGGGGAAAAAAATCAAGACAAGCAAAAGCGATAATAGAAATGTCATACCTTCAATAAATTAACGAAGGAATTAATCATTAGATTAAAATTTCTCCGTAATGCCCCTCTAATGAGCGAGATCGCAGGTAGGGGGTTGTCTCTTTCCTTTGAGACTTTCAGAAAAAAAATAATAAAAAATGGTCTAATGTAATGATCGGTGGGTTGAAATGGCTGTTTTTCCCCCCCGTTCTTTTCCACTCCTCCGTCTGCAGCAATGAAGCCTTTTAATGTCTCGTTAGCAGAGCTGAATTACTAACGACGGACTCAGCTGTCCCCCGTAGCTGAAAGCGGCGTGTTGCTGATTTGCAGGCCCGCTGAGCTCTTAGAAACACTTTAGCCCCTGTCGGCTGAAGTTAAGGGCAGGCGGTCGGCGTAAACCGGCGTGGATAGCTAATGGAAGAGCAGATTTCCAAAACTCCGCAAGGATTTTTTTGGACTATGTGAGTTTTGGAAATTTAGCGGAAGTTCACCATCGGATTTCATGAGGACGGAGAGAGTTTTGCTTTCCAGTACAAGTCTCATGACAAGCAATAGCTTAGCCTCACCCATTCTGGTTGTGTTTTGTCCTACACAAAAATCTGAGCTAAGCTGGCTAACATTCCTTAAAGTATAGATGAAGTCTATTCAAAAGGTGGGGGGTGGGGGTATTGGCTTCCTGTGATGTAACAGAGCGCAAGAAACATGGACAGGAACTGTGTAAATCTGAGGCGTGTGTGTGTGAGCTTATGGGACCAAAGCAGATGTAACGGTAAGCACACGCACATCCGCGTATGGATCAGTATATCACAAACTAGTTTTTAACATTCCCTGTTCGTTTGTATGTAAGATGTTAGCTGACAATACAGCTGTATATATGTTTATTGACAGAAGCAGTCATCTGGGTCCACGGCCTCCGTGTGCCAGAACTGTCCTGGGGGCATCAGTGGGCGGAGACTTGTGGCTCCTAGGTTGTCTGGGGTGTCAGGGGGCGGAGACTTGTGGCTCCTAGGTTGTCTGGGGCGTCAGTGGGCGGAGACTTGTGGCTCCCAGGTTGTCTTCTGAGCTTGAAAGCCCCTGCTTAGCCCAGATCTTTCAGAGACAGTACAGGATGTGTCAGAGACACCCCGGAGTCTCCTACCCCCACTTCCACACCTCTCCTTCTCCACACCGATCCGTTGTTTTTCTTCTTTCTTCCTTTCTTCATAGGGTTCACTCCCTCGAGCCTCTCTGTGATGAGTCTACGGCTGTCAGAGGACACATTCTTTCATTTTTGCCGTCTGGTGTCACGTGACCAATCCTGTCCTTCACTCCAGCGGTTTCTATTCCTGATGAGACAGAAATAATGACACCTCTAGAGCAGTGTTTCCAAACCCAGTCTTTGGGGATCCCCAGATATTCTATATTTTTGCTCCCTCCCAGCTCCAAACATACCTGTAATAGGTAATGGGTGAGTATTTGGTTTGTTCTTGTTTGTTTGGTCCATTCAGGATAGCTTAGTTTGTTCTGGATTGTTTTGATAAATTCAGAAGCAAATGAACATAGAACAAACTGTCACAAACCCACTAGGACCAGCAGAGGGACGTTTAACAGAGTCTTTATTGCACAATGCTGTAGCAATAGAAAGCGGGAGCGGGCAGGGTCGTGGTCGTACAGGCAGGGTCGAAAACCAGGAGATCGGGCAGGCCAGGGTCAGGATCCGGATTCATGGTCGGGGTCGCAGGCAAATGGGTCGAGAGCCAGGAGATCCGTTGGATGATACAGACACACACGGGGGTTTCACGAGGAGGAAGAGCGAGGGGAGGAAGGACAGGAGGGAAGTCGAGGTGGGTCGCAGGAAGAGTCGGGTAGGGCAAGCAGGGTGGAACGAAGCTATTCGAAAGACAGGGAAAGTTACGCTCCGTTTGTATCTATTCATCTACAATACTTCACACCGGGCTGTGGTGTTTTCAGACTTATATCCAACGTGGAGTCCCGGTATTGGTCGGGACAAATTGTCAGATTACAGGGATCCCACCTGAAGATCATGTGACTGATCACATGACTTCCTCATAAATCAACTAGCCCTTAAACAAATATATGTCTATTACTATTGAAAACATGCGAGTAAAATGTCTAGTGCAGGGAACAGTGGATTATGCAGCCTTAACTACACGTACACGCATGTTGAATCACCTCTAAGTAGGTACTTGATTGAATAAACACTGAGCATCGAGGTGATTCTTTTAAAACGTGACACGTGCATTGTATTTACAACGGCTCTCAGCTTGCAGTCAAAATTTTATTTTGGTAAGTCAAATGGGAGATAAATCATGGCCCCACAGGATGTGCAACTAACATTTGTAGTCAGACCCAACAGATACTTGAAATGCGTGACTGCATCCCCCTATGAGCGCCTTACACGATCAACAGAAGCCTTCGATTAATCTCTCTGAGGCCGTTCCTTCTGGACAGGGTAGTAATGTCAAGCAGGGAAGGAGGGCAAAGACTCTGACACCAGCAGCGGTCCCTGGGAATATTTAAGGTTGGCCAGCATGAGCCCCAGCCACACAGAGTGCTGGGAATGACGTACAGCTTCGGCAGTCCATCTGAAAATGGCCACGTGTCAGACCCAAGCCCCGTGAATGCCCAGCACCCACTGGCACAGCATGCGGGGGTCACGGAACATGTCCCAAGTTAATCATGCGAGAGAGTGATTCCTTTCTGTTACACCTGGGACAGTGTCAGTGGGTTTGGGGGGGGGGGTGTCTTCTGGGCAACTCAGTCGGCAGAAGCTCAAGATTTTGAAACTTATAAGTGCGACACTGCAGGCCCCCAGCAACCCCCACCAGGATAGGCAGTTATAGTGGATGAAAGGATGGATGGATGGATGGATGGATGGATGAATGGATAGATAGATAGATAGATAGATAGATAGATAGATAGATAGATAGATAGATAGATAGATAGATAGATAGATAGA
>JAABNY020000082.1:21446053-21469318 GCA_015164015.2 Brevimyrus niger | reverse complement strand
TTTTCCCCGCTCCCCTCTGCTCAACCGGGGGCGCCTCGACCCCCCACCCCCCCCCCCCCCCCCCCCCCCCACCACACTAGCTAGTGAACAATGGGGTCGAAGGTCACCATGACCAAAGTGACTATAAAGCTTAGGATTCCCTGCAGATCGCCCCCTGGTGATAAATCACCCATGGCATTACCGCAAGGCAGCCCCCCGGGTCACCGGCGAATGATCCGATAAGTGGCCGAATCCCATCCCATAATGGCCGGCATTTGAAATTCGGTGGGCGTCTCCTCTCAGACCCATGATAACAGCCCCCACCCCCCAGGAACGCCCCAGAGGTCAAGCAGGGGCTTCTCCCTACCCCATTTATTTTGTCTGCCGCATTAAGTGTATTAGCTGCATGCTATTAATTGTCTGATCCATTCATCAGGCCACTTACTATCTGCCCGTTACTCATATGTATGATTTATGTTCCCAGGAGAGCGCCAAGCGTTTCCCGCTTAGCGACGGCAATATCGGAATGGCTCCTCCGAGTTCCCCCGGCAACCATTAATCCCAGGACACTAAAAGAAAGCTGTCACTTTAAATCAGGCTTTTAGCCTGGCCGTGGTGAAGGTCCGCCGCGCCATGTGACAGGCGCGTCTTGAGCTTAAGTGCCCCAAACACAGATTGTACCTGACTACGGGCGGCATGTCACTAAGGGGTAGACAATGGGCGCGTCATTCTGCCCTGGGGGGGGTCACAGCATTCCTTGTCGGGCTTCTGACTCACCATGACATCACAAAGTCAAGCCAAAAATCAAGTGATCCTTTGTTATCAACTTTGCATGGGTCACGCAGCAAGCTGAAATATTCCCCTTGGTCATAGTGCAAATTAAAAGAGTCATTTAAAATAATATAATACATACAGTGTACACACAGACACATGCAGTACTGTGCAGTCTTAGGCAGTCACACAAAATGATGTTTAAATGATCTTCATGTCGATGTACACTTATGACATTATGCCTGTCAAAGTGTGTCAGCTTAGCCATTTCAAAGCCTCTGCTAAGATCACCACAGTATTTCCAGCAGCCATCCATGCACCCATATATATATATATTGAGTCGATCACTGCCCCAGCTCGGTTGGCTAATCGAGATCCTAATGAGTTATTTAACAAATCAAGTTAATTAATTTACTGAGCTGGTGGAGAAATTTAACAAACATACTGTATAGAATACTGCGGTGCCCCTAAGGCAGGGGTCTCCAGGAGAGCTACTCTCCATCCGGTGTTCTGTCCTACCAGGCTTCTGATGAGCCACACCTGCTCTCAGGTAAATACAGGCAGGTGTGGCTCATCACAAGCCAAGTGGGACAGAAAACCTGCTGGAAAGTGGCTCTCCGGGATTGGAGTTGGAGATGTTTGGGAACCAAAGCAGAGTTTATCTAGTCATCCATCAAGATATCACTAACTTTCTGGAGAACAGAAGAAATTGTCGTTCATCTTTACTCTGTTACTATTAATTTGCATGTTATTTATTTATTTTTGAACAAATATACACATACTACCAAGATAAATGCGCATAAAATAAACGTGACAAAGACAAAATAAACAATGTTGCATTGAAATGGGGGAGCAGGAATGTGCAAGAAACAGATTCTTGTTTTGTTACAAGTCTACTGTAATAGACAGAAGAAATTATACTCGCCATTCATACATTGGTAACGACACACAATAAACTATAAGTAACTGAATAGGTTATCCGAAGGAACCTAAACAAGCTGAGTACATTGATGCCACTGCAGATAAACCATCCAATTGTAAAGCAGACTGTTGCTATTAAGATATAAAGGCGACACGGTCCTTCGTGCGCGCTCGTTCTCCGAATGGAATCGCGCCGCGCCGAGACTCGGACGATCTCGCAGATGCTGTTCTCGCCCGCATTGTACGCAGGATTTACGGAGTTTAACACTAATCCGGGTCAGCGCTGACCCCGTTTCCAGAGAAGTGTTTCTCTTGTAATGGGATGTTTTTCCCCCTATTTCTGAGGTTATATATATATATATATATATATATATATATATATATAAAAGCTCTAATTTCAGGTTATACTGGAATGGGGCAGATGGGTGTCATAGTCTCTGTAGACAAAGGCAGGTGACTCCTACTCAAGGTTTTTTCTCTCATTATTTGGGCCATTTGTCGACTTTAGCATTATACCTTAATGCCGCTTGACAATTAAATTTCTTCTCAAGGGGACCAGTAAAGTGAAATAGATTGTAAGTATTGAGACCCCAGCTGATTTCCATGCTGGTCTATGCTGGTTTGGCTGCTGGTGTAGCTATATAGTGTTTTTGTGCAGTGAGTCGTAACTCTGACTTAAACCGCAGTCAATGGAGACAAAGTCGTAGTAAGATTGACTGTTTACCGTTACGCTGTTTCATTAACATGCCGCTGAAAACTGTAAATGAAATACAAAACATTCATGGTCATTCATGTTTTAACCGAAGATTACAATACCAAACATGGATTTACATTATTATATATTAATATCTGTCTACATGTCATTTAGCTTGCAAATACATATAAACGAACGAAAAATGTCTTTTTAACCATTAGTAAAAAAAAAAAAAAATTCTAAACAAATTTTCGCTGTTTATACATTTCAACATATTTAACACTCCACTTTCATTAACTTACGGCGTTGCCTGTATAACGGCTTTCAAAGGATGGCAGCCGATTAAATTGAAGCCAGGCTTCACGCATGCTGCTCGCTTCTGAGAAAACCAGGAAGAAAACAGGAAATGAGCTAAAAAGAAAAAAACAAAACAGGTGATCTGACAAGCATGATGTCATCAGGTGACCTGTTAAAATCAATTTCTTCAACACAAGTTTGACCCTTTTTCTTTTGAACATATTACAATTGAATCTGATTTTGTAATGATTTTAATTGAACCATGTATTAATGAATTACTGAATGAATTAATGAATGTTTAACGTTAAAAAAAAAATGCTTTGGAGGGAACACAGCAGCCATTGGACCAGCATAGCTCTGTTGATCTACCTGCACATAAAGCTAGTCCACCAGCAATATCACATTAATGATGCTGGTCCACCGGCACCAAAACTTAACATTTGCTGGAATAACCAGCATGCTGGTTTTTTTTTCAGCCGGGACATGTAAATATTACATATTAAAGAATTAGGCCTATACATTAAGACATGGAACTTGATGCTGTTATGCAAATGTATTTGTTGTAATTTGACAATATAGAGATTTTAACATCATTGTGCACCGCTCAATACCTTGTTGTGAGTGCTTTGGGACAGTAAGATTAACGTCTTTTTTCCCCCGTAAATCATTATGTAACTTCTTTGCCATTAGGTAGATCATTTAAATACGTAATATATTATACCTATTTATTTGGCTTATTCCCCTCCACCACTCTACCCCACCCCCTTAGCCGAATGAAAAATAAAACCGGCACGGAGCGGCTTTTGTCTGCCGCATAATTACCCTGCTCGTTTGCATATTAAGTGGAATAAATGAGACATTGCGGCGCTTCTTTGCGCAAAGACTGATAGTCGCAGCTGCCGCATCCCTTACGCAGTCAGAGTTGTTCATCTCCCGCGTCCGTGACCCGTTTCTGCTGGCGTAAGTGAAAAGAAACGTTTTCTGTCACTTAGGGATGCACGGTGGGTAGTTATATTCATGCTAAAATACACATGTTCAAAAACAAAAGTTTACTTATCCCTGTTAACTATAGATTTCTTGGCACCATCATCACTTCACCCGCAGCCGAAATGGCTTCCAATTACAGCTCATTGAGTCTTAAAAAAATGACACACTCTGCAATCCCAGCATGCTTTGCAGGTTTTTTCGCTTAGCCTGACGAGGATGAATTTTGCGAAGCTTTCTTAATGCTACATTATGTGTAAAGTGATAGAACTTATGAAGGACGCAGCGTTAAGAAGGCTTTAGGAAACCTCCCACTGACCAGGAACTGTTCTACCTATGTGATTCTCTTACTGTTTCCTTATACATTTCCTCCACCCTGATAAGGCCCTGCTTAAAACAGCATCTCTCCACACTATTCTTAATAGACAGGCTCTGTTAATAGCAATATTTTTTTCTTTTTTTCACATAAGCTTAGTCAGTAGCTACAATTTTGTGTTACGGGGAAGCATACGGTCTTAGGGGGGTCTCTCTTAGCACACAATAGGCTTAAGCGATTCTGCTTCACCTAGCTAACAAAGCCATTAACAATTTCAAATAATTATTCATTAAAAAAACAAATAAAATACGAGACTAGCATCCTCTCTTTTTAGACTGTTGTGGGTTGGCCCTCGGCCCTTTCCGACTGAAAAATGGAAGCAATTAATTTTGATTAAGATCAAAGGTGGTGTCCCAGAGATGATGTAACGATGGGACTTGGTGGCGTGACACCTCCTAATAAGCGGGACTGAATGCTTTTCTGATTAATGGGAGCAGGAGGTGATACAGCCTTTGTTCTTTTGACGGCCATTTTGTCCTCTGATATCGGGCTCCTGTTATTCATTACCATCTCTCATGTTTACGTGTTTATCCACGAGAAGGTACTGAGCCCATATCTCGGTCAAACTGCGCACTTTCCGATGGAGACGTCAACAAACAGAGAGGCTTATAATCCTATTCACCAGCGCTCGACGGCCCTGGCGATCACGGGCACATCAAAACGGGCTCTGTCTAGATTTCCTGTAAGCCGGATTATGTTTTCTAAAAAAAAAAAAGGCACTTTGACAGTCACAGAATATTGTGGGATGATACTGGGAGGTTTTGTAGGCGTGTTTGGAGAGTTTGGGATGTTTATTTCTGTTTAAGTGCAGAGAAGGTTTTTGGGATTTATATGCCAGGGTCCCACACGTTGCGTAAACATGACAAATCAATGCAGACTGGACTCAGAGAGGCTGGCAACAGGCCCTATTCCCAGCGACATTATTTCTCAGCAGTCTCATCGAGATTTTAACAGCGGGATTATCTGAGTCTGCTTTCTCGAGCCGGAGTTTGCCACTCCGGGAATTTTGACATCATCAGTCATGGTTTACTATTAAGGGAACCTAGTTTCTGGTGCCGCTCTGTAATGTCTGAGCCACACTGCGATAAGCAAAGGGAAAACTTATTATTGGCATTTAAGCTAATACCAGGGAGACCACAGGTCACTTACAAGCAAGAGAGATTGTAAAATTATTCCTGCACAACATCTGATTCATAATGCTACCTTGTAGAAAATTTAATAGGAATCAATATTATTATGTACACTATATCATTGTATTTATACATTTATTTTTCTGAGGCTGATAGTGGCAAACTAAAATACTCTTGGGCATTTAATCGAGCTGGATGGATGCTGGAGCAGGGGGGAGCCTTTCATGATTTTTAATGGACATCAGCTGCATTGGGATAAACTTTCTCATTAACTTCGGCATGAGCCGAGGGGTGGCATCTGCGGGGGGAATGGGGATGAGTTGGCTTTAAATGTAAATGATGGGCTCTGACATTTATACAGATTTGCTGGGCAAATGAAGAAGAAGAAAAAAAAAAAAAACGGGGAAATAAATAAATAAAGAGAAACAAACAAGCGGCCGCAATCTTGTTCTCCTTCTCCGGATGCGAGCCTGGATGAGCAATTATGGCCCGATGTGGCCTCTGCTGTGGAGGAGATAAATAATAATTTTCAAAAAAAAAACAAACGCTGCGGATTTACCGCGTGACGGTTACAGGACGTTTGGACTGGCGCCAATTTAGGAAGCAAGGTCTCATTGATTCACATTCACTCGTTCGATATGAATATGCGGCATTAACTAAAACCAGACCCAAAAACCTCAACCGGAAATAAGGGAAAACACGTAAAAGGTCATTGTACAGGATGGGTTCCTTAAATACATGTTTCTATTTAATGTTATATAGTAGGGAAGACTGTCATTAACTCATCGCATTAGGCCGAGTCCATTATCCCGGTGCAGCAGCAGCACCTGCTGGGATATACCATGGGAGAAGGCGGGGGGGAGCTAACCAGCTGGTTGGGGTCTTTCATGCCCGCTGCTTGTCACACTAATGGCCTGCTGGAAAGTTGGCCCTCACTCCCAGAGCAGGGGGGGGGTGGTGGGGAGGGGGCTGGGAGGTACAATAATCCGTCGTGCTGGAGGGCATGTAAATAATCGCAAGGAGGAGGGTTAAAGATGGACGACCTTTAATTCTGGCCCACGTGTGCTAATGTGCCTTAGCATCAGTGCCCGCTGTCGCAGGGATACCCCCCACCCTGAACAAACATTAAATAGATGCTCTGCTAATGCATTCCTCTCCACACCTTGTTTTCTGCCTCTTCATCTTCATTTCTTCTTTGCTGCTCTCTCTCTCTTTCTTTCATACGCCGCGTGTCCTTCTACACACTTTCGCACTTTTCACAAATCTGCCTTCCCTCGCCGCCAATATGAACGCGCGAGCAGCGAACACAGCGTCACAAAGTCCAAAAAACAATGACTGTGACCAAAAATCTGCCGTCCGAAACCCTAGAAAAGGGTATTAAATGGCGGGCTGTTTACTCCACATTTTGGGTAAATTATGTAACTGACCATGTATAGCAAGGATTACAAGTGAAATACGTACATTGTTCTGCATTCAGGCATGTGACAAAAATGCGCTTCATGTCGCTCTCTAGAGACTGGAGACAAAAGCTGCAAACAAACCGAGCTGAAATGATTAGCATCAAGGCTGGACACCATATAGCGATCGCCGCCGTTTTTTGCCAACGAGCAAAGCGCATATATCTGTGACCCATTAATAGCATCTGGGATGGGAAAGGCCTGATATCAGCAAGAACTGTTAAAAGGAGCAACATAAGCACAGCGCTTAGGTCTAATGTTACACTGGGTCTACTGAATTTCATGCAATTTCCACGGAGAAGCTTTCCATTTTATTTATATAGGAGATGCTTTTATCCACAGTAATGTACATTTTTTGGGAAAGAAGGGTCAGGTAGTCCCTGGATCAATTGCAGGTCACAGTTCCTGCTCACGGGCCCAATGATAAAATCACTCTGCTGAGCCTTGGATTTGAACCGACCTTGCAATCACAGGCACGGTGCCCTAACCCACAGCGATTCTTATGATAATTTTTCAGTCTCCTCAGGTGGTGGACACAGTGCTTATATCTAAAATTACCCAGGTTGTACTGAACTTCACATAATTTCCACAGAGAATATCTCATTCGGGAAGTGGACAGGGTCAGGATGAAAATACCCTGGTCCTTAGCAGCACGAGACAAGAGTGTTAATATCCTGTTTTCAAATCACTGAGAGTCGGCATCAGATCAACACAAATCAGTACGGATGTTGGTCACCCTCCGTCACTCTTACATTGTAACATAATCTTCTTGGTAGTGCCCGTGACATGCAACATCTGAGGGCGTCTTCGCCACTGAGCGACATCGGCCGGCTCGATCGCAATTTGAACAACTTGCATGGGCTGGGGCAGGCGGTAGGCGGAGATTGGCAACAGACATCGCAGGATCAGACAAGCCGCCCGTCGAGTCACCTCCATGCATGCGGCTAACTAAGAGAAGAGCTCTTCTTCTGGCTGAATTGCTTTGCGGTCGAGAGAAGAACAGCATGACACGCCAGTATGCACTGGGAACCTCGTCGCTTTCTTGCGGATT
Source organism: Brevimyrus niger (assembly GCA_015164015.2). Lineage (NCBI taxonomy): Eukaryota > Metazoa > Chordata > Actinopteri > Osteoglossiformes > Mormyridae > Brevimyrus > Brevimyrus niger. The sequence continues at coordinate 21,461,658 of JAABNY020000082.1, read as the reverse complement.
AATCTGCAGCCCCTTGAAACTTCTCACATGCACCCTAGGGGGTGCGTCTCTATCAAAAATCCCTTGAACTGTTAGTGGCTAACATGGCCCAAACCGGGACCACTGGCCCGGTTCCTAGGCTGCCATCTTCTGAGGGGGCGCCAACTTAGCAAGCTGCCAGTGTCACGCCCCCCCACTCCCACCACTGCTGCTGCCCACCACATTGGATCCCTGCATCAAGTTCCAAAAAAAAAAAACAAAAACAAATTTGTAATGACTCAATAAATTAGCGTACATAGGATTTCCATGAACACTCTGCAAGATAATAATAGGTTTATGTGTCTAGCATTAATATCTCTGTTGTTATAGATCCCATTCATTAATACTCTGACACAGTAGGATAATACACATCCTACAGTAGGATGAAATAGCAGCAGAGTTGGACTCCATCTACGGCAGCTAATGCAGCTTTAGGTGATTAAAGATTTTCTTTGACTGTCAATCCAGTCCTTTTCAATTATACAAATTGCCAAACTTTCGCAAAAACCCGGCCAGCCAATAATATTGATCATTCAGCCTAGGAAGCGGTTAAAACTCCCCCACACCCCAGTCCCAGCGTGTCGGACAAAAAGCTTTAGAGCAGTCGCCTTTTATCTGTCCAAAGTACATGTAGGGAAAAAACGGACATTTATTTAGAGACGACACTTTAAATGATTCCAATTGTTCTGCAAATAGAAAAACTGAATTTACCGTTATCAAAAATATGGACTAATTTAGGATGCTAACTGTAGTTTGGTTATGTGTGAGACTGATGCTTGTAAAGAAGAAATGTATTTATTTTTTTTTATCTTGATAGGTGGATCTGTGTTTTTTTTTTTTCATTTTTCCTGCAGAAATATTCTAATAAAATCGCACTATATCAGTAGCGTGGCATTCCCGCTTTCTTCAGAGCTGTTACACAGATGCTGCCTTCTCCATTACTCTACATTAGTGGTTCTCCCTTTTTTGATATCCAACAGCAAATAAAGAAAAATGCAGTGTCTCTGATGAAGTTGAAAGTAACCACTTGATGTCTGCAAATTGCCTTTCTGAAGCAAATACCAGACATAGCTACTAATGACATCATAGGGTTAGATTTTTATTTTTTTCCCAGGTCTCTGTTTACAGTAAAAGAGCTTCTTTAGATACATAAAATAGTGTGCAGTTTATTACCCAAATAAAATCTCCTGGGAGGGATTCCCTTTCAGGATCTGTGAGCCAAGCCTGTAACGGATTACGTGGCAGAACGCCAGCTGGTGTTTCGGTGAACATCAAGATCGCCGCCGCTGTCATATCCTCTCAACGCCGACTGAGCAAAGCCTCCCGTGTCGCTTTGATGTTGCCACTGTTGTGTAACGCATGTTGTCAGCGCCGGATGGGGTGTGGTCAAATTCATGTTCTGATCTTTAATATTCATTTACTCTGATATGAAGCGTGCAGTTCATCTGACAGCTTACAGACTCTGAAATGTTTACTCACGTGTGACATGGCTTTTGCTGCGAAATAAATATTAATATAGGCACGGTAATCATGTAAAGATACATTTTAAATAAAACTGAATATTCAGCATATCACTCATTACCTTCTTATTTTCGCTTGTAGAAATGTATCCAGATATCAACCTTGCTGCCACATAAACATGTTTGATTTTGGTGTTGGGGCCTGATAATTTCCACGTTTGTTTCTTGTTACGCGCTGTGTTTCTCCACCCGGACTATCCGCTCAAAGTGTAAATGTGAAAATGTAGAGCGGGATCTATTTTTCTGCCCAGACAGCGACTCATCTCTCCTTCGTCCCAAGAGAGATGTCAAATCGCAATTAAACTACTTGACAAACACTCTTCCTGTGCTTATTTTCAGTAAGTCACGTGATCAAGCACTCACTGTAGCTGAAATAAATAAATAAATAAGCAAGTCTGTACATAAGTTAACAAACAATAAGTAAATCAGCGTATCAAGGTATGCATTCTACGGTGTCTCATACGTTGCGAGGGACTCCAGGCTGCTCGGAACACAAATGGCTGTTAATATAAATACATAGCCTTAAACTATCCCCTGTGACATTCCAGGGACACTTTTATTTGTAAAGTGCCATAGCAAGCCTAAGATGTTTAAAATTTAAGCTAATTTGCTAACGGATATGTAGCACGGGGTCCGAAACTGACAACCTTCTGGTGACCTTGGTCTCATCCCCAAGCCATTCCCAGTTGCCGCGTGTCCCTCTCCCGTGTGCTTATGTGCCTCTCTGTGAGTGAGGCCTTCGAAATTAAAGCCACACTTAATATGGAGGTAAACAACTCCACCAGCCCAGAACCCGCAATCAGGGCTTCACCGGGGGTAGGCTAAGACACAGTTAGCTGTGTCAAAAGCTTAGCGGAGCTCGATTAAATTCCATCCCCCCGCCCCGCAGCCCGGAGCAGGCGCATGCCTACGACGCTGACGTCTGTTCTGATAATGATAAAGCTATTTCCACCCCCCTGTGGCTCAACAGAAACACATAATCAATGACCTTCCAGCATCCTGGTCACCGAGCGGCTCAGGGAGAGAGCCTCTATTATGATGAATATATCACCGGGAGAGTAAATTCTGTCCAGATTCGGAGCACAATTATCGCCTTTCCTCAGTGAGGAAGCCCGGACCCACGGAATACAGACAGGAAAACTGAAATACGCCTTGTGCAAAATGGCTGACGCTGGGTGCCAAGGCATCACCCAAACATGCGCCAGAGAAGATGAGTCAGGTGACCCACGGCGATATTAGCCTTTCCCGCAAAACCCAGAGCGAGGGCCTTGACAACGTATATTCTTTCCAGCTATCAAACTGACTGCTCTGATCTCCATTATTTTATACGTTCGCCCCCAAATCTCTCTCGTACTGCCAGACGGGGTGTCCTCAGATATCTGTGACCGCTCGCTTGCCCAGCAGCCCAGTCTCCATATTCTATTATTAAATTTATTAGTCAGTCTGATATAACTGCAGATGGGATTTCACGTATGGACTCTCATATCTCATGTTTGCCCAGCCCCTGTGTTCATTTTTGTTTTATTCCGTGGATCCCTAGAGATTCTTAAGAAAGCCAAGAAAACAGACTTCATCCTCCCTTTTGACTCCGTCTGTGTTTATCTTTCCCCCATTTCACCCAAAAAAAATAAAATAAAAAAAGTTGGCGCAAACTAAAGCTAAAGTATAAGGGAGAGACAGCTTGGTCACAGTGTCCCGCCCATCTGCACGTCGCGAAGCAGGATTGGTCACTTACATGGTGGCACCCGGTCAATCACAACAACAAGCAGCAGATAATAATCAAAGATGGTTTGAAGACTATTTAGCATGTTTACTTCCTGTGGAAAAAAAGATAAAGAAAACACACATTTATTTAGCCTTTTAAACATTCATGTGACATTAAAAATCTGATCTGCAGGTTCCTTGAAACTCTAGCCTGCCTTTACTTTAAGAAAACATAATCACAGCCGGCATCTTTGCCCTGTATATAACAACTCCGCAACCACCACTTTTTAACACTACAGCAAGCATACTCTTTATCTTGGGCGATTTAGAAGACTATAAACACATATAACCCTCAACCCAGAGGAATCCAATATTGTTGACAGTGCCCCTGCTGGCAACTCGTACTGGACCGGAGAGTCTGAATGGGTGTGCAGCAGAGCAAATGAACGGGCATATCCTTGGACAGCCGTGAAGTATCGCCTGTGTCATGTGCAGCAAGTGATCGTGCATATCCATAGACGCCCGTGAAGCATAGCCTATGATGTGCGCCTCCTTTCAGGTTTTCAGACGGGTACCCAGCAATTTCTATAAGCAGTTACTGATAACGGATGTGTGCAGAATGATCCAGCTATACACTGTCCGTGCCTGGTTGCGAAGCTTCCGTCTCGGGCTTATCGAATACCTGCTAAACGGAAACGCAGGGGGATGTAGGGGTTGATTTTATTTGATTTCATTTCATTTCACTCTTGCCCGCATAGAGGCCCGCGCCTGGACGGGCCTGAAGGCTGAGACTCGCGCAGGAGGTCAGGGAGATCAACGACAAGGCGAGTAAGTCAAGTGGAGAAGGTGGAGATGAGCGGGCAGGAGGCTCCAAGCTGCAGGAAAAGAGGCAAAAACCTCTGGTCAGGGGTTAAGGGGCCTTGGGGAAGGCCTTTAAAACTCTGTCAGCTACGCTTAGAGGAATTTTGGAGACAGACGGTGCATTTTTAAGCCTAACGTACAGAGTTCTTGATGCTAGCTTTTAAATGAGAAGACGGCTTCATGTCTCCCTCAAACAATACCTGCCTAGCCCACGGATCAGGATAACATACATTATTATCAGCTTTCGGGGCGTAGCTCAAGGACGGTGACATGGCTTCAAGAGTAGGGTTTGTGACGAATTAACGAAATCAGCTATGCGACACACTATAAATAACAGTGTCAGTCATATCCCAGTGAGCTACAGAGCATCTGACTGGAGATGCAGGTGTGCCATGCTTGGCTTCCGGTCTCCAGTGGATGAACACCCCATAATTCAAGCATATTTGCAAAGCTCTTGACAATAAAAAGGAACAAATTCAATATCACAGTTTACTTCAGTCTTGTCACTTTCCCACTTATGTTGTGAAATCATTTGCAATAACAGACAAAGAGGTTATGCATAATGCATCCCGTTGATGCCTCGGAGTTATATTTGGTTTCCTGCCCAGTATATTAATAGGACTGATGTTCACCTCCGCAAACGCCATCCAGGGTGCCCCCCCTGCCTTTAGTTCCTATGCATGTTGGGTTCAGGGGCAATCATATCACCCTGGTATATAACGTGAATGTTAGCTAGCGACACTAGCTAACGGTTAGAGTCGGACGGTAGATAGCTAGCTGGCTAGCAGAACATGCTGCTTCTTCATCTCCAAAATGAGCGATGGGATTTTTACATATGTAGTATAGTGACTGCTTGTGGCTGACCTTGGATTATTTGCGAGCTTTGAAAGGTGGCTAAGACCACAGCCACATGGGATAGGCCGCAGGCTATATTAGCCTGTGCTGCACAGGGTATTGTTATGGAAAACAATGCGGTAGGTGAATGGCACTTGCCTAAATAAAGGGTTTCTGATGGGAAACGAGGGAAGTTGCAGGGATCGGCTTCCCCGCGTTAGTTAAACGGCGGGGTGGTGACGGAAAAGGGCAGGAAGCAGCGGTGGTGGAGGAAGAGAGGTGGACAAGGGGGGAGGCCTTAGATCATGTGAGGGTACCTCAGAACCTGGGGTCATGGAGGAGCAGCGACGAAGGAGGCGGAGCAGCCCGAGTCACAGGCACCACAGCATATCCGAGAGCCAATCCCAGATCAGCGTTTCATTTTGTTATCTTCAGGAGAGCATCTAAGACGGAGACAGCATCTGGCTCCTTTAAGATCATGCAAATAAATGTTAATATCTGCGCATTGGGTGCAAAGTAGGGGTCACCCTTGACACACATATGCGATGTACGTGAATGTAAGAGGTAACTAAAGCAGAAATATAAAAAGTTACATGCAGTAAGAATGTGTGAACTCTTCAAATTGTGAATGGCAATTAATACCAAAAATATTTAGTTTATTGTGTTACGGAATATCGAAAAGGAATATTTTCATAGGCTTTTCTTTCAGCTTCTGTACCAGAAACCTTGAAGATGCAAAGGGCAGCCATTTCAGAATAAATATGCCCACTTGTTTTGTGTTTCCTCCTTTAAATGGATACATTGAGCATATAAAACTCTAATTACTACACTTTCGCTGAAGTTATGGTGACATTTTCTGTCCTTGATGCACAATCGAACCTCAATTTGTGGTGATGAGGCGTAATTGCGATTCTCGTAAATTGTTATCGCTACTGCAGTGTTGCCATTTTATTTATTTGTTGTTTATTTCCCAGCATAATGAGAGTCGTTTTTACTTGAAAGCGCTCCATTTCCCTTATAAAGCCAGCCAGCTGCGGAGGGCGGGCAGTACCAGGCGCCTTTTGAGGAACGTTCTAGAAAGTTCTTCTTTAGTAATGCGGAGGTGACGATGCCCTCTGGAGGAAATGCAAGGGGGGAGGCAGCTGCTGCCTTAAGTGGAGGAATAAAGTGCTGTGGTTAGACGAAACACAAAAACAGCATTTTGTTTTAATGAAACAGAGCTTTATCCCTGACCTTAAGGCAAGTACGGGCCTGTGAAACCTTCTGAAAATGTTGCAAAACCTCAAATATTGGGGATCTCCAGTCGAAGGTCCAAACCCTAACCCAGGAACAGTACGTGAGGTAGCAAGTGCATTGGGTTTAGCTCCTGAGAGCGAAGCGGTTAACTCCAAAGTGGTGGAGGTCGTAAAGACCAGAGCTACCAGACTTAATTCAGCCCAAACAGACAAGAGCTTGACTTTGCAGCATCCCCTCTGAGCACAAGGTGCATGTATAATTCACGGCCGCGATATATAAAAAGCACGCAGTCGATGGAATCAGCTATATGCGCAGGTTTAACGGGGAGTATTATTGAATAGCGTGTAGCCAAACGGCATGATGGAGCTGGAGAGTTTGAGTACAGGCTGCATCTGAGTGATTTTCACGGCCGCGTTGGCCATCTGTTAGACATTACTGACTCATAAAGAAAGCGCATCATTGTATTGTTTTATGCCTTCGCATTAAACACCGCAGGAAAGTAACCCTGGCATTAACTTTGGCACCTGACTCTACAATGTGTTGTTCCATCAACGGACCGCAAACGTGCTGGGCCTTGAACGGATAGTCTTTAGGAACAATGTCAGTAAAATGTCTTTGACGTTTGTTGCTGTATTGGTTAGGTAGGGAAGGCATCTTCTGAGGGAAATGCAGCATTCCAATGGCCTGCTGCAGTGACAGGGACACTGCTGTGAAAAAGTCGCCGCCCTTCGGATGAGACGTAGCGCCGAGGTCCAGACTCTCTGAGCACATGAAAGATCCCTTGTCACCTCTTGAAAGAGTAGGGGTGGTACCCTGATGGCCTGGCTTAAATTTCCCAGTGCAGCCCTATCAAATCTGTCCTCCTAATCGTCCCTTATATCTCCCCTGCCTCTTCACTGCCGTAGCTACTGTGTGGGGAGTGTACTGCTGCAGACTGGCTGCTGCCGCATCATTCAGGTTGGGGCTTCGCAGTGGTGGTGGTTGAAGTGGCTCCCCATTGCTTCTGTAAAACACTTTTAGTGACATGAAAAGTGGCGTATGAATATGACAGCCGTTCGTTCATTCATGTAATTGATTTGCCATCATGTTGGATGTGTAATGATATTTATTTTTACAGCCTGTCCTTATGTCTATGAATATATTCAATCCATCCCCTTTCAAGTTTACAAAACAACGAGTAGTAGACTCGTCATGTTGTGTCTTGCATTCCCAAGCGTTACCGTTGAGGGGAGGATTATTGTAGAGGAGCATCGAGACATGGATCTCAGTTGGAAAAAGGTGGCCTCTGACTTTGCAGAACAAAGATGGGTTCAACTAATTCCCCCTGACATGCAGGCAATTAATTAATTGTCAATTCTACACTTACAGGGACATCTTAATCCAATGGAAACAGAACAATAGGAGTGCTTCTGTCCAGGCTCGGCGCAGTGCCTTGTGGGTAATCAGCGGTAATGGAAAATGCTCCAGGAGAGTGGCTGGCACATTGCACATGACGCCACGCTGTCGGGAGGGGCTGTCCGGTCATGTACATATCAGCTGAGAAGTGTTTCACGATTCCCACCCCACCGGTGTCCCGTTCCTTTCCTTGGACTCTATGAAACTATATAAGATGCCAGGTTTTGCTTATGTCTGCAGTTCAGATGAGACCAAACATGGAGCATTATTAAATTACCCTGTCAGAAGCATTGTCTGACCTGCTTACCAGTGCCAGGAATAAGGGACAGGACTTGAGGGAATTGTACAGAGCCTTCTGGATCTAATGCGTTTGTCTGTCAGGAGAGTCGTATAGAAGTCGTACAAACAGCCATCTAAAACACACTGGGGATAATACACCTTACCCTGATCTACATTCGCTATTTAATGCAGTGTGTCTGTCACATGACTATAGATCATAAGTCTAGCGTGTGTCACATGACAGCGGATCACATGGCCGAGGGTTCTCAACGTTGTGCTTTTTGTTTGTACTAAGTTATGAAAAGCTTGTGCTGGTACAGCAAATAAATAAATAAATAGTAGATATGAAACAGATGAATAGATCAGCCCTTTGAACGGGTACAGAAACAGTGTGATCCAGATGGCAGATTGTCCCAGCTGAACCAAACACATCACCCGGGACCCAGAGAAATGTGGTAACTGTCATTTACCATGAAATAATTTGTAATTACATGTGAAGGGGAAATTATTCATGTTACTTCACACACATGTGATTTCATCCTTTTGCCAAGGTTAATCATTTTGGTTCCTGGGTCTGGAAACAGCACACTGCCTGCTAGTTTTGGTATTATTAATATTATTATTTTTATTATTATTATTATTATTAGTAGTAGTAGTAGTAGTAGTAGTAGTAGTAATATTGTTATTAAAATTATTTGTAGCATTGGTGAGGAAGCAGACAGAATTTAATTGTCCGTCTTCAATGGCAATGCCGATATTCTATTCCATTTTTCTGTTCTGTTCATCCAAAGCTGCTGAGTTTCATCACCTGCGTGAATCTAACCCTCTCAAACACCCAAGCTACTTCTGTCCAGTGCAAACATTACCAAATGGACCAGGTCCTAGACAGCGAGGCAGGCAGCGTGGAGGACGGCCGTCCTCTCTAATCGAGGGCTTCTGAGACGTGAGTCGGCGTACCGTGGAACAATGATTACGAGCTGGCGAGGGCCTGTAATCCCGGGCTTTGCAATATAGCTTTAAGAGGTTAGCAAGATGAATGCTCATCGCCTTTAATCCGAGCAGTGATTTATGGCGGGGGCTGGACCCCCCCACACCTAGCCACCGCAGGCTTCTCACTGTATACCAGTGCGGCACCAGCTGTCTAAATTACAAAAGCCATCGCTGTATAAATCATGTATTTTTTTGTCGCTTCAATTCTTTTATGTGGAATCTTTGCCTTCATGTCTCCTGACGTGCGATTTGCACATGTCCAGGCTGCATCACTGACTGGGGGCTGGTCGCTCACGTGATCCACTCTGTGCACACAAAAGCTGTACTTAGGGTTAAAGAACGGGACGTGCAGTTTTCACGAACAATAAACTTAAATAACCTTTAGATATATTGATCTGGGGGGAAAAATCTTTCTGAATGTTATGAATTAATCAAATGCATTCTGAAAGCCCAGTTCTATTAATAGCACTGGTCCGATTCTACTTTGTTTCAGCGGAGAAAGTGAATAATTCAGTTATGTCAGAGTACTGTCGATATAAAAATGATCGCGTTTCATTTTTTCTTTCTTTCTATAAAAATATGTGGTGTAATATGTGGTATCGATCTCTCTCTGACCAAACCTGCATGATGATCTGAAATCGCGGTTGGGCAGTGAGGATTATTATTATTTTTCTTTCTGCTTTTTTCCACTTAAGGTCAACTGGACACTTTACAAAGTGGTTCTTAACACCTGCGCCATTCTGGGATTGAATGAAGCAGCTGGATTTTGAACACATCGCTCACTGGGCCTGAAAGGCAGCAAACGATTGAAAGCCAGAGGTTAAAAATAAAATTGCACATTTGGCGGACGTTAAACTAAAGAATTAGAGGACCCACAATACTTTTTTCTCCATGGCAAGTTACCTTAGTTTTTCTGTGTCCTTGGGGGGTAACTGGGTCTTGACTGGGACGTTGTCCTCCATCAGTCACAGTGCTGTCTCAAGCAACTTTCAGGTTTTGCTGTTTCATTTTCACCGATCAAAATAATAATACAAAAAAAGAAAAGGAAGAAATTGAGAAGCTAAAGCAGATTGAGGCCACATCTCGGTATGAAACACTCTGTAAACACAGGTCACATGTCCGAAGAGGTCGTTCATGTTGACACCCCACTGGTTTCTTACGGCTTCCGAGTTCAATCAGGCATGTTCAAATTTTAAAACATTGGGATAATTAATATATAATTTTAACAACTATCTGTATAATTTAAAGCATCTGGCTTCAAACTGCATTTTTTAAATTTAATGCAGGCCTACTGGAACATACAAAATATTACAAATGTGTGAAGGATAATCTGCTTGTCCTGCTTTCTGGGAGTTTAAAATATGTCAAAATATGAATGGTAATATTTAACTGTTTTTTTTACTTCAGATCTGACATCCGCTTCTTAACTATGGCGCTAGAAAATATGGTCCAAAGCTTATGAAATCTACTCCATCCATCAATCCATCCATCAGCAGAACGTTTCTTTCTATAGGGGTCTCACTATCTTTCTGATGTCCTTTACTGGTGTGATAACAAGTGGTCATTTTTTAATCTTCCTTTTTTAAATAGTATGCTATTACTAGTAAAGTGGGCCTTTAACTTGACCTTTTCTCTCTACCGCAACTGAGTAGAAACCCTTTATGCCGCATTCTGATTAATGCAGATATATGCTTAGCGAATAATAAGGCAGTCAAGTGGGAGACTTATTTTATTAATTTGATATAACCTGACGGTGACATTATACTTGCCCTCATATAACATACATCTGCGCTCGTAAACATTAGTGTGTTCGGTGTGTTCAAATCGAGCATTCCGAGTTGTACCAAATAATGAGCTGAATGATTAGTTTGTACATTATTGATTTCTTTGGATTACTTTGCATCCTGCAGTTAGACGTAGGCGTCATAAATCACCCTTACTGAGCAGCAACATGGAAGAGCATGGATGTGTATACATGTATGGAATGCTGGTCCATTAAGGGTCAGCTTTTCTGCAAGCACTTTAGGATTTTTAATTTAAAATTTTTTTTTTTTTTTTGGGGAGGGGGGGGGGGGGCCAGAAAATGGGTTACCGGATGGATGGGAAAGCAGATTTAAGAACATGGGGGCAGGGGGGGGGGCCGGGGGAACCTAGATAACTAGACACGTGGGGCGGCGCGGCAATTCATCCCTCTGAAGTAAAACAGTCATGCAGGATAGCAGGAGGCGCTTTAAAAGACAGAGAAGATCTATGAAGCTTTGGGAAGCATCCTAGTACGTTACTGCGAGGACGCGAACAAATGCGACGCATTCTTACCGTTGTCATGTTCCATTCTCAGAACTATAGATCAGTCTGTCTTTGATTTGTTTTTGCGTCTTACATTTCCTTTCCCTGTAATACTATAACACGGGATATATATGTATGTCTCACATGTGCACCGACTGCACTGAGTAACACTTCATCTTTAATGTCTGATATGACCTATAAATGATGAATGCTGAACAGCATAATAAAACATGATAAATATAAATCAATAAAAAGCACAGTATTATGAGGATATCATGAGACAACAGGTCTGCTGGGTGATATGGGTAGTAAATGAACATTGTATTTGCAGATAGAGGGTATATACAGATTAACCAGTTGAATGTTAGATATTGTAAGAGCTATCATCCCAGGGTCCCCCCCCCCTGCACCCCAAGAACAAGCACACTTCAGACAATGACCATCCCTTACCCTCCCTGACCTGAATTCTACAGATTTGTGCAGAAGTCAGCTCCACAGAAGCTCGGCCATTCGCACGCTGAATGGATGAATGAATGAATGAATCCAAAAGGAATATTCACACTTTGCTACCATTGAGCAATTAATGGGAACAGATGACCCTGCATAGCTGGTAATGAAACGCGACTCTAAATGCATTTAGCTGCCTACATGGCACCTCCAAAATTACCCGCAGTTTTTGCATTTTGATTTTTTGACTGGAGTAAATGCGGTGGAGTACCTCACCCAAAGCCTCTACAGAAGAGTCTTCCATAACTGGAACTTGCAACCCTGTCACCTTGATATGATACAAATACACACCTCTGTTTTTATATAAGCCACAGTGGAATAATGTTTGTTAATGACGAACGTGAGTTTTCATGTCAAACGACAACATCAAAACAGGAGGCGAGGCCCGCAGAATGTTCTCGTGGTGACTCGACAGGGGAAGATCACATGACTTGGTCCTCTTCACTCAAAAGGCTGAATACTTACCAGCAAAGGTTAATTGCCCCGTTCTGGGGTACAAGCCGCCCCTCCCGCCACTTCCCAGCTGAGTTGCGGAGATGTTGCAGAAAGAGAGCCAATTACCGGATGCCCGCGGTCGCAGTTTCAGCTCTGCCCCGTCTCTAACCTGGACCCCCACAGTGAAGATGGATAACAAGGTGGCGCCATGGCAACGAGGGCTGCTTACAAAGAGGGGCTAAGCCCCCCCCGATTCCCTCAGAATTTTAATGCGATTAAACTGGAGGGCCGCGTTCCAGGGTATCCTTGGCGACACTACTACCACGAATGCCACTTTCCCTTTGTGCTGCGCTTCCTAATGCAATAGAATCAGTCTAATTCATAACTGCAGTTCTCGCCTGGTGTGCCGTGCAAACGAAGGTGACGGGGATGGTAATTATTGAAATATTACATCCTTCGATCCATACATACATGCACACATTTCTTGTTTAGCTTATTAGGTTCTAAGCGTAAGGCACAGGAAGCCGTCAAGGTTTTTCATTATACTCCCAGTTGTACTCGGGTTTTCCGTGCTTTGGAGCAGTAGAGCATCTGTCGTGTTAGTGTGTAAAACACGTTGGCATTTTTGAATCAGGCTGACTTCCTCTCCCAGATCACTCCGTATCACGCTCCGCCTTCTCAAAGAGGCGAGTGCGTTTGCCAGCGGCGCGGACTAGGTTGCCGGCCCCCGAAACTTTCCGGAATCCTTTCCCGCCTTGCTCGGCGGACACGCGGAGAGGTCCTTAGCGGCGTTTAAAGGGCCTGGCGGGTAAACGAGCAGCGATCCACGGCAGACGCAGCATGTTGGCGCGGTGTGGCCAGATCAACGAATGGAGTCTCGCACACGCACGCAGACACACACGGTTACACAGCGCACACGTCAATAAATCATTCTGGGAGCTTAATACCATTTAATAAAAAAAATATATAAACAGTTATGTGTTGCTATTTATAAACCCGATGAAGAAACAAGAACAAACAAGCGGATCAGCTTGCCCTTACGGGAATATGCAGCAGACGTACTGTATTGACGACCGCACCAACCATGCATGTGCGTGGGCCCAGGGTCACTACACTAAATATTAAATAAACACATTCCTTATAACTGGCTAGCTATGATCTCCTGATTCTTCTCAGTAGCTATTAATTTAGTTTCTGAAACATCTGAGGGGCCCCAAAGTGACTTGTAGGGGCCACAGAAGCAAAAAGCCTGCCCCTGAGTATATATGTATGGCCTGTGTGAGTGTGGGGCCCTTTCAGAGGGACGAGGGCCTTTGCGGCTCCGGAACATCCTGTAGAAATAGTGGTAATGAAATTTCACAGGGCTGTTCCTGGACTCTCACCAGTATCCAATGGGCAGAGCTGGCTCAGCCATGTACGACTTGGCCAGAGGCTGATTACCCAGGGTGCACTGGGACTGTCGCTGCTCCGCACACAAGTCTTTTGTGGTCACGGAGCAGTTATAAATCCCATCTTTTATATTCCAAATTCCCTTCCATGCCGTTTTTTAGCTTTATTTTAAAGTGTTTTTCACTGCGGCGTGAACAGTAACAACCTCACATTAGGCGACTAAACCGATACCGTTTTCCAGTGCTGTGTACCCATTAGGTTGCCTGATATTTTACAGGTCAGGTGCTCTCTCAAGGGCACACCAGCAGGCCCCATTACGGGTTTATGTCTTTAACTAGTACGCCACCTGCTGCCCAAAGGGAACCTCATTTTATGTCTTTGATAATCATAATTAGGTTCATAGATGGGAATTATCTTACAGCGTGGAGAAATCACGAGTGATCCAGAGGCGGCATTGCTGACAAGGGCGCTTGATCCGTCAGGTACAGGGGGCTGTTCTTTTAAACCTCCAGCCTCCAGGCTTTTTATTAGGCTCCAGTTAAGGACTGACAGGCTCATTAAACCCCCCCCCAGGTGCCTATAATCTGCCCCATGAAGGCTGGGTCTGTGGTGGTCCTGTGACCCCCCCACACCGCTACCACTACTGTATGGAAGCACCACAGAGGCATTGAAAAAATTGTCTGAAATGACAATTATATAAGTAGCATAAGAAATGCATTGTAGTTGAACAAGGGTACAGCGAGGTTCAGATTTCAACAGTAACACAAAGTCGTGATCCACCACCCCTGATAAAAATGTTCTTTTTTCTTTTTTTTTTTGAAGGGGAGGGGCAGGAAAATCAAGGTCAATCAAATGTTCTACATTGTAATTCTACAGAAGAGCATATGAGATATCATTCGCAACAACAGCAATAATAATATTACGCAGACGCGGTTGCTTTTCCTCTAGGCCACGTACACTGCATACATGACACGTTGGCCGGTTCTATTATTACTGTGCGGAACTCGTGAATTCATTTACCGGCACGTGTTTTCTTGTACAGCCACACACATAGTCACTCTTGCTTGTTCCAATGTTTGAATTATTGAGATATTTCTGGGCATCAGTTGTAATAATCTCTATTAAAGGTGGTGATAATACTTGCTTGACTTTCTTTGCCCTTCTTTCTTCAGCCATGTGACTCGGCGGGCTGCTTTCAGACCATCTCAGGCGAACCCAGATGTGAAATGATGATGACGACCACATCCCATAAAGAGGTCCCATTAAGAGCCCGGTCTGCACCCGATTGGGTCATGCTGCGGCGGCCCCAGCGAATCACAGCAGGCGAATGCTGCTTCAGATGGGGGGCCTCAGGCGGGCGTGCGCTTGCGTATCCTACATGTGTTATGAGTGTGATTACAGTGGGGGGGGCATAATTACTACCACTTCCTACTACTAATAACAAAAACAACAATACTAATGGGATGTAAAGTTGTTATTCTAAGGTTCAATATTATCAGGCATCAATTATTAACCCTCCACCATCAAAAGGACAGATGGGGGGAGGTGTTTATTCTTATCAGTGTAATTGCTAGAATACCCCCCCCCCCAAAAAAAAAAAAAAACACAGACACTATGGGCCAGTAAACTCAAAGGTCTGACAATGGCCTCGTTCTACTCCTCCGTCAGTGTCCAGAGCGCTCATGGTCCAGTAACAAGCAGCATGTCAACTTGGACAATATCACCACCAGAAATAAAGAAACAAATATACGTAACTGCTGTAAAGAATCATTAATCAGTGTAATGAGTAATATCTCCCTTAGTCTTAGGCCATGTTATACTGAATAGACACTGAACGTACATATTCTATTTGCACAACGGCCATTTCCATTACCATTGCAGTACCCTATTTACATTGTTGCCATTGTTAACTTTATTTTAACTTTATTGCTGTTTTTTATATTTGCATATTTATTGTCTACTTTTACTTATGTTATTCTTTTTGCGTATTTTTCTCTAACCAAATTATCCATTCATATAATATTGGATGAAGAAATTTGCCCGGGTTAGAGTTCTTTTTACTGTAGCTGTGTTCCTGCACAGGTGTAAGGTCCCCTTACCCTTTATACTCAGGGAAAACCCCCTGTACTGCACAGGTGTAAGGTCCCCTTA